>CM024640.1:19715265-20235265 GCA_014182715.1 Eucalyptus cloeziana
CCTCAAAATTAGCCTTCAATATTGGAGGACACATTTTAAATAAATATCGTAGTACCCTTTCACCTGAAAGCGTAGAGGCCGAGCTATGCAGTAGAGATTGGTTATTTGCAGTTCCGCCTGAGGAAGATTTGGATGAGGAGTCTCTCATCATTGACTTTGAAGACTATTTGCATTAGGTACTTTTTTTCATCTTGTTATTTTGGTTTGCTCATATGATTTAACACACTTGTCTTCATAATGATGTATTATTGGTGTATTTTGCAGTGCTATGACTTACAATCAAAGTTGATGCTTTTCCTTTTCAGGTTCTAGACTGGGTGTTAGGTCCTTTCCTCATTGGTTAAGTTCGTTTTTGGGAAGATATCAGCATCAACTCGTTGCCCATTTTCTCATTGGTTATGTTAGCTTTTGAGAAGATATCAGCATCAAAGAAGTTTCCTCTTATTAAATGAGATATTTCTTAGTCATTGTAGGGGTTCCATATTCTTTATGTCGAGGCCTCTTGCAGCAATAATCTAATCTCAAATCCATTTCATGAGTAGTGTATGATCAAATGTATCGGTTTCACACACATTTTGTCAAATCTATTTAAAAAAACAAAAGAAGCTTAATGGTGTTGACACCTAAATTTTGGGTGACCCGTTTAGTCATTTAACCCCTAAAAAAATATTAGTTAATTAATTAATTGCATAGCATATAGTTTTGGGTGCATTTATTTTAATTTGCATTTACGTTGGGTCAATGACAAATGGGTTTGGTGGTTCTGAGCTTTAACTTAACAGGTTGTACTAGGCCCATGAAGTGACCAAATTGGTCCGAGCGTGTTTTTATGATAATCGGAAACTATCTCGTGAAAATAGGAATTTGAAAGAAAAAGATCGTCGTGGATATCGATTAGGAAAAAATTAAAAACCCTAACAGTTGCTTATATAAAAAAGGCATAGGGTTTCAAGGAGTTAGGCCACACAATTCCATACATTGCCACAGCACAGCACACACAAAAATCGGAGGCTGGCAATTCAGAATTTCAGAGTGCATAGAATACACGGCCATTAATAGAGACCCAAGAGAGAGAATGGGGAGGAATGTCAAAGGGGCTCGAGAAGGAGGGGAGCGCCCGTGCAGTCTTCGAGATAGAGGGTCTGCCTTTTTGTTCCTTTTGCCAACGAAGTAAAAAGTAAAAAAGGGGGAAGAAAAGCTGTTCATCTACCTTCGCCACACCACCACTGCCTTGCAGCCATCCGGCGTTCCACCCCACCATCGCTGCACCTCCGATTCGGTGCCGACACGCCTCCATGTGCCCCCCGTTGGCTCGTGCGTCCGCCATCATCGAGCCACGATGTTAGAGCCTACCTCCAAGCCACTCCTATCACTGTTGCAATTCGATCCACGACGCCCACACCTGGAGTCCACTATCTGTGCATCCTACACCCTGGTCCACGAAGCCGCCCTACTGCCAAAACCGGACCCGAGCCAGGCTTGTTCAGCCATGGCGCTCGATCCGCCCTCACGAGATTCACCTCCCCTCGCCGATTCCATCTGCTCGCACCGCCGGCAGCCACCCTCACCGTAGTTCCTCTTGCCAGACAGGTCACTCTCCGATTAGCCCCTTAGAAACCCATCACACGAGCAGGCCGTGCGTGGGAAGGGAAGAAAGAGAAAAAAAAAAAAGAAGGGAATTAGGTAGTTTTTTTAAGATTATTACTTATTCACTTATTGTATTTTTCTTTTTCATATTTTATATCTTGTTTTTTTTAGTGAAATTGTTCCCTTTAGATATATGATCGTAATTCCAACATGGATAGCCCCTAAAATTAGGGATTAATAGTCCGATTTTCATGCCCGAAATCCAACTCATAATCCCTTGCAAAAATCGACAATCTGATCTCATGCCCGAGATTCGATTTGCGATTTAATTTTAAAATTGGTCAACCTGATTTTATGTGCAAGATAAGGTTCACAAATTTTTGGATATCAATCTTATATTGTTTGATTTGCTATGGTGATTTTATTTTCATGAAAAAAAAAAATTGAATTAGGATTAGGTTTTTTTTTTTTTTTTTTTTTTATCTTGCATGATTAGAATAGGGATTTTATTTTGAATCATGAAAAAGAAAAAGAAAAAGTTCATTCATTTAGGATGTTAGTTTTTTTTTTATCCTATTATTATCTGAATTGCATGTTTAATTTTAATTTGGAATTTCATAAAAAAAAAAAAAATAGAATTAGGGCATTCTCTGCACGTCATTGCATATTAGATAAAATTGCATGTTTAATTTTAGGTCTAGATAGGTCTTTAGATGAATTGCATGATAGGTTATTTTTTCAAAATGCATGTTTAGAAAGCATTTAGAATAGATAGTATTTCACTGTAGTTTGATTTTCATTTTTAGTGATTTTAACTACGAATTTTCATTAAATAAACAAAAAAAAAATCATGTGCACGCCATATAGAATTAGGTTCATGAAATGCATGTCATTTAGTGATTATTGGTAGGTTCATTTAATCAGAAATACCTCGTCATTAGAATTAGGTCATTTTTGTTAATTTAGATTGCATATTTAATTATTGTATGTTCATTAAAAAATCACTAAAATTTTTACTCAATCATATAATTTTAGACATTTTGCCATGCCATATTATTTTATATTAGGCAGAAGCACTCCATTGCTTTACATATGGACTATATTCTCATTAAAAGCGAAAACAAAAATTTCGTTGCTTTGAGGTAAGTTCTGCATTGTTTTATTCGCTTTCTTGGGTGTTAAATTGATGGTTTGCGAACTTGCATGATCGCCTCACACGTTAGGAAAGTGAATTAAAATCAATTTAAGCTGCCTGCAAAACATTTTTTTGAAATAAAAAGATAAAGGTACCGAAAGGGCACTAGAATAGTTTAGTGTAACTAAGTCCTTGTACCTAAAGTCTTTGGTTCGTAGAAATAAAATAATTCTACCATTATTTTACTTAGGTGTCTAAGTAGTGGTGACTCTCTTTTGTATGCTAAATTTTTGAATTTCAGTCGCGAATTGGTAGGGGCTTAGGAGAGCCCAAGCTAAGTATAGGCTTAGTAATCCATTAGCCAAACCCTAGGTGGTTCACCAAAAATTTTGGTCGCGACAAATGGGTTGGCCGGTGACCCTCTCCGGATGTAGAAAAAAAAATGAAAAATTATAAGAAATTAAAAATATTATTGATGAGATTTGTATTGCTTGGAAGTATTTTAGCAATATAATCTTTAAAAAAAAATTATAAGAATACGTTTTTCTAAATTGGGTTAAATATGGAAATGTTTTATCAATATGGGTCGGGTTGGATATGGGTCGAGTATGGGTCGGGTCAGATATGGGTCAAAAAATTTACATTACGCATAAATGGGTTATAAACGGTTTAATTGGTCAATTTGGGTCGGACCATTTATGACCCGACCCAAACCTAACCTGACCCGCCCATTTAACAGCTAACTCTTGGTAAAAAGAAATTTGGAATATCTCCAACATACCTTAGATATTCATAAAGGTTACTTACCTCTTGGTAAAAAGAAATTTTGGATGCATCACGAGGCTTCTGAAAGCAACCTAAATGTTTAGAGCCCTTGGGTTTCAAGGAAGCATTAGTTTTAGACATGATTAGAACAAAAATACATGCATTCACCAAATGAATAAACAATTAAGGTTATTCTAAAATGCACACTCCAAAATTCATTGAAATTTTTATCAATTCTATCGGATTTTTTTTTTTTTTTTGCAAAATTATTTTACCATTTTTGAACCATCAAATTTCCAATGGGGAGATCATCAAATTCGATGAAGCTACGATTTGTTCCATATCTAAGAAGTGGCTTTTTTCCATGAATGAAGAGATGGAGTCTCTTCATAAGAACCAAACTTGGGATCTTGTAAAATTGCTTGAGGGTAAAATTGCAAGTGGATCTTTACAAGAAAAGCGGGAATTCCAGAGATTAAAGATGAAATATTCAAGACACGTTTGGTAGCGAAGGGTTTTAGTCATAAGGAGGGAGCAACTTTAATGAAATGTTCTCTCTAGTTGTGGAACATAACTCCATTCATATGTTGCTCGCATTATTGGCCCTTTATAATCTAGAACTAGAGCAACTTGATGTCAAGATCACTTCTTTACATGGCGAGCGTGAGGAGACAATCTAATGTCTCAACCTGAGGGATTCATTGTTAAGAGTAAAGAATATCATGTTTGTAGGTTGAAATGCTTTTTGTATAGTCTCAAGCAATCTACACAACAATGGTAAAAGAGGTTTGATAGTTTTATGTTGAGTTAGGACTACTTGCGAATTATGCATGATAGTTGTGTGTACAAGAGATTGCATGGTAGTTTTATTTATTTGCTATTATATGTAGATGGCATGCTTATTGCAGCAAAAAAATATTAGAGATAGATCTTGGAGCTACCAAGAAAATTCTAGGTATGGAGATTCATAAAGACAACCAGATTGAGAAGTTATACCTCTTACAAAAGAAATATATTGAGAAAGTGCTTGAGCTCTTTGGTATGAAGAATGCCAAATTGGTAAGTACTCCTTTGGTGTCCCATTTTAGGCTTTCGATTTCTTTGTCGCCTAAAATTAAAGAAGAGGATGATGAGATGTCTCGAACTCCATATTTTAGTGATGTGGGTAGTCTCATGTATCCTATGGTTTGCACTCAACCATATATTTCATAGTTTGTTAGTGTAGTAAGTAGGTATATGACATATCGAAGTAAAGCTCCCTAGCAAGCTGTGAAATAGATTCTTTGGCACATCTAGGGTACCTCAGATGTGGGTTTGGTCTTTGATAAAGGTTGTGATATAAAACATTCAATTGTTTGCTTCATTGATTCTGACTATGCAGGCGATCTTAACAAAAGTAGATCTTTGACTGGTTAACTTTTATACTTGGTGGTTCCGCAATTAGTTGGAGAGCAATTTTAGAGAACACAATTGCTTTGTCTATCATCGAAGCAAAATACATGGCAACAGCGGAAGCACTAACTGAAGCTCTTTGGTTGAAATGTTTGGTTAGAAAACTTAGTGTAAAGTAGGAATGAGCCTCTATTATCTTTTGCAATAACCAAAGTGTGATCGAACTTACCAAGAACATGTTGTATCATAAGAAGACAAAATATATTGACATATGCTATCGCTTTATGCATGATGAGGTTACTAAGAGTATGCTTATGATGAAGAAAATATCTGCGGTGGATAATCCAACAGATATGTTATCCCTTGTTTCTTACACCAAGTACACTTACATAGGCTTAGAGTTACAGGTGTATGTTGTCGATTTTGACCTTTTGAGAGTGGCCTTATGTGAGAGTGGCCTTGAGACTTGTGGTCTTTGACATAATGCTCTGTTAGAGATTCGAAGTCAATGTAGAAATTTCTTAAGTTTTTGACTTTCAAATTAAAGATAAGGATATTTTAGACTATGCACCTTTGTTTTAGGTTTTTTTTTCTTTTTAAGGGAGACTATAAAAGGAATGTATTTACTAACAGTATTGACACGTAATTTTTAGTCAACGCATTGAAAAAGATGAAAAATCGAGATTTGGGTTGCTAATTGCAACAAAGTCCGTTTCTTGGCCAAAAAGTGTCGTTCTTTATTTCTTTTTGTTTCATTGTCACTTTTAAGCAAATTCCAATTCATTTTCAAGAAAAATCCGAAAAGTCAAACTATTCACTTTCGAGTTGACTTTGTTTGACTTTTTGCTTAAACTTTTCACCCAAAAGTCAACTCTCAGAAATTAGCTTTTCACCTAAAAAGATGTCAATTAGCTTTAATTTCACTTTTATTAAAAAAAAAATTCAAAAATTCAAGGATTTGACCAATAAATCAACATTTTAGAAAAAGTCAACTAAATGATCGACTTTTGATCAAACTTTTGATAAAAAAAAAATTGAAAATATAAAAAATGTTCAAAACATCCTCTTTTAGTTTTAATTTGATTTGTCTGCGAAAATTTCATAAAATTTGATTAAGAAGCTTGTTTTGCGAATTTTTTGGTTTTAGGTTCTAAATCGACCAAAAATAAAATTACTTCATTTCACTCATAATTAGGTGAAGTTCTTTATTCGACAATTGGTTTAGGGACAATTTTAAATCCGTTAGTACGTTCAATTCCGCGAATTGCCAGGTCAAAACATAAATTGTCATTTTAAGCCTTAATTAAGGACGAAAATCGATTCTTTATGATTTACAAACGAACGATTGTTTTCCACTCATTTTCTTAAGATAAGTCCAAATCCAAGGTTAATTTTGAGAAATTCACGTCAAAACTACTTGATTTGAGGAATTTTACTCTTTCAAGCATAAGAAAGTTAAGCAATTAAGCTTGAATTGGAGAAATGCAAGTTGACCCATTCAAGGCTATGGTTCAATTTCATAGATTTAGTTTCAATTGTAATATTAGGCTTAGATTCAATTGCAATCTAAGCTCGAGCACTTGGATTCAAGGCCAATTTGAATGCATTAAGTGATCTTACACATAGGTGATTAATTAGATTGGCCAATTGCAACAATAATTCAACTCAATTTCAAACAATTTGCGATTTTACCTAATGAATTGTAAAATTGTTCATTTTAGCCTGGTAAGTTCAATTCAAAGTACCCATGGTTTTCGTATGTTGTCTTTCATAACGACCATTCAATTAAGTCAAGAAAAGACTACTATATCACATTTATAAAGTTTAATTGGCTTAATTGAATCGCGATCGAGCAATTTCTCCTCAAATCGAGTAAGTTTTCCTTTCGATTTAGTCCTTGAGGAACCAAATTGCGTAAATTTTAAACCCAAAATGACCATAAGTGAGTGAACTAGCTAGAATCGGACAAAGATTGCTCAAGAACATATCACACCAGTGTGACCGATCCAATCAACCATCAACGAGGCAAGCCAGTTTGGCCTCTTGCCGAGTGGTTCTGGACCTCCGACGGCTAGTTCCTGGATCCTCATTGTGCCAATTTCACTTTTGCACCCTCAATTTCCTATAATTTTGCAGATTAATCCACGGATTTAGCAAAATTGCATTATGACCAATAATTAGATTTTTTAACGTAATTCTCGATTTTGGCTCAGGTTTTCGCGAATTAAATCCATTAGATGGATTACCCAACATCTCTAAATCATAATTGAACCTTTGTAGTAAAATTTTGCCTATTGGATTAAGATTTCGACCATCGAATCGAATCGAATCGATGGCGGAGATCAATCGATTTGGAGGTGGTATAAATAGATTTTTCCTTCTAATTTTGAAGGGGCGCTTTATTTTTTGCAGATCTCTTTCTCTCTCTAAAATGATCCTTTCTCACTCTCCTCTCCATTTTGATGCCAAAACCCTTGGCTCTCCCTCTCTTCTCTCTCTAGCCAAACTGGTGTCTGTCAGTCTAACTCTGCTAGAATCGCGCTAGCTACCATCCGGCCAATGACCAACCCCCTCGGCGATTGATTCCTTTGGTCACAAATCGGATTAGACTTGATCGGAGTTGTTTTGATCAAGCCAAGCCTCCATGACACCTAAACCGATCCTATTCGAAGCAATAGCTTTGGCCACCCGGACCAACGACTTGCAGCGTCTCAGCTAGTGTCGAACAAAGCGTGACCTACCCCTAGCTCCATCCCCGATCCCCTAGTGGTCGAAGATCTTCATATTGGCCATCGGAACAGTCATGGTGGCTTGATTTGTTCCAAGCATTCAAAGACCGATCTAGTTTTGGACTAGTTGTCTTTTTTACGAACCCGGCAACCAACAGTGATCCAACCACTGCTGGACTAGGTCCGATCGCTCCCTAAGACCATCCCTGACCAAGTGGTGGTGAGAGATTGGAGGATCAACCTCGAGTCCTTCCAGCGATCCCAAGTCGGTCCAAGCGGGACTGGTTCTAGCCTTGGCGGACTAACAGTTTGACCGCTCCCTCAACTAGTCCTAATCTGGTTCATAGGCGATCCGGACGTGACCCTCACGTCTACAATCAAACTCTAATGAAAATCTATTAGCTGAATTGCATTTGAAATCGCCAAAAAACACAAAAAGGTAAACTCTAGATCTTGAATTTCATGAAGCGAGACCAAATTAACTGGTTGGGGCTAACATTCATACTTAGGGTTTCGTGGGATGCTTAAATATATTGTTAACATGTTTATCAATGGTTTGCCGTGGATTGAATGTTGATTGAATGCAAGTTTTGGTTGAATGATTTACTAGAATGCAAAACTTGCAATTTCGGATGCTTTGCTGTGCGTTTTCTGTTGCCTTAGATGGGCTTATTTCGGTTCGAGTTCTTCTAGACGTAGGAAGTGTACTCTATGAGCTTCCAATTGATATGTTGCATGCCCGTTCGAACCACATTTGACCCCTGAAAAATACCTCCAAATCTGTTCTATCCATGTAGGTTTTTGTTGCTCTTGGGGTTTCGACCTTAGTTCGCCTCTGAGCTTTGTCATTTTTTTCTCTGATTTTTGTGATGATTTTTGGACAAACTTGTCTTCATGAAAGTTGTTTATCATTGTAATGAGAATGTCTTGAAATTTTTTCAAAATGTTTGGACATGTTTAGCTAGGTCAAAACTGCTTAGATCTCAGCATTGGTCAGTCTGCCCTGTTTTGGTCCGAGATGAACTTCGGTAGATTTGAACGTGAAATCGACTTTGTACGATCTTGAGGCTTCCATGAAGAATGAACTACATGTTGTATTCTTTCCATTGATGCAAGATTTGTAAAATTCTGAGGTCATTTAATGCGTCAATTGCATGTACAAAGGTGCAGGGGTGTTGCCACAATAGTACTTCACAATGCACGTTTGTTTTGCCATTTTTGGCATAACTCATATGATGACAATTTGGTTTTGAGTCCTAATGAAAACGTTCATCGTTATTCATTCTATAAAACATCTTTTTGGTAGAATTTATGCACATTCTTAGTTATCAAAACTTGGCATGTTCTTAGTCCTCATTATAGGATTGCAACCTTACCATGTGCATACATTCGCGTGCATGTTTGGGCCTCTTAAACATATATGGTTCATCAACGCCTTCTTGATATTGGAACTACATGTTACAAGCTTTGTGTTCATATATAGTTCATCATATTTGAATGTCATTTCACTTGTATGCTTGTTGCACTTAGAAACATTTGAGTATGCCATTATAAGAGCTTAACCATCTTGTAGTGACATTGAATCGCATAATATTTTTGCATATTGACTTAGGGTTAAATGATTCTCCTATCCATTTGTAATATCCGTTCTAAGTCGTGTGTGATTTTTTATGTCATTTGAGCATTACTTGAGTGATTTTGAGGCTTATTAATGATGCTTATGTTCTGTCTTTTTAATGGTTGATACGCACACTTTAAAAACCCCAGTCTTAGAGTATCAAATTGACCTCATTTTCACCCAAGCCTTTCTAGAAAGTTATAAAGCACACCTAGAGATTTTCAATGTCGTTGATCTCATGTCAATTGCCTGTTATCAAGTTAATTTTCCATTTCTCCTAAGATAGGGTCAATTTGGACTAGGGGTCAAATTTGGACCCCTATTTTTTACCCCAGTTTAGATAGACTTTTGTTACTTAATGAAGTTTGTTTGTCATCATGTTGGTTAAACTTGCTCATTTTTACCTCAAATTTGAGTATGTTAGTCTTTAGGATGTTCTCTACAAGTTTCATGAAGGAGTCGAAGTGAAATTTTTAGTAAAAAGTGACATGCAACACACAAAACCATCAACAGACCACAAAACAATTTCAGATCTAACGTTTTTCGTAGGGGGAGGGTTTTACCCCTCAAAACTCAACCATTTTATCCCAAATTTTAGTATGTTGTAGTTTGAGATGTTGTCTACAACTTTCGTGAAGAAGTTGAAGCAAGAATCCAACTCAAACCACACATGCAAGCCTCTACAACGTTCTGGGTCCAGCGGTATACTCAAAAACAGAATGCATTTTCAAGAACAACACATTCTAGCTTCGGTTCCTTAGACCCTAAACATCCAAGATTCAACACTATTCCAAACACACATGCAAGAGCAGCAAATGGATCCCAACTTGCCTCTAAAGATCACACAAACGGCGGCACACGGACGGTGACGGGTGGACGGACGGCGAGCGGCTCCTTCTTCCTCTCTCGGTTTCCCTTCCTCTCTCGCTTGGCTTGCATGAAGCTCTCTCTCTCTTCTCACCTTAACCGGTTGCTTTCCCCCCCTAATGGTCTTCCCTTCCATCATTAGCAATGATTTAGGGGTGCATGAGGGACAAATGGCAAGAGGGTTTGGGACAAATGGGGGAGGACATGCAAAACCGATCCCCCCCCTTGCTCAGTCAAAGGCCCATCATGGGCTTCATGGGACCAGCCAAAATGGCCCACTTTAGGCCCTTTTCCCTTGGGCCTAAAGTTCAATCCAAAAATTTTTAAATTTTTACTTTTTAGTAATTCCTCTTAATTCCCTCTCTTAGTTGATTTCAATTTCCAATTTCACATGGTCAAAAAAATTGTAACATTTAATCTATAGGGATTAAATCTATGAGATGCATAGCCAAGAATAAATTCTTCTTATTAATTTATCCCATAATACTAATTTTAAAAACTCATGAACACAAACATACAACTCATAGGTAATTTCATTACCTAATCAAGAGCTTTAATTCATCCTAGAGCTCGCCTTGAATTTTTGGGATCCCACAGAAAATCATTGTTGTTGCTCATTCTACATGTCAAATGTTTCGTTAGATTTTTACATGTCCTTAGGTGACCAAACTCAAGCATGTTCATTTTCATGTGCTACGTCATGATCGAACGTCATTTAGTATGTGAACATAAAACCTCAATTGAAACAGTCGCATTGCAAAAACGCCAAATATGTCATTTTTGTTCAAAGTTATTTTTGCATTGTCAATGACTTGTATGATTCTTTTGCATGCTAACTTAGGATTTGATGTTTACCTGAATTATTTGTCGCATCAAATCCTTTGTTGCTTGTGAATTTCATGCCATTTCTGCATTGTTTAGGTGACTTTAGAACTTGTTAATGTATATTGTGTTTTGTTTTGTTATTTGATTGACACACACACTTTCATGAACCTTAATTTTAGAGTACCGAGTTGATTTCAATTGAACTCAGATCCTTCTAGGAAGTCGTAAAGCACATCTAGACCTTTTAATCCTAAGAAAGATAAAGTCATTAGGACATTCAGTCAAGGGAGAGTCGAGTTACCACTCATTTAAGATCGTGTCTATCATCCATGTGCTTGCTAGGTCAATCATCAGGGAGCCTCATTTCTCAAAGGCATCCCTAATGAGCAAAGAATTACTCAAGAATTTAGGCAAGCTTGCCTACTTAGTTTTTAGCCCTATTGAGGCTATCCAGAGGAAGAAGCGTAAATGCCAAGGTGACCGAAAGGGTCAAGGAAATAAAAAATCCCTGAACATTGAATTCCCTGGCCCACCAAAGCTCCTACAAGAAGAGGAAACCATTGTTCATCATTACACCGATCTATTTTTTTTTTTTGTCAGTCCTCCTATTCTACACTCTCTCAGACTTTTTGCCCTGCCTCTTGCAGGGCGTGGGAGTCGAAACCCACTCTTGAAAATTACGCGTCCCCACCCCATCCCCCTGAGAAGGTGGAGATTTGAACCCCTCACCTCCCCCTTCCATGTTGGAAGGGTGGCCACTGGGGCGAACCCCCATTACACCTCATTACCCCTCATTACACCGATCTATTTGATGATGGCATAATTGGTGCCATCGGTGAAGATGAAGAATCTACTAATTTCGTTGTGTAAGGGATGTTTCTGTCTTTTCATTTCAGTTATATTCCATTCATTTCTCCCCTGCGAGGGAATTCCATTTGTTTCATTTATTTATACCTTGTAATAGTCGAGATCACTAACTTTATTGATCCAAGACAATATGCATTGTAGTGCAATTTTTGCATATCAATAAAATTCACTTTTTATTTGTAGACGTGTGAGGTATCCCAAACTAGTCCTATGATGATGCTTTGAGACTTAAGCCTCCACACAATCCATTGTTTCAAAACATTTTAGTTGAACAAGAATGTTTGATGACATGAAAGGCAAGTTCCTAGTAAATTTTTTGAAAAGTCGAAATTGGAAATAAATTTTTCATGAGATATGCATGCATTGCATTTAAATATTTACATACTTACCATTTCTTATTGCATCTCAGGCATGACATTTCGCATCATAAGAGTTATTTTGCATGGCTTGAATTCGCATTTGAGAGATTTTGGCGAACCCGATTATTCCGACTCAGAACATGAAGATGACCATCGGGTTATTGAAAGGGAATGGCTTGGACATGAAGAATCCAAACCTGCTACTACTGAGCAACCAATCACCGTGAATTTAGGATATTTAGAAAACCCTAAACAAACTAAGATCGGGGCAAGTCTTTTCTCAAATAGATGCCGATAGATTAATTGGACTTTTGAAAGAATACTAAGATGTCTTCGCTTGATCTTATGTGGATATGCCGGCTTTAGATCCCGAAATCGTGGAGATGCGTTACCGCTCAATCCTAATATTCTGCCCAAGAATCAGAAACTCATAATGACAAAACCTTAATTATCTAAGAATATTGAAGTGGAAGTCATAAAGCTATTGAAGGTTATTTTCATCAAAGTCATCCATTATGCTAATTGGATTGCCAATATAATCCCAATCATGAAGAAAGATGGACTGGTCTGAGTATGCATTGATTATCGTGACCAGAATAAGGGAAGACCTAAAGATGACTTTCCTTTGCCACATATCAATGCCTTGGTTGACAGTGCAACTGGCTTCGAGATGTTCTCCTTCATGGATGTATTCTCCAATTACAACCAAATCTGGATGAAAGAGGAAGACAAGACTAAAACATCTTTTATCATTCCCTGGGAAAGATTTTGCTATAAAGTTATGCCCTTTGATTTGAAAATGCTAGGGCAACATATCAAAGAGCTATGGTGGCATTGTTCCACAACATGATGCGTGAGGAGATTGATGTCAAAACGATTGATGACATGATTGCAAAGTCAAGACGATGTGAAAACCATGTTGAAGTCTTGAGAAAACTATTTGACCGATTGAGAAAGTTCAAGATGAGGCTTACCTCGCCAAGTGTATATTTGGAGTGAAGTTTGGGAAGCTCATCAGATTTATGGTTAGTAACAAAGGCATCGAGAAGATCTAAGGTGAAGGCGATATGTGACCTAAAACCTCTTTCATCTATTAAGAAAATCTGAAGCTTATTGGGGAGATTGAACTATGTAGTGAGATTCATTTTCCAACCGTCAAAAATTGCTAAACCATTCAACACTAAATTCAATTCGGGAGAAATGAAGAAGCTAGTACAGATACCTAAAGGGGGTGAATAGGTGTTTGAAAACAAACATTTAGAAATAAATACATAATAACATAAGTTACGAACAAAGTTTGAAAAGGGATCAGAGTCTGATTAAATGAATTATCAAACTTCTGGTGCAAAATTCAAAATTAGATAAGAGATGGACTAAATTTTTGCGAAACTTAAAATGTTGCAACAAATAAAGTTGAAAAGAGTTAAGGGAAGAGAAAATTGCTTACGAGATTTATAGTGGTTTGACTTAGATCAAGCCTATGTACACTCTCCCGCGCTGGCAACCTTCTAGCTGAAATTCACTAAAGTATCAATAGAGAAGTACAATATTTCGAGTGCAAACACTTAGCGAAAGATTTCTTTTTCCCACACTAAGTCACTCTTTTTGTGATTTTCTCTCTTGAATATAACTTGTAAGCGCTGTTGTTGAAGAACAAGTGGTTGGAAACACTTCAAATTTTGGAATTTCAATTTTCATGCACTATCTCAAATAGACTAAATGACCTCCCTAAATACTCTTCTACACCTTACTAGTCAAGAGGAATTTCTTCCGATCAATCCGTTGGACATAATCGATTAAGGAAATCTTGTAGCCGTTTGAAGATTGAGATGAAAAGGAAGTTGTCTTCAAGATTAATTTCATCAATTCGTGATTGATTCCATCAATGTATTTATAAAAGGTAAGTGAGATTCTTCGCCAAAAAACCAGATATTGAAGAATAAATCTCTATAACGTTCACACTGAATCATTGTTGTAAGATGAATAATTCTGAGTCTAATCATATCTTCATTCTAGACTTGGTTTCGGTCTAGATTGCATCAAAGTGGGAAAGAGTTCTGGAATGAATAAACTTTGACAAGAGTCTGCAATATGACTTCAAGTTTTGTCAACTTTAAAACCTGATAGAAGTTTTCTCAACAATCTCCCCATTTTTTATGGTGACAAAACTTGAAAGCAGATTTATGCATAATATGAAAGTTATCCTACAAAACAACACTTTAGTAGCACATGATAATTGATAGAGATAACAGACAGTAAGCACAATAAAGCCGCACAAAACACACATAGTCTGCATTCACAAAACACAAAAATCAATAGTTTGCATAAAAGAAACCACACCGGTATAGACAAGCTCAATTAGCACATACCAAAGCATCAAATCTACAAAACTCTCCCCCTTTTTGTCAACGGCAAAAAGAGAAAATCAAACAAGCACAAAGAAAATAACAAAAAGAGTTCAATTCTAAAAGGATCAAGATTGCCTAGGAACACGAACAAGTCGGAAATCCTCCAAAGTCTGCATGGTCTCCTCAAGAGACTGTTCCTTTCTGGTGAGAGATGCTGAGGTAGTACCAAGAGCAGCATATAACTTCTGAATTTCAATCTCCATTCCATATTGATGTGCCTTAATCTCCAAAAAGGAGCTCTACTATCCGAGCATAGTTTGATTTTGGTTCAATTTGGGCACCAGCTTCTACAAAATGTACTGGTAGAGTATTTAGAGATGAAGGAACGTCGACCTGAACATGTGAAATTTGTTACTTCCCCCGACCATTAGCTTCTTTGTCTTGACCCTCAGGAGAAACTTTAGGGAAATGAGAGACATAAATATCTTCAGCATGTGGAGGACATCGACTAATGTCACCACTAGTAATTGGTTCGACAGTCTAATCATTAAGATGAGTTTTCTCACCTACTCCCCTTGGCATAGTGGCTACAGTCTAAGGAAGAACTCTTTCTCCTTCCTGCACTCCTTCTCTTCTAGCACTGTTTTGTTTACCATTTCCCTTTTTTCCAGCATCAACTTGCCACGTATCTTCTCCTTCCTTGTTAGAATGCTCATGTCCCTTGTGTTAGAGCTAGTACTATCACCTAAAGGGGGGTGAATAGGTCTAGATAATACTTTTCGCAAGACTTGGAGAATTAGTTTTTCCTTTGATAATAAAAGACTTAAAAACTAACTCAAAATGAGTAAGTAAACAAATGATATAAGAAAGTAAGAAGTTCAAGGAGGAGAAAATAAGAACACAAGGTTTATAGTGATTTGGCTTAGATCAAGCCTACGTCCATTCTCCGCGCTAACAACCTGTTGGCTGGATTCCACTATGAATCAAAAGAGATGTTACAGCTTGTGATCTCAACTATCACGATGACGAGTCTCTACCGAACTCTCACACAGTCTCACTAAGAGTATCTCTCTTTTGTATACAACTTTTAGCTCGATGAATGAAAAAGCGAGAGACTAAAAAGGTTCAGAGTTTTGAATTCTCTTTCAACCACACTCGAAAAACTTGAGAGTTTTGAAAACTGTGCAAGCTGTACATTTTCGAAATTTATGATATTGGAACGTATGGCCACTTCTATGACACTTTGGATTATTTTTCATACAATGGTGTAATGGCTTTCATGCATTTCATATGTCATTCAAGAATAGGATAAATTTTCCATGATTTCAAAGAAAGATTTTATTTAATCAAAAGGGAAATTTCTTTAATGCATACTACATGATTTCAAAAGAACAATTTGAATCAATCGTATTGGAAATTTCAAGTGTGAAATTCGAAAAGAAAGGTACGAGAATATGAATGACCGTTGGAGGTGTGAGCTGACGATGCACCGACAGTGTCGGGATGCCCGGAGGTGTGTGCCGGATGTCCTCGAGAGTTTCGAGATGCCCGGAGGTGTGTGCTGGAGGTTCCTCGCGATGCCAGGTTGGGTGCGAGCGATAAATTTTGGGATGCAAACATTGGTCCCTAGGAAGAAAAATTGATGAGATCCTTGCGAAAGTTAAGAATTGAAAGTGAATCATGTGCATGGATGTATGCATGTGGCATATTGCATGTAAATAGATGCATGTATGTGAGAGATGTTGATATGTGCATAATATCAAGGCAAGTTATGTATGCATACTTAAATGACATGCTATGGATCTCATGGTGGTGTATGCTTAATAGCATGGATGATGAGTGTATAAAGGCCTTGCCACAAACCGAGGATGAGGATCGAGATCTACGAAGTTCACCACCATGGCCTTAAAGCTTTCACCAGCCAAGGATAAAGGACTTCGGGATAGGAGAAGCTCACCACCAAGGCCTAAAGATTCCACCAGCCAAGGATAAAGGGCTTCTTGGCTCAGCACCAAGGAGTGATCTATGCTCCAAGGATAAAGAAACCAAAAGGAGTTATCCACTCTCCGAAGGAGTTCACTCGAGCAAAGGAAAGCTCACATTTCATTCATAAAATTCGTATCCCCCATACATTGGATAGTTTTCCCCTGTTTATAGGAGGATTTTAGCATTAGGAAATATTAAAAATAGACTTTAATGACCTAGGAACTTAAACCTTCGACTCTTGAACTGCATAACAATAAATACACCTAGGAACTTATGAAATGCAATTAGTAGTACGGGAACTTGCATTCTTGAACTTTTAGCTTTCCGTATTCTTGAACCGTTGGCCTTCCGCATTCTTCGACCGCATTCGTAAACCTTTAGCCTTCCCAAAATTCGAGCTCATCCCTTGACCAAAAACAAATTCTCCTGAAACTTCATCAATTGGTCATGCAAGACGTCTAAAATGGCCTCCCATTGCTAGTTATCAACATACCACAAAATATCAATAAGTAATTAAAATTATTCATTCAAAATGATCCATCGAAGCACAAAATGCCCAATTTCTTTATTGCCTTGGATAAGCATCGATGGTTCTGAGTTGGTCGATGGACCTACGTTGGATGCTCCCGCATCAATTCTCCTGGCTTCATCTTGAAGGTTTCGTATTGTCCCAGTAGAATATTGATCTTTGTTTCTTTAACTCGATCAGTTCCTTCGTAGGTAACATACAAGCTGTGCCAAACTTCTTTTCCTATTTCACAAGAAGAAATTCTATTATACTCAGTCGGAGATAAAGCACAATATAAGGAGTAGATAGCTTTAGCATCGAGAGCTTGTCTCTTGGTTATGTCTCCTTGTGTCATCTTGCTAGCATCTATAACTTCCTTTCCTCTTTCTAAGGTTCATGTAGCTTTGGGAATGATTCCTTTTTCTACCACATCCCATTCCAGGGGATCTTTCAATCTTAGGAATACATTCATCTTGTTTTTCCACACATTGTATTCCTTTCGATCAAAGTAAGGAGGTCTTCTGGTGTTGCTTTTTGCCCATCAACCAAACCTGGAGCCAAAATACTAGCCATAGATCAAGAACTCAAAAGTAAAAACACTTCAATAAACTGAGCACACAGGCTCTGTTACCAATTGTTAGAGCTAGTACTGTCACCTAGAGGAGGGTGAACAAGTGTAGATAATAATTTTCGCAAGACTTGGAGAATTAGTTTTTCCTTTGATAATAAAAGACTTAAAAAGTAACATAAATGAGCAAGTAAACAAACGATATAAGAAAGCAAGAAGTTCAAGGAGGAGAAAATAAGAACAGAAGGTTTATAGTTGTTCGGGTTAGATCAAGCCTACGTTTACTCTTTGCGCTGACATCCTGTTAGCTGGATTCCACTATGAATCAAAAGAGATGTTACAGCTTGTGATCTCGACTATCACAGTAACGAGTCTCTACCGAACTCTCACACAGTCTCACTAAGAGTATCTCCTGTTTGTATACAACTTTTAGCTCGATGAATGAAAAAGCGAGAAACTAAAAAGCTTCAGAGTTTTGACTTCTCTTTCAAGCACACTGTTAGCAATTTCCAAAGGAGTTCTTCCAATCTACCCGTTGGACAGAATCAATCAAGGAGATCTTGAGTCATTTAAGGAATGTGATGATAGCCCATCAATCATGTTCGCCCATACAATCAGGATCTTGAGTTTCCATAAATAGAACCTTCCAAGTTTGTTCGTCTTTCAAAGATCTTCGTATCGGAGTAGATCCCAATAAGAATAATCAATCAAGCAAATATGAAATCCAGCTATAAGGTCTTCCAGTAATTATACGAATCGAAACCTTGAAGATAATCCTGCATTTGGATACAAATTCTGCATTTGGATAAGTCTTCATTCTTCAGTCTAGAACTGTCAAACGGAATAGACTTTGAGACTAAAATCTGGCGGTCTTCAGACTTTTACAATAAAGTCTTGAAATCTTCACATATAGACTTTGGAAAGGTTTTTGTCAACTTCAAAACAATAAAGAAGTTTTCTATAACATCTTGTTCATATTGGCATCTCCCGCTTCAACATCTGAGTCATCCTCCTCGCTCTCTTTGATTCCAGTTTCTTCTCCTTCACTTTCTTCTTCTAGTTTTTTTTCGCTCTCATCCTCTTCCTCTTCCTAAGAATCGACTATACCACCAAGAGGATCTCGTATGGCAATGTTGGCCACAGTATCAGAGATGGTCTTGTCTTCATCATCTTCCTCTTCTTCATCTTGGAGAAGAAGAACAAGTCGTTTTCTCTTTGTTGTTCGCAAGACGACGCCCTTCTCTTTGCGCTTCTTCTCAACCACAGATTGTAACTTAGCTTTGCTAGTAGATTCTTTCTTCATAAGTTTCAAGGTTCCAAATAGATCTTTCAATCTCATTGTTTAGATCATTTTAAGTCCAATTTGCATTGGAACAATTGTTCTAGAGCAAAAATTGGATAGCGGTTGAATCTGGAAGTGTTGGAAAAGTCTGGTTACCAATGCTATATACGGAAGTTGTCCCTTTCCCTTCATGACAGTTCTGTACATGTGCAATATGGAAGCATTGTATGAGGGAGTGAGAAAGGAACACCATTGTAGATGACCCGCATCATTTTTGCCTCGAATATGGAAGCATTAGTTTTTGAAGCGGCCTAGGGTCTGATATAGTTGATGATGACCTTATGGAGCAAAATATTAGAAGCAAACTTCCTAGAGTAAGTAATACTTCCCCTAGGAATCTTGTCATTCACGAAAAACTTGGTGATCTCTTCGTTGGACACATTGATGGGCAAAAATCCACTCCTATCTACCCCCTGAATGTCAGCCAACAAATTAACATCAACATCAAACACTTTATCACTCACAGTAAATTGAACATGAGTGGGATCCAAAACAAAGAGATTGGAATAAAAGTAAGTGGTCAATTCCGGGTAAGCATTAGATAATTCCACACAGAAACTCTCCATCTGAAGCTTGACAAACTTTTCTTGCAAATTTACCTTGATGGAATCTAGGAAATTAAAATCTATGGTTCAAGGGTTGATGATTCCCCTATTCAGCATCTGTGAGTAGACTTTCTTATAGTCCTTTGATCGAAACAACTTCTCTTTTGTTCCAACGATTTCTACAGCAACACCCACTTTAGGTTGGAAATTTTTGAAAACTCTCTCATCATCATCTTCATTTTTGCTCTTTGTCTGGCCTTCTATGCCAAAGCGAGGATCAGCAGGAAAGTTTGAAAATTCCTTTTCTACTCTTCCAACCTCTACTAGCCCTAAGTTCTCCATAGCTCTCAAGAACAAAGTTTCGTTCCCATGCCATTTTCTTTCAAGAACGAACTTATAAAATCCAAGGGACTTCCTCCCTTTTTCAAAAATTCATTATGTTTGAGAAGTACCATGGGCTTTCTTACTAAAATAGGTGTCGCTTCCTGAGTAACTTTTTCATCCACTGATTGTTAATTTGTGCTTTGAGGCGATTCATCCCCGATGAGATCAAAATGCATCGAACCTTCAGGGACAAACTGAGGCCCACGACAAGTAATGCGAGAGGATTTCCTCTTATAAGACATCGAGACAGACTTGGAGGATTTGGATGACATGGTCGTGAGTGATCGAGTAAGAAATTTTGCAAAGAATGTAAGAGTAGATCAAGAGAAGCCAGGGTGTGAGAAAGATTAGGGTTTGTAGAGAGGTGGTTATAGGGAAAAAAGGAGTTGAAAATTTAATTTAGAGAAAATGAAGCAGGGCAACCAAATAGGCACAAAGAAAACGTCGATTTTGAAAAATTTAAAAATATACCTGTCAACAATTTTTTAAAAATTAATTCCGAAAAATCAGCAAAAATATAACAATTTCCAAAAATAGAAAACGCAAGTAATAATTCAAGAATAATCATACATGTTCAAGAAGGAAAGAAACTTACATGCCAAAATTTGAAATATAACTACCTGAGTCTAGAAGGCTTTCAAAAGGATGTTTCTACCATAGGTTGAACTGACGAGTCTGCTCGTCCATAGACTTTAGCCAAATGCAAGAGTAATATTCACCTTGTCACAAATGAACTTGAATAATCCTTTCTCCAATGACTTGGTGAAGATATCTGCTATTTGATTTTTCGAATCAATGAATTGAGCATTGATTTCGTCATTTTACACACGGTCTCTTGTGAAATGATGGCGAATTTCAATATACTTTGCCCTTGAATGGAGAATGGGATTTTTTGTTGTCACATCTGATTTCAATGCAAGGTCTTCTATTCCAAAGTACCTTAGTTGTTGCCTGATCCAAAGAATTTGTGAGTAGCAACTTCCAAGAGCAACATATTCTGCTTCTGCCATTAAAAGTGCCACAGCCAGGATACCAACATTTGTCCCAAGAGTTGGCATGTTCCTGAACTTGGATATCCATACTTTGATGAAGAAAGTTTAAGAGATCTTGCAAAGATTGAGGAACGCATTTGCATGTTCAAGACTACCAACTTCAAGGGTTTGACAAATTGTCATCCTTCGCCAAAGTGAAGGACCCTGAATTCTACAAAGAGCCGGAGTTCACAAGGAAGTATGACGGCATTGGGTGCCCGAAAACCCATTTGAAGTACTATCTAGCCAAGATGGCCTGCTATTCTGACAATCCTCTGTTTCTAATCAACTCGTTTCAAGATAGCCTAGTTGGTCCTGCTTTGACATAGTTTATCAAGTTGGATTTGGAAAAGATTTGTACTTGGGAGGACCTTGCTAGTGAATTCCTGCAACAATACAAGTTCAACACCGAAATCGCCCCAACTCAAGAGGAGTTAGTTCGAATCGAAAAGAGAATGACCGAAACGTTTAGAGCTTATGCTCAAAAGTGGAGAGCCACCGCGTCTCAAGTAAAACCACCCTTGTCTGAGAAGGAAGCTATGTAATTTATGCTTTAAGCCATGCCTTGGGACTTTTTGAAAATATATATAGTCATACCTATGTTAACTTTGTTGCATTAGTAGAGTTGGGTGAATGCATTTAGGGAATCATGCGAGAAGGAAGGTTGGTTGAGATCACAAATCATAGATATGCCCTGAAGAAGGACAATGAGTCAGCCATGGAGATTGCTTATATACAGAATTCCGCTTCTCATAAAGTGTAATCCTCATGCTCATAAACCTATTGTGGAGGTCAGGAGTTCTTCCTGAAATTTCGATCTCAAAGGAAAATCCCTACAAAGGCAATTTACTTCATTACCCAGACCCATGTCTCAGTTACTTTCGATGCTAATCGAAAGTCATCTCGTGGTGAGAGAAATTCCAAGAGATAATCCATCAAAGTTCCCTAGATTTGACCCTAATAAGATTTGCGAGTACCACATGGGAGAGAAGGGTCACCATGTAGATAACTGCTTCGTACTCCGTTGCAAGATTCAGAATTTGTTGGACAAGAGCTCACCTTTAAGGATTTGATGCCAAATGTCCAATAGAATCCACTCCCGAAACATGCTGAGAATGTCAATGTAATTCTTAGGGATGATGACAAGCATCTACTCTTGATGGATATGCAAAAGTTGAAGCAAGTCATGCCCTTCGCTAATCACCAGCTGAAAAGCAACATTACTCGTGATGAGAAGATAACTTGTTTGGCTAAGCTCGCCAAGTTGTGGGTCCTTCAATATGAAAATGGTGAACCCACTCCAAGACAAATGTCTTTAGTTGAAGTTGATTTGTCTGGTGAAGATATAATTTTAAAAGTCATAAGGGAGGTTGAGAATCCAAGTCAGGATGACACTTGAAAGTAGGATCATTGAACCTTGAAAGGGAAAGCCCCTATGTACCAAGACTCTGACACTGTAAGCGAGGATGAATATCGAGCTTCTCGCATGGATCGTGAGTTCATTAAAAAGGCTCACAAAAGTGGTGAAGTAGTTGATATCATTGGTTAATCAAGCGGAAAATACAACTTCAAGGTGAAGTTCACACCACTACCGAGTTTCTTTATTGATGTGAAAGACATTGTCCCAACTGGATGGGAAGATGAAGAAGACTTCACTCCAACTTTGTCGAGGAATGAAGAAGCATACTTCAGTGACAAAGATGAATACAAGACCTCTCATTGGGATCGGGACCCGTGAGAAGGATAAGGTAGTGGATACCCTCGGGCAACTGAGCGAGAGTATGACTTTATGGTTAAGTATACTCTTCCTCCAAGTTATTTCCAAAACCCCAAAAACATCGTCCCTAATGGATGGGGAGATGAATTTGAGGATGACTCCAGCTATGATCGAGCTCGTTGTAATTGATTTGACCAAGGAGAGTATCCGTTGTGGAACTGGTGCAACTAACAAGAATACCATTGAAGTTGGCTCATTGATTGATAACTTCGAGTCCATGAAGATCTCAAGCGTGGGTTGTAGACCTGTTGTTATCGAATTACCACCACAAGTTGGTGAATATTCCAAGACCAAGGTGTCGCCTACTTATTGCACCAAGGTAATCCCATGGAACTACGAGGCTAATGAAATCGACGCTGTCTCCCAATCAAGTCAAGTCTACCCATCACATGAGTAGGGGTGAGCATCGGTCCAAGGTCAACCCTGGACCGACCCTAGACCAACTCAACCCTGCCAATCCTGATCCGATTGCCAAGGAGACTGGGTCGGTCCTTGGTCCTAAGATTCCTGGACCAGCATTGTGCGGGTTAGTCCTCGATCCTAGGAGTTCAAGGTCAGTGCAACCTATATATATATATTATTTATAATTTTATATTAAAAAAACCTTAAAATAAATAGCGTCAACAACATTAAATAACTATTTAGTGAGTAATTCGAGTAATTTTACATTATTCTTTAATAACTTAGATTTTTAATGTCTTTTATGGCGTCAACAATCATAATTTACGAAGGAGGAAAATGTTTTTGCGAGGAGTCCTCACAGCATTCAAAAGGGCATAAACAACTTCTTATGGCATCCTTCTCTAGTACTCATTCTATTATGTCTTATTTGTCTTATTAGTCTTCAATTTGCCAAAATCGAGAGAAATAACTTTTCCGCTCACCACTCAACACTTGCCTCACTCACTTTGGATCACTCATGTCGCTTGCCACTCGATGCTCGCTTGGCTTGCTCCCCGCTTGACACTCGATGCTCACTCTATTCGACGCTCACCCCACTCGGCTCTCACCGCTTACCTTTCTTAGCTAACCTCACTCTTTATCGAACTCATCAGGTCGGTCCGATCCGGTCCTTGGTTGCCATTTTAAAGAGTACAAAAAATGAAATAAAAAATTATTGGCTAGTCTCAGATTGACCCTCGAACCAGACTGAACCCATTGGGTCGATCTGGTCCTCAATCACTTTTTCAAGCAGTATTTAAATTGAACTAAAAAAATTATTGGTTGGTCTCGGGTTGACCCTAGAACCGGACTAAACTCGCTGGGTCGGTCCGGTCCTCGGTCCTAAGCTTAATAGGGTATGTTCTTGGTCTCAAAAATTGAGGACCAGCATTGTGCAGGTTGTACCTAGAGTTAGGAGGTGGACTGGCTCAACCCGGACCATGCTCACCCCTACACGTGAGGATGTGGAAACTAAAGTTGTAACCAACGAGGAAGCCGAACAACTCCTGAAAATACTTGAGACAAGTGGGGCTGAAGTGATTGAGCAATTACAAAAGATGCCTGCGCAAATCTCTTTATTGGAATTTTTCAAGTCTTTAAAGAAACACAAAAATGCACTCGTCAAAATCTTGAATGAAGTCCATGTGCCCGAAACCATTGGAGAGGTGCAATTGGAGGAGTTTGTGGGGGCCATACTCCTTAGGGATCAAATATCCTTCTCCAAAAAGGATCTTCCTCCTGAAGGCCACGCGCACATTAAAGCGCTATACATGTCCACTCAAAATTTTGGTATCAGGATTTTGAGGGTACTAGTTGATAATGGTTCTACATTGAACTTTGCCCTCTATCCACCCTTTGTCAATTGGGCATTGACATGGAAAACGTCCACCCTCTGAAAATTCCCTGCTATGCTTTTGATGGGATGAAAAAGGAATCATTAGGGGAAATTGACTTACCCCTAACGGTCGGCCGTATTAATATTACTTAGTTATTCCAAGCAACTTTAGCCTGTTGTTGGGACGTCCTTGGATCCATGCCGCATGGATTATTCCCTCAAATCTTCATTAGATGATGAAACTTGTCGTCAATGGAAAGATCGTGACCATTCGATTCTAAAGAGATGTGGAGACTTTTCATAACACCGACGTATCCTACATTGAGCCCGAAATCGAAGGGGAATCGAGCTACCACTCATTGAGCTCGTGTTTGTTACTTATGTGCCCATTGGGTCAATCATTAGGAAGCCTCAATTCTCAAAGGCCTCCCTAATGTCAAGCAAAGAGTTGCTTAAGAACAGATTCACTATTGGAAAAGGCTTGGGTAAACTTGCCTAAGTTGTGCCAAATCCCATTGAGGTGGTCAAAAGGAACAAGCGTTAAGGCCTGAGTTACCAAGGCGATCGAAAGGGTCAAGGTAACCGAAAGGGCCCAAATATTAAGAGTAAGAGTTACCAATGCTTTCAACCTCCACTATTGAAGGATTTCTTCTCTAGCCCACCAAAGCTCTTAGAAGAAGAGGAAGCCACTGTTCATTAATTCGCTGACCAATTTGAAGATGGTGTGATTGCTACCATTGGTGAGGACGAAGAGATTACTGATCCCACTATGTAACAGATGTTTCTAATTTCTGCATTTTACTTCAATTGTATTCCATTCATTTCTATCCTGCGTGGGAATTCCATTTGTTTCATTCGTTTATACTATTGGATCACGAACTCTAGTAATCCAAGACAATATACGTTGTAATGCAATTTTTGCATATCAATAAAATTTGCACTTTGTTAATAGACGTGTGAGGTATCTCAAATTAATCCTATGATGATGCTTTGAGGCTTGGGCCTCCACACGATCTATAGTTTCAAAATGTTTCAGTGGAACAAGGATGTTCGATGATATGAGGATGAGATCCCAATAAATTTTTCGAAAATCTGGATTTCGAAAACAAGTTTTCCATGGCAATTGTATGCATTTCATTCATTTATGTTTACATACTAACCATTCTTTATTACATCTCAGGCATAACATTTCACATCCAGATAGTCATTTGCATAGCTCAGATTCATATTCAAGAGATTTTGGCAAACTTGATTATTTCGATTCAGAGAATGAAGATGACCCTTGAGTTATTGAAAGGGAATCACTCAGACATGAAGAGTCCAAACCTCCTACTACTGAACAACCAATCACTCGAAATTTAGGAGATTCAGAAAACCCTAAAGAAACCAAGATTATGGCAGGTCTTTCTCAAATGGATGCCGATAGATTAATTGGGCTTTTGAAAGAATAACAAGATATCTTCACTTGGTCTTATGCTGACATGTCAAGTTTAGATCCCGAGATTGTGGAACGTGGGTTACCACTCGATTCTAATATTTCACCCAAAAAACAGAAGCTCAAAAGGACTAAACTTGAGTTGTCTAAGAAAAATGAAGAAGAAGTCATGAAACTCTTGAAAATGGATTTCATCGAGGTCACTCATTACGCTGATTATTTTGCCAACATAATCCCCATTATGAAAAAGGATAGACGGGTCTGAGTGTGCGTTGATTACGATGACCTAAATAAGGCAAGTCCTAAGGATGACTTTCCTTTGCAACATATCGACGATGTCTTGGTTGATAGTACAGCTGGCTTCGAGCTATTCTCCTTCATGGACAAATTCTCTGGCTGTAACCAAATTCGGATGAAAGAGAAAGACAAGACTAAAATGTCTTTTTTCACTCCATGGAGAACATTTTGCTACAAAGTTAAAATAAGGTAAGGACCATGTTGAAATCTTGAAAAAATTATTTGAACGATTGAGCTAGTTTAAGCTGAGGCTTAACCCTGCAAAATGCTTATTTAGGGCAAAGTCTAGGAAGCTTCTCTGATTTATGGTTAGTAATATGGGCATCGAGATAGATTCCTTTAAGGTGAAGGCCATATGCGATCTAAAACCTCCCTCTACCGTCAAGAAAGTCCGAAGTCTATTGGGAAGATTGAACTCTGTAGCGAGATTCATCTCCCAACTATCAGAAACCGTAAAGCCGTTCTTCATGCTATTGAAGAAGAACGTCAAGATCAATTAGGATGAAGAGTACAAGAAATCCTTCGAAGAACTTAAGCGATATCTTTTGCAATCCCCTATATTGGTATCGCTCATTCAAGGCGTACCTCTAATCTTGTATATCACCATCCATGATGAGTTTTTAGGGGGCTTGTTGGCACAAAAAGGACCAAAATGATGGGATAGAGTGTGCCATATACTACCTCAATATATCCGCCAATGTTATATGCCAGTGTTCTTAATGGTGTTTAAAAGAATCTAAATTTGGCATGCTTGGCTAAGAAAATGAAGAAAAGTGAATGATATCCGAAATTAAGTAATACATGCGCTATACACATGCAATTGATTTTCTTTTCTTTATTTTTTTCTCATTTAATGCATTAAAAATGACCTATGGTGCAATACATTTGACATACATTTGCAATACACATGCAATTACTTTTCTTTTCTTCTTTTCTTCTTTTCTTTTTTTATTTAATGCATTATAAGATGACCTATGGTGATTGATCTATCATTTTTATCAATAATAAAGTTAGACAAAAAGGGTGCAATTACTAAGATATACCCTATTTGTCACTATTATTTTTTTAGCAACAAGATATTGATTCATTATATGAAAATCGAAGGACGTCCATGTAATTCATGAAGTTCCTTTTTGATGAAAAATCAAAGGACATCCATTAAGTTCCCATGTCAGCAATGACCTTATACTCACCCTCTGCTTCACGCTGACGCTTATTGCGTAGCCATGCGCCTTGTTGGGAAGATCTTCGAGTAGTACACTGCCGCAATCAATCCTAGCCCGATGGAGAAGAAGATCACATAACAAATCCCCAAGATGAAGTACATGACCACCACCTACAAGGGCTTCGCGTGACTCTCCAAAGGAGGCCAGCGAGAAGACCACCCCGCCAATGCTACTTAGCAATAGCTGTTGCAGCCCAACCCGATCAACAAGGAAGGTGGCAAAGAGGACAGATAATATTTTCACCAAGTCAAATGTAATGCTCACAAGGAATTTTTGGTAGGATGTGATAATGTGAATCTTCTCAAAAATGCAAAGGCTAAAGAGCATTAGGGTGTCAAATTTACATGCCCATTGGACGAACTAGATCACATCGACACACACAAGTTTGTGGTAGATGCACCGAGTCAGGTGGAAGATATCCCATCATACGTCGATGTCCTGATTGGTGTTCTAAAAATCTATTTGCGACTTGCTTGGCTGAGAAAAGGAAAAAAAGTGAATGATATCCGAAACAAAGTAACACCTATGTAGTACACGTGCTATACACATGTAATTGCTTTTCTTTTGTTTATTTTTCTTTTTTTCATTTAGTGCATTATGACATATGGTGGGTGCAATACACGTGCCATACACTTGCAATACACATGCAATTGCTTTTCTTTTATTCTTCTTTTTTCATTTAATGATTATAAGATGACCTATGGTGATAGACTTATCATTTTTATCAATAATAAAAATAGACAAAAAGAGTGCAATAACTAAGATATAACCAATTAATCATTATCATTTCTTTTTTCAATAGAATTAAGTTGCATATCAAAAGACGTCCATGTAATTCATGAAGTTCCTTTTTGATGAAAACTTAGAGGACATCCATGAAGTTCCTACATCAACGACGACCCTATAATCACCGTCTGCTTCACGCAGGCGCTGATTGAGTAGCCATGCGCACGCAACCTTATTGGGAAGATCCTCAAGCAGCACACCACCGCAATCTTAGACCAAAATAAATGGTGGCTTTTGGAGAACACTCTGGCGTGACCATATTGGTCCAAGATTTGACGAAAACAGCCAACATAATTATTCGTTCGATATGCCATTTTAAAGCCTATAATGCCTAGTTTCTATACTATTACTTGTAACCCCTATAGCCTAAAACACAATAGATAATTAAACGTAAGGCTTCAAAGATGCTTACCCGAACACATTTAATTCTCTAAAGAAAAGTTCCTAGTTCGTTTACATATATCTTTATGATCAGGAAACGAGTATGGCATGCTCTGTTATCAGTGTAGGAAACAAATTCCATATACCAACACACTAGAAACATAGATATTCTTAAATTACTAATCAAACTAGGTATATTACACTTTAAAACATAACTTATTTCCACAGATTAATGTCTTGATCGCAGCTTTAAGAGAAAAAAGTTCTTCTTTGTTAGGGAGAGAAATAGTATGTGGGGAGAGAAAAAGGGCACACATGACAACATTTCTGAAACAAAAATTAATTTCTAGCTAGAAATTGATTTTTCAATTTCTATTCCCTAAACGAATTTTGGAGCAAAAAAACATGTTTATAACGATTCAAAATTTATACTTCTAGAACATAAATTCATTTGATAATAAAATAAAATTTCTATTTCTAGGCGGCGGCGAAATGACATCCAGTGGCGGCGACCACCGCGTCCGACAAGCGACCGGCAATCAACAACAAGCATCCAAAGCATCCCATGAGCGGCAGAGGGGCAGCAGGCGATGACGAAAGTGAGAAATGAGAGAAAGTAAACGATGATAAAAGTTTTCATTTCTCACTTTTATTCCAAAAATAAAAAAGACAAATTATAGTTTTGATTTTTGCTCTAAATCTATTTATTAAATAGAAATCTATTCCAAAAATAAAAAAAATTAAATTACTTTATCAAACAGATTTCTGTTCAAAACATTTTTTGAGGATCAGAAAAATAAAAAAACAGAGAAATGAAAATTTTATGCACGCCCAAAGTGTTCTAGTTTTCCTGACCAAAAAAAAAAGTGTTCTACTTTAAGAACGTAACTGCCCTTGGCAGTTACATCACGTTGAAAAACAAGTAAATGCCTTCGATAGTTACTTCTGCAGGTTATTTTGTAGGTTATGGGCTGGGAACCACTCATAAAATTTATCAAACTAAAGAATACTTTAGAAGAGTAATCGAGTGAGACTTAAAAAGTAGGAGAATAAAATACTTGATTTCCTTAGAAGAATATTTAATTGCGTATATATCCTATTTTTCAACCAAAATGTTCCATTACGTAATAAAATAGATATTAATTATCACAAAATAAACAACTAAAATCTGCTTATTATGTGATGTGTCATCAACATAGGTTTTGAATTACATAAACCCAATTTTCCCTATTTGATGTATGAAATCTTCAAAAGGAAAAATGAAGCTCAAAATTTTCAATGTACTTCATAAACTATTTTTAAATGTTTAGTGAAGTCTCTAAATTTTCAATTTGTTCAGTATAGTCTCTCAAAAAATTGGATTGGTCTTTCAATTTTATACACAAGTTTTCATAATTATATTATTTTATAGATTTTAGAATAGAGTTAATACCACGAAACACTTCAGATTAATACATATTTGACAAATTTACTTCAAAGTAATTTTTTGACCACTAAAAACCACAAACTGGTACACATTTGACAAAATTAGCCCAAACTAGTAAATTTGTGATAAATTTATCATTTGTTAGTTTTCGTTAAATTTTATTGTTGAATTGTTTAGTTGGATGACATGTGACAAGTGGCTAGTTTATCAATTTGAGATTTTATTATGCATTTATCACAGTTAAATTAGCTTTGTTGTTTTTTGTAGTATTAATCGAATTTAACAAATTGTATATTTATCATAAATGTACCAATTTGAGGTTTTTGGTAGTCAAAAGAATTAATTTGAGTTAAATTTGTCACAACCATATCAGCTTGAGATTTCTCGTAATCAAAAAAATTGTTTTGGGTAAAATTGCCACATGTGTATCAATTTAGAGTTTTTCATGATATTAGAATATCTTTTCATTCCAATCAATTTTACTATATCTTTTATGGTCTTTAGCTTATGATTAAATGAGGCTGTTCTTTTTTCTATTATAGATATTATAAGTTAAAATATATATAATAAAACTATTGTAATATGTGTGAAGACCAAAAAGTCAAAAGAGTGAAAAAAAGTGTACCATTTTTTTCTCTAGGAAATGATTGAAGTTGAAAAATATTCTAAAATCTAGGTACGTAATTACGAAAACTTATTAATAACATTCTAATTTGACCTTTCATGGAAAGTTGAGGGATTTGAAGTCTTGAACAAATTAAAATTTTAAAGACTGAACTAATATTTCAAAAAACCGCATTAAAAAATTAAAATTTTAATAGTAATATCATATATTGGACGAAATTTTAGAGATTAGTCTTTCAAATTAATGAAGCGAAAAGGAGAAAAAAGAAATAGTGTTTTCCCCCGAAAAATTCCTCTGTCCCCGCGGAAAACATCGTCAGCTCAAGAAAAAGAAAAAAAAGAGGACAGGACTCGAAGCCAATGACGGCGACGGATATGGAGTTCTTGGGAAAGCAGTGGCTCCAAAAGGACCACGACTCGCGCTCGCACAAACCCATCATCCCATTCCTCCATCATCGTCATCCTCAATTTCTGCACGCAATCGACGTTCTGCTCCGGAGCTTGACAGAGCCCCGGAGACCTCCGTTGGTCCCTCCCAATGGCGATCGCCAAGGCCACTGCTTTGACCTGGACCCACTCCGTATCTCCCTCTCTCCACGTTCCTCAGTCCTCTGTGAGTGATAGCCTCCAGTTGTAATATAGTGCAAGCTCGTTTGCTCATTGCTTGACCGAATGCCACTGTTGTTGGGATGGTTAGGTCCGCGATGCGAGGAGATTCCAGGTGTTTTGCGCCTCCGATCAATCGCAGAAGGTTCCAGTTTCCGGGTTTCAGTGTAGAGTAGAGCTTTTCGTCGTTTGCTTGTTTTATGTGGCTGTTGTCACAATGCAATTGTCCACGATGATGCATTGGTGTTCTTCCATGTTATGCGAGCTGCAGAGTATGGTTTGTGTTTGTGCATTTTGCGTAGTGAGTTGGGAATTATGATGTACGATAGTGCATTCAATTTGCTAACCATGTGGAAGTATCAGTCAAGAGTGGTCTAGTGTTGCCAATGGCCATTTCCCAAATGTTAGGATTTGCATTATGCAGTTTGTCTACGGTCAAAGTAGTTTAGCCATCATGGGTTTGAGCAAGATTCGTCTGTTGCCACTTCCTGGTAATTGCACGAGTAGTTTTCTCCTTCAATTTCGCAGTCACTAGTATTCCTTGTTCCTTTTTAAAATTTTCCAGTGACTGTATTTTAATAGTCTGAAAGTCATTGAGAATGACTCTAGCTTCATATGTGTACTTTCTTGATTTTTTGAACTTACAACATTCTTCATTCCCTTTTCCATTTGGCTTTGAGGCTGTCCAACTTTTTCTGTGCTATGTGATTGGGGAAGTTCAAGTAGTTGCCTGGTCTCATAAAAACACGTATGGGGATTGAAAAGATTTGGAATTTGTCACTCCTGTTATAAGGTTTTGCATATTGTCGTTGGAATGGTACGTCATGTTGTTATGGTGTGACATCTTTATGTATCTTCTTTTGCGGTGCTGCAGGGAAATGAGATGATTGTCTCAGTAACCGGAGCAACAGGCTTTATTGGTAGGAGGCTAGTGCAGAGATTGCGTGCAGGTCATAGTTACTGCTTCTATTAATACTGATGCCCTGGATATTTAACATGCACTGCGTTTCTGATTCTTTACATTTGATACAGAAATAAGTTTCTGATTCTTTATCCGTGTGTATTTTCGTCTTCTTCAATTTGTTTTGCATTACACAGTTGAACAATCTGTTAGATATTAGTTCCCAAAGTTCAGTTGCACTCTTAGTTTTTGTCCCATCTTCTTTAATGCTACTTGCAGCAGTATATATGTCCAAGAGTTCTTCATGAACAATTTGCAGTGACATGCTCAGACCAGACCACTCACCAGTCACACCATAATGTGCATGCCAACACCTCCTCCTTCTTACAATGCTTGCCACCATAAATTTGAGTTTATCCATGCCTTCATGTCCATCATCGAGCACACAGCAATGTGGAGCCTTATGGACTTAATGAAGTATTGTTTGGTTCATATTCTTCATATGCTCCCACCAACAAGCACATTTTCAAGAATAAATTGTGTGCTTTTAAATTCGTTCTCCTAGATTATTGTAGAATAATTGATTTATTTGTTAGCGAAGTATATTAAACAAGCACAGTCTGTCTCTCCCATCTTATTAGGGACCTTGAATACATGAATGATTGCTGGTTTGGGTAGAAATGTTAAACAGGGATTTGAATGTGTCCTGTCTTGCAGACAATCATAATGTGCATGTTTTGACTCGTTCTAGATCAAGAGCAGAGTTAATATTTCCGGGTAAGAAGGTAATGACTACTTTTAGATACGTTTACAAGTTTCATTATTTCCAGAACGCACATAAGAATTTCCATAGGATCTGCTGGAATTGTATAACCATATTGCATTGCTTATTAATATTCGTTCACATATACACACAGATTTACTCTTCCTGAATTGCAGATATTGTTTTTTTAGTCTATATTTACCTGTGCATAATTTCTTCATGTATATTATAGCACTTGCGACATGAAATGCTAAATATGTCTAGTCTGACCTTCATTACTTCCCGGCAAACATAGTGAAAGATTATCCCGGACTAGTAGTCGCAGAGGAGCCAAAGTGGAGAGACTGCATCCAAAAGTCAAATGCTGTTGTCAATCTTGCCGGAATGCCAATTAGTACAAGGTGGTCATCTGAGGTCAGTACCACATTGGAATTTATTATTCTTGTCAAATATCACCTTGCAAATAAGCTGTGTTGATGCAAGAAAGTGAATTACATTTTGTTTTGTGGAAAATGAATGGTTTGGAAAACTTTTCCCTAGAATTGATAGCTTGTATCACTTGAAATAATTAGTCAATGAAAAATATTTTCATTGTTGACACCAATTTTATGTTTAAACATTTTCGTGGACGATGAAAACATTTTTGATTTATTCACTTTTATAAGCGATAAAAGTGAATACTTTTAGGAAAATGTTTCATTTTGCAAGAAACAAACACACTGAACTATTATGTTTCCAATACATTGTGAATGATCTTTCTAGTTTTAGCTCATATGATCTGCTAAATGTGTTATTTCTGTGCATCTAAGTTGTTATAAACCTCACCACAAACAAATTTGCAAAAGGGGAACGTGGATGAAGACAAGGATTTACCTATTTGTAGAGAATATAAGAAAAGGGAATGGTACTTGAAGCATGGTCATGGTTTTTGACACCCGTCTTCCTTCAGTTAGTCATGCCACTACATGAAACAGTGTATCTGCATGTCAGGCATGTTGTGATTTTTGAGATTTTTTGCAGATCAAAAAAGAGATAAAAGACAGCAGAATTAGGGTTACCTCAAAGGTCAGAAAACATTTCCCCTCTTTCCATCAGTATATCCTGTAGACTCTTTTTGAGTTATAACATCATGACATGAAGTCATGATTCATATTTCACATAGAATGACGTTACTAATCCAAAGGGGCATAACATTGTCAAATTATGTTTCTAGTTTATTCACATAATTGTTTCAATGATTCAAGGTTGTAGATTACATAAATGCATCCCCAGGAGAAAATCGGCCTACTGTTTTGGTCAGCGCAACTGCTGTTGGTTACTACGGTCTCTTTCTAATCCTATTTCTACTGTTCTTCTGGTGACAGCTATGCTAAACATAGCATGATAGCGCTCATGTGCATTTGTTTTATCAAAAAGCTGTATGAGGTGCTTGCCTAACAGGTTATCACACAATACCATATGGAGGTTCCAAAGCAAAATCAAATGAGTGCACCATTGTATCGCCTTTTGGCTTTTTCCCTTTTCCTTTTGGGCTTGGTGTTTTTTTTTTTTTTTTTTTTCAGTGGAGGGGTGTGTTATGGAATTAGCATGTGCAGCGTAATTTATTTTTGTTTTGGACTGCTAACATTAATCATGTTGTTGTGGCTGGACAACTGGAGGTCTTGTTGTAAAATCAACAAGGCAATCGTCTGGAGATACTTTCATCGCAGTAGTTTATCATCTGCATGAAATATCAGTGTAGCCTGGGACCATGCATCCCTAGACATGTATTTTGTCACAGCCTTGTGATTATGTTTGGAGGGATTATACTTCTATACGCTTCACGAGTGGTATACTTACATAATGTTTCAATTTTTGTAAATGAAAATCTAACAAAGTAGCAAAGTTCAATGCATTGAAAATGTTTGAGTCATATGTTCCTATTGTTCGAGTTTTTCTGCTATTGAATGAAAAGGTGTGAATCCTTTAACCACTGAAAGAATCCTATAACTTTATATTAGGAGGAAAACAAGTTTAGGAGAAGATCCTTTCAATAAGTAGTCACCAGTTTGTTGTGTTGACTTCATCCTTTTAGCTATTGTGGTAGAGACGTAGGCATGAAAGTTCCAATAATCTACTCACTACTTCTTAATTTGCACTTCTCTGATTACAAATGGATACTCTTGACCTTCACATGAACCTGATCATCTGTTTGTTTTTTCCTTCCAAATCTTCAGGTACCAGTGAAACACGAGTGTTTGATGAGCGTAGTCCATCCGGAAATGATTACTTGGCTGAGGTTGGTCATTCAATCATATTATATTCCTATTCTCATTTTGAGTCAAATGAAATTAAGAATTTTTTGTGGGGAACATGTACAAACTTCATAATTCTTTTACTCTTCATCAGGTAAATTGTGACATTATTGCCTTAAGTTCTTGCTTCAGACTCATAATTTTGAATTGCAAAATACAAATAGCTTCTAATTAGCCATAGTCCTATGCTACAGCAAGCATATTCTCTGACTACAAGAAACAAGAAAAATTAATGATGTGAGGCCTCGAAATTTTTTCGCAGTGCTTACATCTGGGACTCAGATGGTAGCATCTTTGCGTACCTTCCCTTTTTCAAACATCTCTGTCATCCCTCCCCTGCTTCTGTCCATTTATTTAGTTTAAAATTTTGATTTATCAGGGATTCAGTGATAACCTCTAGAAAGATGATGTCCCTGCCTTGTTACCATTGTTCCCAAATTTGTAACTCTGTGAATTAATATATAGCTTTTACCCTGATGAGCTTTTGTAGATGAAACTAATATTTACTTCCATAGATTTGCAACCTTCCTCTAGTAAGAGTTGGTGTTAATATGAAAGGGACACTCCTGTTTGATTGTAGTACTAGTGAAATCAAACGATTGAGGCGTTCTTGTCAGGGCAGTCTCCCAAACCATCAATCCTGATACTTTCTATGTCAATAAAATGTGTTTAATGCCTCGTGCATTGGAATGCCCCACATTATGTGTTCGGCATGTCCTGTATTCTGAACTGCCATATTGCCATGTGCTGTTCTTGGGAAGTACAAAAAGGCTGCACTTGGCAAGTCATGACATATTCAGACCTTGTCACATTGGCCTTTGCAGGCAGTAAATACTTACACATAGAGAGTATTTGCTGCTTCAAGTTCAACTATAGGCTTAAAGAGGTTTGACACATGTCCATTCTTGTGATAACACATGGCATAAATTTAGCTATTTGTTTCTTTTTGATTTTCACACTTTGAGAAATAGTAATCTAAGAAAGTCAAAATAAAGAAAAAATCTGATGATAGGGTTAGAAGTCTTCCGTGACCATTATGCTTTCTTTCCCAGCTTCTAACTCTCTTAAATGTAGATTGTTTCTGTTCTTCTTTTGTTAGTGAAGATGTTAAATTTTCAATTAATATTTGTCTTTTGGAGAAGATATGCCAAGAGAAGTTCATGTTAGTCTCTTGCTGCTATACTACAATCAAGTCTAGCAAGTGCTTTATCAGCTGAAACATTTTTGTGCAGGTCTGTAGAGAATGGGAGGCAACAGCCCTCTCAGTGAACAAGGATGTCAGGGTTGCCCTTATCCGTATAGGTGTTGTTCTTGGTAAAGATGGCGGTGCTTTAGGTATAATGTGCTTTCTATCTGTTTTCTCACTTGCCAGCTATCTGCCTCATGATTTTCCTTTTGATAGTTTCATTCTTAAATGGTGATGACATTTGTTCCTTGGTCTTTAATTGACTATATTTTAAAACCGCCCATCAATTGGGCTTATTCAATGAGATAGGGACAATAACAGCAAAATACTAAAACTTGTGTTAGTTCAGCACTCTAGTTCTAAAATTTGTTTTTGGGCATTTAAGTTCCAAAATGTATACACTTTATGCATTTAAGGACTTCCATGAGGTCCGTTTGTTTTTTGTGGAACAATTGTTAAGTTGCTTGCTGCTGTTTGTGATACCCCTGCAGCTAAAATGGTCCCTCTCTTCATGATGTTCGCTGGTGGACCATTGGGCTCTGGTCAACAATGGTACTGATTTCTGAATATTTTACCCTATATTACTTCCTGCTTATAGACATAGTTTTCGTCTAGGATCATTGCTCCTGTTCCACTCTGTAAAGCAAGAAGCATGGAGAAATAGTATCATCTGATTAATTCCAATGGTTTTACCATGTATACCTTAGCTTTGTTGTTCCTTTAACTAATCACTGTTTTGTTTGTATGTTTTGCCATGTATACCTTAGCTTTGTTGTGCCTTTGACTAATTACTGTTTTGTTGTGTCTTTGTGGTTCAATTCCTTTAACTAGTTACTGTTTTGTTGTATCTTTGTGGTTTAATGTAATTTAAATGTGGCTTACTTGATTGTTTAATCCTTGTGTAGGTTTTCATGGATTCACGTGGATGACTTAGTAAACCTGATATATGAAGCTCTAATCAATCCTTCTTACAAAGGTGAAGCTTTGAAGTCTGAACTGCCAACTAATTACTGTAACTACTGATGTTTTAGTATTGTTAGTTCAGTTAGCAGACAGTTCGTAGGGATGACCCTTGATCTCATATAAAACTTAAAAGGGGAACACTTTTTTCTCTATTTTTGCTAAAATAGCAAAATTTTAACAGGAGTTATCAATGGAACTGCGCCAAATCCGGTACGCTTGGCAGAATTGTGTCAACAGCTGGGGGAGGTATTAGGCCGGCCCTCTTGGTTGCCGGTACCAGATTTTGCACTCAAAGCAGTGCTAGGAGAAGGTGCATGTGTGGTGAGGACTTCTCCCCTGCATTACATTGCATTTTTCTCTCTTCACAGTTTTTTGAGGCCGATTTTCATCACAGGTTTTGGATGGACAAAAGGTGGTCCCTGCTAAAGCCAAGGAACTGGGGTTCCCGTTCAAGTACCCCTATGTGAAAGATGCACTAAAAGCCATCCTTCTATGATGGAGGAAAGCATGATGAGGAATGAAGCAACATTCGCATTATTCTTTATTCTTTGAACTACACTGATCTCAGTAATGGTTTAGGAATAGACCAAGTTCGCTTATCCTAGGATGACATTGAGGCACTGGATGTGACCTGGATATTAAGTAGCTTTACATCTGTTAGCGATGGCATTTTGGGACTCCACAATCAACACGTTCCTTCAGTCCCCAATTTCAGATCAAATTGATGTACTCTCTCTCCCCGCGTAGAATGCGGAACAAAAGGACAAGGCCCGGAATCAGGAGATAGGATCGCGTTTAACAGATTCATGAGCAAAACCAGAATGCCATCTCCCTAGAGCGGTGACAGTTGGCCACATTCACCTGCTTAGGCTGCCTAGAAGGCAAGAGCATATTTCCCTAGACCACGAATTGTCCACTTACGAGAAGAATTTATAGGACTTATTTTCCTCAACTTTCCGAGTATATCAAGTAAAACCAGTGTCATAGACTGGCTGCATCTTGAAGGAATCTCGATCGTGTAAAATTTTTGGCCTGCCAATGCTAAGCAACCAAAGTGTTCTACTGCATGTCCTTGATGCTAACACAAGTCTGAGCATTATTGGCCGAAACAGGGGAAACAGAACAGAGACATGGGTGATAGGACATGCCACTTACACCATGGATGTAAGCTGGCAGAGATACGCGGCAGAGCTAGATATACTTGAGAAGTGGCAGTAAATAGATTTAACAGAGGAAGAGAGAGAGAGATCCAATCGGTCATAATTACATGTCAATTAAATTATCCACAACACCTAATCTTGCCAGGAGTAACCTTTCCACGATAACATAGTAAATATGCAAAGGTGTGCTGTATTCTCAATATCATACATGAATGCTTTCAGCAGAACAAGTCATTGAGAATAACTCAACCCCGCAGTGAATACTTCTTCCCTGTGAAAGCCTGGAACTTTGGCTCTTCCTTTGGAGGTTGCTCCTGTTTAGCATCTTTTGGAGCTTCCTGCAGATTTGAGAACAAAAGACTAACGTGAGTAGACACATCATCATGGTCTCTCTCTTTCCCCCTCTCCCTCAGAACAAGAGCATATGTATAAATGGTGAGAAGCAATACCTTTTGCTTCTCTTTTGGAGTACGGTTTGCATTTGATCCAAAAACAAGCTTCCCTTGAGTTTGGCCTGCCGATTGTGAAGTAGATGCTGCAGATGGGGTTCCTTTACCATTAGCAACAGCAGATTGCTTGCCTATGGAAACATTTGTGGAAGCAGGCATGAGTGGATCCTTCGATGCCTTTCCATCCAAGCGTCTACCTACTCCACTGAACGGGTTAAACTTTGGTTCATCCACAGCAGGACCCTCTTCAACTGAAAGCATAGAGGGAAAATGATCTTAGTTATGGTAGATGTTAGTTGAATAAAATGCTGGCATTTCCTTCTATTTGATCTAAATAGAAATTGGTGAGGGAACAACTGTGCAAACTTGTCAAAGACTTGCTCTAGAAAACTATGAAGACAGATGATCCAAGGATTTTATACTCTTCCGTATTAGAAGCCAACTAAGGGATTGGCAATGGGTATTTTCTACAACAGCATGTGGCAAAATCCTTTTTGCAAAGGGAAGAGATAGCTATTTCACCCAAGGAGATATCTCTAAGACATTTTAACCATCTCACTAGTGTCTATGCCATTAATCTCAAAGATTAAAAATAGTTGATCCAATACCAACTACCACAAGAAAGATACCAGAAAGGCTGACCCAGGTCCCAACACTAAAAGAGAGAATGAAGATAGAGTGTACAAGAAAAGACATACCCTGTGCCAGTCCCTTGCTTGGAGCAGGTGCTACGGGCCTTTCAGGTTCTTTGTAATCCAACGGAGGAGCAAAATCAACCTCACAGTCTGTCTCAATTATACTTATGGCATGAGAAGGCTTTGTCTCTACGATATCAATATAGTACTTTTTGTTGTTATATGCCACCATAATACTATCCCCAGTGGTTAAGCAGGAATAATTCCGCAGAGTAGTCTCCAGGCTACACATTGCAAAACGAGAATGTAACCACTAAAAGATTTCCAAAACATAACTATATCACATGTTAAATGAAATATATATCTAAGGACTGAGATAGTACATTCTCTTGAGTCACAAGGAATTAAGAAAATGGTAAGTGCACCATTAAGACCATTCTTCTAGCAACTAACCAACTCTTACATAAGTATTCTTCTCAGTGAGCATGTATACATGATCCAAACTGTCTAAACTACTAATCTCACCCCATGTGGATAAGTAGAAACAAAACTTTATGTAGAACAGACCAAGTACCTACTTAATCATCAAAAGATTAGATGTGCACTTCCTGCATCATAAGATATATCATATATTGCATTAAAAAAATAATGAGGAAACTTCCAATAGAGTGCCTCACTGGAAGGCAGTTGGACTATGTTGATTGCACAATAGAGAATGCTCAAGGATAAGAAAGCAGTCTAAACGAAGATTGCCAAAGTAAGTCATAACGTTCCTCAAACGGGAGAGAAAGAAAAAAAAAAGAAAGCTTGATCATTGTAGCTTCTCCTAAAAATTTTGAACTCCACAAAAAGATGGTGTAACTCAGACAGAAACTTTAAATAATCATGTTTTTGGTCAAAATACCTGATAATCATTTCATATCCTTCGATCACAGAACTTTATAACCTCTTGAGATTTTTGGGTTCTGTTCAGTTCCACTAAACCATAATACATAGAAATTTTCCATCTTTTTTTCTAGTGAATATCCAATAAACAACTTCAAATACTCTGTTTTCAACTCTCCCTTCATTTTTTCAACACAGCAGCAGCAAGCATACCAATTCAATGGCAGTTAGCCTGATACACCAGGCATCCTCCAGTAAAAAGTTCAGTCAGCAAGAACATTTATAAAATAGAAAGAAGAGACTGAAAAAAAAAAAAAAATCCATATCCCGTCTATTACCAAAAAGGGAGCAGTGGCAATCATGTAAGAATAAACTGGAAAAAAGACATGTTAACTAACATTGCTTTTGGGTTGGAAATATCCAAAAAGTCCTTTGTGTGGGGTTGCAGTTTAACATATGTTCCCTTTGGAAGAGTTACATTTTTCACTTGGACAAAATCTCCTTCTTGCAAGAGCAGGTTCTCCATCATCTAGATCAAATAAACGAACCAGAAAAAAGAAAGATTAAGAAGATAATGGAAGATTGTAAGCAAATTACACCAGTGAATTAAAAAGAGAGAGAGAGAGAGAATTCTACCCAGTATGGCATGTATATCATCCCTTCTTCAGCAATAAACTCAAGTACACCACAATGAGAGACCCGTTCAGCGGCATTATTTCTCAGCTCAAACAACATTGGATAATCAATATGCAGGGACGCTGTAACAATGTGTTAAATGAGCTTCCCATGATATGATACAGCCAAAACCAAGAGAAGAATACAAACAATTAGTAAGTCGGCACACCTAGGCGATCAAGGGCAGATGGAGGCATTATAACTGTGAAAGCAGAAGAAGGAAAGGTGTCGTCAGAAGGATGAGCAAGAAAAGATAAACAACTTTCATCTCACAGGTGGTGAATGTAAAAACTCACTTTTGTCTCCACTTTCAATTTGTGGCTGCATATCAAAGAAAAATAAAAAATTAACTCTCACAAACATATAACATTAAAAGGAGGGGGAAATAAAAGGTCAGCAAGAAAGATAAAAAGTTCCAGGATCTACTTGGGAGTGAAAATTTAAATCAGCAGGTTAGATTGTCAGTCTGATACCAAGCAATCAAGAACTGACTCCGACATGGTAAGTTCCAGGTTACGACAATGGAATCAGCTCATCTAGACAATGATCACGCTAAGTTCAGTTTCCTACTTCTCTCTTCCCTATTTATCTATCAATAAAATCGCATAATCTAATCCTTTGAAATCATTTACATACATTATATTCTATATATTGAAAATAACCAAAATTTTATCACCGTATTGTTTGCAACAAATAATAGAAGGTAGTCCTGACCTTTTCAATGAAGGATGCAGGGTAACAGCGATATGTCTGCTCAAATGATGTCCCATGATATCCATATCCACCAAAATACTAGTTATACAATCAGAAGAAAATTGTAATGTCATATCCAGATCTCAGCAAAGAGCATAAACAGAACCATTTACGCATCAAAAACCAGAAACCATAACATACAATCCCACCATCTGAACACAGAATGTTGAAGGAGAAAGCTATCAGATTGCTATGCATCAATATTTTGCTTCCATAATTAGTTTAGTGGTGAAGATTAAATGGTTATCAATACAAAAGTTATGTCAAGAGAAAGAGTGCAGTTTGTGAACCAATATAAGCTACATTCAAGTACGTGTAATCATCTGCAACAGTAAGATTCCAGCAAAAACTGATAGATAGAGAGAGAGAGAGAGAGAGAGAGAGAGATCTTTTGGTGTTCACCATAGAGTGCGTTTAGCGTTAGTTAATTCACTGTTGGAGTTCGACAACTTCAACTAAATTTAAGAATTAAATTCTTTTTGTATAAGTACAAAGAGATTAGTATCAGAGAATTTACAGATTCAACATGACTATTATCTCTGTCATCAGCCTTTAGGACAATGACATCAGTTCCTTTTTCCACTTTATATACCTTTTGTTTTCATAGCTCTTGAGTACTTTATTTCCGGATTACCCCAAAAGAATGAATTCAATAATTTTGCATGTTTACAACAGGGACAATACACGTCTATAAAGCAAATTAAATTGCTACCTCAGCCAACTCACCAACCATGAATATTAGAGCCAATGAAACTCACCATCTTGTGTAGCTTTTAAGACTGTTGCACAAAGTAGTGAACCTTCAAGCACACCTACAAGATAAAACACTACAAAGCTCAAATAATAGCCAAAAAACTGGGAAGCACATCAGGAAGCTGAATTGTGCCCCGAAAAAAAAAAAAATTCAGGAAACTGCAAATCAACCACGTATTCTGAGGCATCATTATTTACTAACGACATCGAAGATTTCACTAGAATTCCTATCCCAGAAAGATTCTATCTTCTATGTGAGCAGCCATGAGGAGAGAGACAGCATCTGTACCTCAAAACTAGTTAAAGCCCAACAAATCACAAAATTGAACTACCCAAGGACCCAAAGACGTAATTCTCCAAATCCACTCATACTAAAATTTCAATCCTCGATTCAATCTCCCAAGGGCAACAATCATCAGCGTCCGCATTCCGCAATCTCGCGCCACACACCTCAACCCCACGAAACTCGGCGACCACCTTCATCTTCCACTCCAAACCAGTAAAGGAGAGAATCCAATCCACAAAAAAAAGGGGGACAAAGAAATCAAGCAAAGAAGCGGGATTTCTCGAGCCGCGGAAGTCATCTCATCCTATCATCAATCCAATCAGCACGACAAACCAGGAACAGCGAGGAAATCGAAAATCAGACAATTGCGGTCGTTCAAGGCAACAAATCATATCAGCGCGCCGATTTTCAGAAAACCAATAGATCGCGCGTACCGTACGGACGGACGCTCGGAGGGACGGAGGGGGGGACTGGAGCTCCGTCGGAGGATCTGTTGCTTGTTCAAGTGGAGAAGAGAGAATAAATAGGATTGGGAAAGCGGAAGGGAAGAGAGAGAGAGAGTAAAAACGGACCCGCTCTACGGGTCGGGTAGAGAACCGGGTGGTGGAAAGTTGAAACGGCGCAGTGGGGGACCCGACGGTGCCTTCTGCGTATTGCGGACGCCACGTCGCTGTCGGTGTCGGACTTGGGCTGGAGCTTTAGGGCCGAGCCTAGTCGTAATTGGGCCGAGAGTCAACGAAGATGCTAGGAAGATAACGGCGCCGTTATGCATTCCGAATAGAACCACCAAGTATTAATCAACCAAAATATTTCCTTCATGATTTTATTAAAGAAAAAGGAAATATAATTCCTCGGCGTATCGGTGCACCGACCAAAAAATATATACATGTCAGTGCGCGAACTGACAAAATCGAAGACCGTTATTTTATTGGTTCTTAATAAGTTTTCGGAGTTCTTATATACCAGATTAAAATAAAAATGTATTTTCATTCTGATCCGATAATTTAAGTACTTAGAAAATACGGATTAGCTTCAATGTAGCTGCAATTTCCCGTCAAACTTGCAGCTAAAAAAACTGATTTGGCGTTAACAAGATATGTAATGATGTTCGAGTTAACAAAGCATTAACTGAATCAAAAAATTACAAACATATCATAAGTATGTATATATTTTCAAGAACATTAAGGGCGTGTCTAAAAATAATTTGCATTTCCCTATCTTCTGCCAATTCTTTTCTTAGCATTTGCATTTTGAGTATAATTTAACATCACACATACGTACCATCTATAGAACACAAATCTAAGTATGTAAATCAATTATATTGAATATCCTTTTAGAGTTCAATATATTTTCTTCCTGGTGTCAAATACTTTTTCAATTTAAAACAAACAGGCATTACTTTAACCAATATTCAAGACACTCATTAATTATACCCAATATGATAGAAGATGACATTTGAATAAAAATACAATCCTCGTTTGAAAAAGAAAAATAGTATCATACCAAGAAAAAAAAAAGTAACTACAATCTTAATTTTGACAGTACAATGGATTATCTTTGTACATGAAAATTTTAATTGAAATGAATGATACTTGAACTGGATGACTAACTATTCCGGTATACATGAAAATAGTATCTTTGTACATGAAAATTTTGACGGTACAATTCACTTGCATAGTATAGGATAGAAGTGAATGGTTCCATGGTGGTCGATTCCTATCTTGGAATAGGCTAGATATGGTATATTCCCAAGATATGGTATATTCCCAATTTATGGAACCAAAAATCAATTCTTTCTCAAAAGTTTAAAAAATATTCAAAGTTACTTTAGTGTAGGATTAAATTATTAATCACATGAAAGTTACTAATAAAAGAACAAATTACTCCTACAAATTATCTGTAATTTTTGCCCTTACTAAATAAAAAGGTAAAAATAACAAACTATGGGTCAACTCCATCAGTCCGATCAATCCCCATAAAACTGAAAAACGTATTGGCTTTTTATGGCCCCCTAAATCTGAAACTCGGAACCCCGATTTCAACAAAAAAACACCTAAGATCAACCAGTTTGGTTCGGTCTAATTTGGTGCCGGGATTGGCCTAGGACCAATGCACAGCTCAAGTATGGGATGATCTGCCACGTTCGAATTGTTCATCACTTGACTATAAATTTAGCCCATCGATAACCTAAAGGCCCTTTGTTCCTTTTTTTTTTTTTTTTTTTGTATCTCACTAATTTTTTTAACCGGACATGATGTTCTAATTAACAAACGCGCTTAAGCAATAACTGAATCGATTTCATACAAAAAATGTGATGAATATATTTTTTAGTTTTCCAGAACATTATGGATGCTTCAAAAATGATTTCCATTTTCCATTCTTTTGCCAATTTTTTTTAGCATTTGCATTTTCAGTCCAGTATCGTTGAACATGTGAATTGTGAAGCATCTAAAAAATACAAATGTGAATGTAAAATCAATTACATGTCTTCTTGGTGTCAAATACCTTCTCGATCTAAAACAGACAAGATGGATGGAAACCTATGGTTCTTGCATGAGTCCTTTTCATTGGCTTCTCATGCAAAACCAAGAGAACAAGGCAAAAGAATAAAAAGAAAAAAATGGACAACTAAGGACATACTTGAAAACTAAGGCCAATTCTGTAGTCCGTTGAGCAACAAATCTTTCTTATGTACACTCTGTCGCAATTTGTCTCAAGAAGCAAAAGCTCAAAAAGCTTTCAATCCATGATGGTCTACGAGGTTTAACATACTTCAAATGATTATGAATACTCAAAAGACTCTATCTTCAATCCCGGGGGAAATTCTAAAACAAGCAGATGGAAATTGAATACTTGACTCATGCTTGAACTTGGGCAATTACTCCGAGTGCTGAACCAGAAATCACAGCGTGCCATGGCAAGCTTATCTACACTACTGTCATGTTGATGCCAAATCGATAGAAAAGGTGATATTATATCCAAATGTCAACATGCACAATGACCATAATATGTGAAAGAAACTAGAACAGAGCAGTTAATGAGGCAGGTTAATCAGCAACTCAAATCTCTCATCAACATCAAAGTTAGGGAAAACGCCCAAATAGACAACAGCAATAGGGAGTAACTGAACATCAAAGCCAACATTGAGCTTCATTGTTATAAAATAAACAAGATATTGGCTGCCAGAACCATCTCTCAACCCCATTTTCATGGACTCTCTCAGCCTGCAAAACAAAAAGTTACAGGACCTTCTCAGGGATTCAATCAATGACACCGGGTCTACCTCAATCTAGGTCAACACACAGAGCATCTTAGGTGCATGAGAACAGAGGGTGCATGCGTGTTTGCATGTTCCGTGTTTTGATCTGTACAGAGGGCAGGGGGTTTGATGCCAGCAGTGGTGGGCGCACGCGCAGGGGGAAAGAGAGAGAGAGAGTTTTCCTTATACGGACAAACTTAGAGCATAGATCTGGGGCAACTCATACCAACAAAAAGAATGACTAGCCAAGAAATGGAAGGATTCAGAAAAAGCAAGCAGTCTAGTGAGTGGCTAGCGAAAACAAAATTGAGACCCAATCACCACTTAAAGGGGAATAACAGCCCACGAGTTAAACCCTACCATATCAAACTTCTAAGTAAAATTTAAGAACTGCTTAATGACAATTAAAAGAACATAATACTAAATAAAAGACACATACTAACCTTTATTAATCAACAGGGAGCACTGCGCATTTTCAATCATTATCTTCACGACCATAATCATAAATTATCTCAATCTGCAAAAAGAGGATGGATAAGAAAATAGTTGATCAGGAAGCTTAAGATTTTTGTATGACAGTCCACTACAATGTTGACAAAATACAGTCCTCGCATCATCACTTATGATCTGGAAAGCACTAAACATGCAGTGAGCACAAAGCAAAATTGCCAATAAAGTCACTCAGTAAAAAAGAGGAAGAAGCAAAAAAGAAGGGTCAAAAAGCATCACCAAGAAGGAAAATCAGACTATAGGCACTTCTTCAGAACTGATGAGCAACAGAAAGCATGCATTGTAGAATTTGAGCCGGCAGAGACAAGATGGTGCCACAGGGAAGATAAAGAGTCCAGCAATTGAGCACAATATGCAAACTAAAATAAGATTAACTGACCAATGTGTGCTTTAAAATCACCATCGAATGCACTAAAGAGCATATAGATCAGAAAAATAAATTCTATATACTATTCGCATACCCATCAAGATTTATTGACAAAGTTCTTCCACAGCTCAAATCACGACAATGATATGTCAATAAAAGGAAAGAGTATCGATGAGAGTGCAAATACATCCAGAAAATTGCAGACAGACTTGTACACAAATTGAGATCAACCCTTGTATGCCCTCACTGCTCATACTGTCAACCTATGATTCATAGCCCATATAGAGTGGACAAATAGATTTTCACTGAGATTAGTATGCATGGCCAACGTCATTGGGCAAAATGCCAACTAAAGATGAAATGAACATTCTCTTGTGAAGATAAAAATCATTAGTGGATTCATATATATACGGAGAGCCACGCATCAATCACTGTGATTATCAAGAAAGCTTACCCCCGAAGGTGGTGTTGGGTTTCGAGTAAACTTGCTACCACCAGGAGCCCAAGGCACTGCAAAAAGATGCAAAAGTGAGTTGCAAGCCACGTATAGGAATCAGGGGAATACTCATTTCTTGAAAGGCAAAAGAACGACAGAAGAACGGAGAAAGTATAAAGATTTCACATCATTCCACCGATAAAACACAGCCAAGTTCAAGAACCCAACTGTATGCTAGGCAGAAAATTTGATCAGAGAAAATATATGAGAGAATGTCTACACTCTGATCTAATCTATTCCAAATAATACAAGCAATCTTCATCTCATAGATTACAACATTCTGTGTGTCCAGTGATGACACCTTTCGAGCAGCTAAACAACAGGGCTTCAGCTCGTTCAAAAGTAACAGTCTGGTATAGAATCTAGCAGTGCATCTAACCAGTACTTACCAATGTAAGGATCAGGGTGCCGCCACTTATTGTAGCTAGCTTCCGCATCAGCAATCAATCTGTCGATTGTATCGAGATCCTCCTGCATGTTCAAATAATTGCAAGCAAGCATTTTCACTTTTCCGTACATTATCCAATCGCAATATTAGCTTGAAAGTGAAACAACGATTGGCCCAGGGAAAACCCATTACCGAAATCAAAGCCATACATCAACTGTCCAGGCTACTAATTAGCAAATGGAAAGCAAGCAAAATTAACATCTTGAGCTCCACAAATTATACACACTCAGCATTCACGGACGGACAAAACTATTATCCTGACGATGCAAGACAGAACAAGATGAGCGGGATAATCAGCCTAAATGGTAAACAGGTAAAGTGCCCCCCTTTGCCCCCTACGCCTTATCATTTCAAATTCCAGTTTTCTACTTGAATCGAACGTAATCTCCTCGATCAGTAAACTGGGATCACAATCATAATCACCCAATCACAAAATCAAAGTTCTCAAGATAGCACCAGACTGAGCACATCGAAGCGGACCGTACCACGCGCTTGTTGGCTTCGAACCTCTCGCGCAAATCTGACGCCTGAAAACACAGAAAAGAAAAACAAATAAAAGAAAAGAACAATCCGAGCATGAAGATCGGCAGCCCAATGTTGAGATCGAGCGATTGAGGAAATGCGAAACCCTAAGAGAGATAGAGAGAGAGAGAGAGGGAGGGAGTACGTCTTGGTAAAAGAGGTGGCGGTGCACGGCCCAGTTGAGAGTGTCCTTGAGGGCGCGGCGGTAGAGAATACGGACCCTCTCCTTCTGAGCCGCCCTCCGGGCCAGGTACCCCGCCGTCGTCACCGCCGACGCCGCGCTCATTCTTCTCCTTCGAGATGCTTCTCTCTCTCTCTCTCTCTCTCCCTCGCTCTCCGGTGATGAGGAGTTCAATGTGACGATTTGACTAGTGAAATTACGCATCAGCTGGTTTTTTCCTTTCGATTTTAGAGCTAACTTAGCTGGCTATTTCGACCCAAAAAAAAAAACTTAACCGGCTTTTTTTTTTCATTTACATTAAAGGGAAAATATCACAAATAGTCCATATATTATTACTTAATGTGCAATTTGATCCCTAACTTTCGATCGGCTCAATTTGGTCCATGAACTATTGATAAATGTTCAATTTGATCCCTGAACTTTCAATCGGCTCAATTTAATCTCTAAACTATTGATAAATGTTCGATTTAGCCATTCGTTACTATTTTTCCTTCTTTTTTTTTTTTTTTGCTTCTTCTCTCTTCCCTCCGCTGGCTCCGGCGGAGGGAAGCCGGGTCACCCTCGCCAACGTCGGGCGAGGGCTATCCTCGTCGGAGCCGGCGGAGGGGAGAGAGAAAAAGCAAAAAAAATAAAAACAGTAACGAATGACTAAATCGGACATTTATCAATAATTCATTAACCAAATTGAACCGATCGAAAGTTCAAGGACCAAATCGAACATTTATCAATAATTAATAAACCAAATGGAGCCGATCAAAAGTTCAATGACCAAATTACACATTAAGTAATAGTATAGGGACCATTTGTGACATTTTCCCTACATTCAATTACTATCTACTTTTATAAAATAATAGATTTTTTGCCTTTTCCCTAAAAAAGCTTTATACTTTATAGCCCATGTGATGCGCGAAACAATTAAAGAAAATAATTTGCAAATAAATTTAGACTAAAAATTCCATTTTATAAAATTTATGAGGAGAAGAAAACATTAGTTACACATTCACTGACCTTCTAGGGAGAATTTGGTGTGAGGATGACTTAGGGTGCGTTTGGATGGGCATTTAGAAAGCCCATCCAGCCCCCAAAGCTCCTTCAGTCCAAAGCAAGGTGTTTGGCAGTCATTTTCAAGGGGCTTTCAAATGAAAGCTTGGCCTTGAGAATGCTGAAAGCTCAAGGCTGGTAGGGACCAGCCTTGGCTTTCAAAGATTTGGTGAAATCTTTGAAAACATTTTTATTCTTCCGAAATTACCCCGTTGATTTTTCATATTTCCGTTATTGCTTTTTATATTTATTTATTTTTTAATCGAAAAAGGAGCGGCCGTCGCCGGATCGGCGAAGGGCGGCGGCGGCGCCGCGAGCGATCTGGCGCGGCGGCGCGGCCAGCCTCGCCGGACCGGCGAAGGGCTTAGCCGAATTTAAAAAAAAAAAAATATATATATATATATATATATATATATATATATATATATATATACACATTATACCCATTATACCCATCAAAGCCCCTTGAGAAAGTTTTTTTTACCAAACGCATATTCAACTCAAAGTCCATTTGCAAAATTTTTTTACTAAACACAATTGCATTTTCCCCAAGTAGCTTTAGGCTTTCAGCATTTGCATTGAACTGGATGGGCTTTCTAAATGCCCATCCAAACTCACCCTTAAAGTGAGAGGTTTAGGGATGACTTGAAGTGATAAATTGCCAACATTAAGCCTCTTTTTAGTGTGAAATCGTTGGCATTCCTATCCAATTGGGAAGAAAAAAAACTAGCAAGAATTAGGGCGTAAAGGGAGGAGGCTCAACCTCATTAAACAATAGAACATGTAAGTTGGACGTCGGGTTACCAAATTACTGCTGCTAGTCCCTTATTGTCTTCGGACTTGTGACGATTTGACAAGTCAATTGATTTTTTCCTCTCGGTTTTGGAGCTACGTCAATTTAATCGGTTATTTCGACCAAAAAAAAAAATTAACTTGCTATCTTTTTTTTCATCATTTACATTCAATTGTTATCTTCTTTTATAAAATAATAGATTTTTTCTTTTTCCTTTTCCATAAACAAGCTTTATACTTTATATAGCCCATGTGATGCGTGAAACAATTAAAGAAAATAATTTGCTAATAAATTTAGAGTAAAAAATCCATTTTTTAAACTTCATGAGGGGAAGAAAACATTAATTCCTCACATAATTAACATTTTTCGCCATCTTCCCTTGTCATTTTTAATTGCCGTTTTGTTTTGTTTTGTTTTGGTTTTTTTTTTTTGCCAGAAATTCGAGTACTCGCTTATATGATGTTTGGATTGCCTTTGAGAAAAATTCTTGAGATCTTTTCCTCGGCCAAGCCCGAGAGGTCTTTTTTTCTTTTTCTTTATATTATGCAATTGGATCCAATCCTTTAGATGTTTGAAGAAGCCTAACGAGACATAGAAAACTTCGCATTGATGAGAACTAGATCGGCTCTTATAAAATGATATTAGAGCTAGCTTTTTTCTTCGGTAGGGATGTCAAAAAGGTTGTTTTCTCTGTATAATTCTTGAACAAGAAAAAAGACCAATTTTAACGTATTAATTTTTGGTTAAAAAAAAAAAAAAACGTATTAATGAAGTTATGGACTTACGTCTAGGAGTGTATCTAGACCAGGCTTGAAGGTATTTTATAGGTAGGCCTGAAAGGACCGGGCTTGGCTTTTCAAAGTAAGAATATTGGCCCAAATCAAAATTGAGTTAGATTGGTCCAAGCCGGTTCGGGACAAATCTGATTTTTCTAAGTCTCCGTTTTATGGTAAAAAAATGACTGATTTTAAAAATATTCTTCTTAAACACTATAGCTTGTATTACTTGAAATAATTAGTCGGCATAAAAATTATAATTATACAAAATTTATGTTTAAACATTTTTGTAAATGAAAAAAAAAAAATTGTTAATTTATTTTTACAATCGATACAAGTAACTATTTTAGAAAAAAAAAATTATCTAATCATTAATTTTTCATGAAACAAATGGAGCTTAAAATTAATTTTATAGATAGTATTTATGAATTGTCAAAGTTTGTAAAATTGAAATATGTAACTAATAAGAAAGCAAACCTTCAAGCGCATCACTTATGATTTGGCCTCAAATGTCCCCTTTTTTGCGTGGCATTTCATGTTTACTTTGCTAGTTTGAGCTTGTTTATCGCTTTACTGTGGTTTGTTTTATTTCCTAAATTTTAGAGATTTTGAGTTTTTTACGTATCTTTTTTTTAATTTTGAATAATTTTGGGCCTCTCAAGCTTGGTAGGAGAACCAACTTGCAAAAAAAAAAAAAGAGTAATTCATGGAGAAATTTAAAAGGGATTGTTCATTGTCGTTGCATTAATCGCAATCTTCGCTCTGTTTGCTTCTAAAATAGCATTTGTGGTCACCTCATTCGACACTACGAATTTTGTTCGACGACAACAACAAAATAGAATTAGTTTTGATGTTGAAAAATTAGTAATTCATTGAGAATTTTCACATTTTCTAGTAACTCTTTCTATTAAGTATTTTCTTATAAGATCTTTTACTATTTTCTCTTGATATTACAATTATAATGTTGATTCTATACAAAATTTCCCTATGTCATGTGGCAGCGGAAAATTAGAATTTCCTATCCAGCATCAAATTCTTGTATTCAACATTAACATATCGTAGAATTCCGTTTTTATTCTTTCTAAATAAAGAATTTCATATGAAATGGATTACAATTTGACAAATAATTTATACTAAAATGAGTATTTTAATTAACAATGATAAAATAATCAATGCCCTCATGGATATAGTACTAGTTATACAGTAAAAATGTTCATGGATAGGTTTTCTAATCGGTCCAAGCCGAAAGCGCGTCGTCCTTTCTATTTGAGGAATAAACTAACGCTATTTCTCCCCTTTAAAGGAAGAGATGTGATCCTTCTTTTTTAATCAAGAAAAAAGGAAAAATTACTCCAAAATACAGTTAATCTTGAATACATATATAATTTTGAATAAAAATTATGACAATACTACTAAAAAAATGAATACATATATAATTTTGAAGTAACTTAAAAAAAAGACCAAACCTTTCATCCAGAATTTCTAATTTTTATTTGCTTAAATTGAAAAAAAAAATATGCATGCAACTTTTTAAATATAAATTTTCACAATAATGGTAAAAAAAAAAAAATCAAAGACATATGTATAATTTTAAAAAAAACCAAATCCTTCGTCGAAATTTTTTAATTTTTATTTGTTTAAAATTGAAAAATAATGTATGCAAATTTTTAGATATAAATTTGAAAATAATGCTAAAAAATAAAATACATATATATATAATTATTATTTAAAAAAAAAAAAAAGACCAAAGCCTTCATTAGAATTTTAAAAAAAAATTAATTGTTTAAAATTGACAAAAATAATGTATGCAACTTTTTAATTATAAATTTTGACAATAATACTAAATATATATATGTATATTTTTTAAAAGACCGAATCTTTAGTCGAAATTTTTTATTTTTTATTTTTTAAAATTTGAAAAAATAATGTATGCGACTTTTTAAATATAAATTTGAAAATAATGCTAAGAAATTAAATATATATATAATTTTTTTAAATACCAAACCCTTAGTCGCAATTTTTTAATTTTTATTTGTTTAAAATTGAAAAAAAAAATAATGTATGGAACTTTTTAAATATAAATTTTGACAATAATGCTTAAAAAAGTCAAATATATATGTTAAAAAAATCAACTATATAAATAATTTTTTTAAAAGACCAAAATATATTTAATTTTTTTAGCATTTATATATATTTGATTTTTTTAGCATTATTTTGACATTTTAAAAAAATAATAACAAGGGCAAAATCAGAAATTTGAAGAATGAGTGAGGATAATTTTGGAAGAAAAAAATAAGTTTCAGCATTTCACCAAATGCTAAAAGCTTAAAGCTAGTCTCTACTAGCATTGGGTTTTCAGCCTTCCCAATGCTAGCTTTCACTTGAAAATTACTTCAAAATAGTTGTCAAACAGTCCAGCATTTCCTCAATAAGCTTTGGAGGCTGAAAGCTCCTATCATACGCACCCATAGAAGTCTCCAATATAAAGAGTCCATGTGGAAATCATGTCACACGGTAACAATATATTAACTTGAAACATGAAAAGAATTTGAAATCTGAGTCAAGAAAGATGCATCGGCCAAGAGATAATTGTAACTAAAGGATCAAGAGCACAAGTCATCCTTGAACTAGAACACAAGTGAAGAGGTAGTTAGAGATTGTTGCGGAGATAGATCAAAATTTACAATGGAATGGTCCATTAAAGATGCATGGGGGAATCATACACATATCATCTACACACAACTATGGAGAAGAATCGCTCAACATCAATCAAGGAGGCCATCAAATTTTGAAGAAGATAATTTGGATTAGGTTTTATTTAAGCTTTGAGTTTCAAATTCAAATTATTTTAAGTTTCCTAATTTTTAGAATTTGTCTTCAATTATAAAAGCTTTCTAGAAATTTTTTGTAAGCTTTTTAATTTTCCTTCATACTTTATTATTTCCATTTAGAAGTTTGTGTTCAAATTCAGTAATCGACCAATTATGGTATTCAAGAACATAAATTATCTAAGCTGACTCAATAAAAATCTCATATAATTTCCTCACTTGTTTTCCATTATTTCTCTACATATCGTCATAGTACTTCAAATTTTACAAAGCCCTTGAGGATTCAAAATATATTAGAATATATTAGCTTTTGATTTGAAATCAAATTTGATACTTTAATTGAGGGAAAATAATATTATAATTGTTATAACTTTCATAAGATGCTCGCTTAAAGGTCATAACTTTGTAACGACACTTACTTTATTGTCAAAACTTTGCAAGCAGTCACTGCAATGCCACTTTGTTAGAAAATGATTACTTAAATGTCATTGCCTATTTAGGATAGCAAAAATTTGACGTTGGTTTCTTAATATTTCATTGGCAAAGTGAGTCAAACTTTAATTGCCCTAAAGACATTGTATAGCCCATTTTGCCCCAAATCAAATAACTGGGGGCAAATTCGCTTCTTCTTCAAACCCCAAATGAGAACCAATGTATTTTGGGTAAAAATAGTAGCTCAAACTTGCAATGGAGAACAGAACATCATTATAGTACATCTCACCCACACCATAGTATAGTCTCCCTCCCTCCCTTCTCGTTGTCACCACGTATCTGAAAACGAGGTTTTGATCCCATGAAATACTAAAATAGGCAATTTGTGTAGTATTAATCTTCTCATGTCCAAATAGGGTTATGGCTGACCTGAACATGATATGTTTAATAGACATGTGAAACTACCTTAACACGAAGACGACGCACCTAATAAAACAGGTCACTCAACACTGTTAGAAAGTGAAGAAGACTATAGAGATCTGGAAATTCTTGTATATTTCGTATGAATTCTTATGTACAATTCTTCTGTAATTATAGTACAGAGAAGAAATAATAAAAGGCAAACAAATATTTATGAAATCAAATCCTAACTAAAATATGTACAATTAAGATCAATTGAGATTCCTAGCATATCTTCCAGGATTGGATTTAATGCATATCTTCCAACACTCTCCCTCAAGCTGGTGGCTGATAGATATCCAAGACACCAAGCTTGCTCAATAGATATGCATGTTGTCTTTGACATAGGAGCTTAGTGAAGATATCAGCCGGTTGCTCTGCCGTTCCAATTCCTTTAGTCTCAATTATCCCTTCTTGAATTTTTTCTCGAGTGAAGTGACAATCCACTTCTATATGCTTCGTTCTTTCATGTACTATGGGATTTGCAGCAAGTTTGAGTGCCGCATCGTTGTCACAGAATAACCTTGTCGGACTCTTCAATTTTATCCCAAGATCCCCAAGTAGTCCCCATATCCATACAATCTCATAGGTAGTTTTTGCCATAGCCCGATATTCTGCTTCGGCTGAAGACAATGAGACGATTGCCTGCTTCTTGGTTTTCCATGAAAGAAGAGAATCTCCAAGTTTAATGCAAAAACCTGTAATGGATCGTCGACTCATGGGACAAGTCGCATAATCCGCATCACAATATGCCAACATTTTCATATTGCATTCCCTGGATAAAAGAATTCCCAGTCCGAGGCACTTCTTCAAGCACTTGACGACCTTTAAGGTAGCATTCAAGTGAGATAACTTAGGATTGTGCATGAATTGGCTGAGGGTTTGCACTGCATATGATATATCAGGTCTGGTCATAGTTAAATATATGAGCTTCCTAACAAGCTTCTGATAACCTGAAGGATCATTGAGAACAGGATCATGATTCTCAGATGTCCCGGCATCATATTCCTTGGTAGTCAATTTTATATTCTGCTAAATTGGAATAACCGATGGTTTGCATCCTGACAGACCTGCCTCTAATATGATTTCCAGCACAAACTTCGCTAACTAAGAGAAATCCCACGATCATATCAAGCATTCTCGATTCCAAGAAAGTATTTGGGCACTCCCAAATCTTTTATGTGAAAAGTAAGATGCAAGTATTTCTTGAATCTTTCTATTGCAGCTTTATTATTTCTTGAAAAGTCAACATATATCATCAGATAAATAGATAACGTACCTTGAGTCCATGTGAATAAAGCATAATCATATCTGGATTGTTTGAAACCTGCAGAGATAAGAGCATCGGCAAATTTGGCATACCATTGCCTGGAGGCTTGCTTGAGGCCATAAAGAGATTTACGGAGACGACATACTCTATTCTCCCCCTGTCTCCGTAATCCTTGCGGAATATCCATGTAGATTTCTTCATCTAGGTCTCCATGCAAAAAAGCATTATGTACGTCTATTTGGTGTAAAGGCCAATCATTAATAGCTGCAATAGATAAGAAGGATCTTACGGTTACATCTTTGGCAACAGGGGAATGTTTCATGGTAGTCGAAATCTTCTTGTTGAGTAAATCCTTTGGCCACCAATCGAGCTTTGTAACGCTCAATAGATCCATCAGCACGGTATTTAATATTGTATACCCATTTGCATCCAATGGGTTTCCTATTTGATGGTAGATGGACCAAATCCCAGGTCTTATTTGCAGTTAGTGCCTGCAATTCAGCTCCCATAATCTCCTGCCATCTTGGATCTTTAGCTGCTTCTTTATAAGTAGATGGCTCGATGTCTTCTGATATTCGACTCACACAACACCTATGTTCCAGTGAAAGTCTATGGAACGAAACATAAGATGATATTGGGTAGTTAATACCTGGTGAGTTGAGTGATGCACAAACATAGTCTTCTGTCCAAGCCGACGGTCGTTTAGAACAACCAGATCTTCGAGGAGGATTCACTTGGGCTGGAGTTGAAGATTCTTCCGTATTACCAATTTCGGAGAATTCTTCAGAAGATTCTTCCGCCATGGAGGAATTTTCTTGATTGTCATGTCCAACGGTTGCTGGTGCAGAAGTCTCAGGAGTGATCGGGGTTATCATAAGTGGTTTTGGGGTTCCTGTCACAAAATATTTGGTATTTGAAAAATCCTCCACAGATAGTGGCTTACTAGAAATGTGTGACGTCTCCGTTAAAGAATCCTTTTCTTGGAAGGGAAAAATATCTTCGTGAAAGATAACATTTCTGCTGATGAAGAATTCCAAAGTTGATTGATCGAGGACTTGATACCCCTTTTGTAGATTTGGATAGCCCATGAAAATGCATCGTTGAGCACGAGGCCCCATTTTGTCTCGAGGGCCCAAAACAGTAGCAAAACACTAGCATCCGAATATCCTTAGATGGCCCAATTCCGGTTTCTTCTTGAAAAGTAACTCGACTGGAGTTTTTCCATTGAGTATCCAAGTTGGCATACGGTTGATTAGATAAGCTGCAGTAATAATGCATTCGCCCCAATAATTTTCAGGAATATATGCCTGAAATTTTAATGCACGTGCAACTTCCAATAGGTGACGATGCTTGCGCTCCACTACTCCATTCTATTGTGGTGTATAAATGCAAGAGCTTTCATGAAGAATCCCATGAGATGACAAAAGAGAACTGCAGTCATCGTTGAAGAATTCCTTCCCATTGTCTGTCCTAACCCGTTGGATAGATCTTCCAAATTGGTTCTTGGATAGAGCAATAAATGTTTTCAAATGTGAGAAAACTTGTCCCTTTGATTGCATCAGAAACACCCAGGTGGCACGAGAATAGTCGTCCACAATTGTCAAAAAATAGCGCGATCCATCATGATGTTGAGTATGATAAGGACCCCAAACATCCATGTGAATTAAGGAAAGAATGTGCGTTGCACGACTTTTACTAGGGACAAAAGGAGTGCGTGATTGCTTTGCAAGGGGACATATTTGACACTTAGAGTAAGGAAAAGAAGCACTATGACCCAATTGTGAATGTAAAAGATAGTCTTTATCATTAGCAATTGTGTTACACAATGACATTTTATTTGAAGGAAATAAGGGTAAATCAAAATTATTTGGAGAATTTTTCCATAGAAACAATCCTTCAGAAAGAATACCCAAGCCCATCATTCTGCCAGTCGAAATGGCTTGAAAGAAGTAGGTGTCATAATCAAATAATACTCGACATGAATTTTCTCTACATACTTTGGACACAGAAATAAGATTGAATCGAAATTCTGGAAGGTAAAGGACATTTTTGAGTATGATTTCTAAGCTAAGTTTGACTGATCCAGTGATTTTGACATGAGTGACATTTCCATTCGGTAATTGAACAGTAATGGGAAATTCTAGGTTCTCATGTATTTCAGAAAATAATGCTCTTTCACAGACAATGTGATCACTTGCCTCAGAATCAATTATCCAGGATTTCCTGGAAATATTATTAATCAGGTAGCGAGAAATACTTGAAAAATTTCCTCCCTTGCTTGAAAAATCCAATTTTTGTATTGCCTGCATCAGTTGTTGGTACTGATCATTTGTAATGAGCCGATCAACATTAGAAACACCAACCTGGTAGGCCGCAGAAATTTCCTTCTTTTTTCCTTTTTCTCCGGGTTTACCGTGTAATTTCCAGCAATTTTCCACTATATGATGTGGTCTTCTGCAAAATTCACAATATAATTTACCCCTTTTTTTTTTTATTAAAATTCCTTGTAGATGTCGAAAAAATACCTCCGCCGTCAGATGCAGAGAAAAAGCCACCACCGTTGGATGTTTTGCCAGTTGCTCCATCTCCACCGTTGGATTCGGTCGAATAGATTGGTCCTTTTGGACCGTCCGATCTGCGGGTTGAATATGAGCCGTCCATTGTTCCCCTTTTAAGAGGATAGGAATCCTCAGATCGGTGCGACCGAAACCCTAGCTCTCCTTCGTGCGCCCCTTTTTCGAGCGCTAGGGTTTTCGATCCCAAATTCCTTCACTCGCCACGACTAGCCAGAGCAAAACTCTCTCCTCCCTTTGCCGATTCTGACGAAGCAAGCCTCTGGCTTTCTTCTTGGACGGCTAATTGGTAGATCCGGCCAAGAGGGGGCATTGGTTCCATGGCCAAAATCTGCGAGCGAAAAGTCAGGTAAGTATCATTCAATATCAAGAGGAATCCGATCGCCTTTTCCCTTTCTTTGATCGACTGGTACTGTGCGAGAGTCTCTTCTGGACCCTCAAGTTTCTCTTCTACTGCCTCAAGGTCGTTCCAGAGGGACGACAGCTTGTTGTAACAGGCCGTAATGGTCATGTTCCCCTGTTTTAAATCAGTGAGTTCCTGCAAAAGGGAAAAAAATTCGTGCCCGATCTAATTTGCCGTACATCTGTTTGATGTTTTCCCACATGGTTTTCGAGTCTTCTGTTGGTGGGAGACCGGCCGTGACCTCTAGGGATATGCAGTTGCCGATCCACGTCCTTACGAGTTGATTGCATTTCCTCCAGAATCGGGCTAGTCGTTCATCGGCAGGAACTGGAACCGCCCCGTCGAGGAATCCATCCTTGTCCTTCGTCACAAGGGCGCGCCGGAAGTCTCAGGACCACCTGGCGTAATTCTCTGGTCCGGTTAGTTGAAGGTTGATTAATTTCAACTCAGGGCCGTCGGATGTTGAGACGTGCAGGGGATCTCCAGGCTTCGGTCGCCCAGTGACGGCAGCGACAGGGAATGGCATGAATCCGGGCGCAAGGTTCGGGTAAGAATTTGTCTCTTGGCCCGATTCGTTTGTCCCGAATTGATAACCTGCATTTGAAAAACCGGGGTATGGATTTGTTCCTACACCTGGTTCTCCAGATCCGCTTACCTACTCTAATTGTGACAGCTTGAATTTTCAGAATTTGTTTTCGATTAAATAAATCGGGCCTTTCGTCGACGCATCAATAGTGCTATTCTCTAAGCTGATCACTCACGAGATAACTGGTTTATCTGGGGAAGCAATTGAGAAATCTAAGTGCAATTGGATTTGAGAATTCGACCATGAACCGACTGCTCGACCATGTTGATCGCAAGGGTCATTACGACACTGTCAGAATCGATTAGAGATCAGAGATAGGTCGATTCAACTGAGGTATGTGATCAAAGTGTGGGTGATTCCACCTGATTACAAAATTCTCATCGATCGACATTAAATTGATTTTCTGTCGTTTTGGGTACCCTGTGTCTGTAATTGAAATCTCGAGATTTTCACGACAACCGAGAGTCGTCAATGTGTCGAAGATGTACTTTGTGACTCAAGATAAATCGATCACGGGTCAACTGCACCAAAAATTCCTGAAAGTTACTTAGTAGACTAGGTCACGCTAAAAGTGTGCCAGATTGAAAATAACCATGAATTTGAACCCGATTTCAGAAATTGAAAGTTCTGTGGTGTCACGAGCTATTTTAGGAACGTCGACTCATCTTCCGAAAAATTTTCAGAGATTCTGAGATTTTTTTCGGAAAACCGTTTCGGATGCCGCAGAAAATTAGCAGAAATTCAGATGGGCTAAATCGATGGAAATTGGGACTTCTAAACTAAGCCTGTGAGTGTCGGGGATTTACAGAAAATTATTTGGGATTTTTCTACAGTGAAATCAGACCTCGATTTGGATGATCAGAGAGGAAATTGAAGCCAAATTAATGAAATTCGGAATTTTGGAAGGAACCCTAATTTTTGGCTTCAATTTGGATTTAATTGTGACTTTATCTTGTTGGAAAGAATTAGGAGGGGACAAGGTGATAAGCATGGAGACATTAGATATTTTGTGTGAGCATTTGGGGGACCAATTCATGATTAAGATTGAATTATTGTTGGACTTTTTATCTTTCTCTCTCTTCTAGCTTGTTGGACAAGCTTGACCACCTCCCTCTTTCTTGTTTAATCCCGGTCTCAGCGAAAGAAGCACTTTGCTTCTATTTTTTTTTCGTTCATTTTCTTTCGGCCGTCTTCAGCATCTTCAATGTCCACCGAAGATCCCAAGCTGCCCATCATTTTCCTTTCGTTGTGCCCCATCATCCGCATCATCCCCATCTCCACCATCACCCTCACCCTCACGTTCACCCATCTTTCCCTCCTTCTCCACCATCATCATCATCCATAGCCCATCCCTCCATTTGGCCACTCGTTCAACAACACATCAAGTCAACAACCAGAATTTCCTTCACCAAAGTTGACTCGCGTCGTCCCTTCTCTCTCCGCGTGGCTTCACTGTGTCAGCTCGCCCATCTTCACGAAGCCGAGCTTCGTTGCCACGTCCAAGCATTTCCTTCTTCGGTCAAAGCTCCCCCAACTTGCTTCGATTGTCGACTCGCCAGCAGCTGCTTAAAGACTCCACCTGCCGTGTCTCCTCACCGCTAGCTTGAAGTCTCCAGCAAATTCCATCGCCCACAGTCAATTGAAGACACGATCAAGCTGCCCGTGTGTTGACTCCAGCAAGTGGCCGAAGCAGCTCCTCTGCCGCATGTCTGCCCCGACGCCTGCCTTCTCCACCAGCTCGAAGATGCCAGCGGCCAGCTTCTTCAGCGCATGGACGTTTTTGCTTCCTCTCCACGCTCGATCGGCCCGACAATTGAAGTCGGCCCAAGCCCAGCTCAGTCCATGCATCTTCATTTCCAAGCCCACGCAAGTCAGCAACCTGCAGCAGACCAATCTCCAACAAATTTTGAAGCCCAAGCTTAGGCCCAAGTTCAGTTAGTTCTAGCCCATTTGAGTCATTTTGGGCCCGAGAAGAAGGCCCAAGCCTGCGACCAGCAGCCTGTAGAAGCCCAAGACCTAAACTCAGCCTTGCTGAGTTGTGTTGGGCCGATTTTAGGTTTGGTCCGAGAGTTCGCCGACATCGCCGAAAATTAAGATTTCGGCTGCCGTCGCGTCGTCGTCGCGGTGAACCGGTTTTCACGATACACCGGTGAGTTTATTCTCTAAACTCTTCTTAGTAGGCTTTGATGCTAAGTGGTGTTTAGATTTATTTAATTAGGAATTATGTGGTTAGTTAGATTAAATTAATGATTTAATTATTTAATTGAGCATGTTAGGTGGTTAGCATGGTTTAGCTAAGGCCTAATTAAATTGTGCTATTTATCTAGTAGGGTCTGGGAATTTTCCGGGTCCGTATTGGTATTTAATTTAATTATTTTGGCCTAGGTTAGTATTTTTAGAAATTAAATTGAGTTAATTATTTAATTTTCGAAATTAATTATTTATTAATTATTTTTCCGGAAATTAGGCCGAGATGGCCAGTGACCGGAATTTCGTGCTGATTGCAATGGTGTGGTTAGTTTCTGCAATTGAGTGTTAAATTATACAAATTGAGTGATGATTGGATTTTTAGTATTTAATTCCAAAAATTGTGAATTTTCAATAATTACTCGAAAATCCCGGTGTCGGATTTTAACACCGAAAATGGTTTTATATACTATATAAAATAGTGGGATTTTAAAAAGGAAGAATGTCAATTTTTCTGGGTCGAGTTGACCGTGTACCCACACACGACTATTTTCATGCGGATTTCTAATACGAAGAAAAAGGCTAGGTTCACCATTTTAATTGAAGCATTTGAGTGCAATGCACGGTGCCCTGGGCCATATTTGAGTGATCGTGTGATGACAAAGAGAAATCGTCCCGGGTTGTTGAGCTGGACGTTATCCCTATTTGGGATACCCCTTGTTAAAGGGAAGCCGGTCGCAATAGATTCTGGACCCTATGCTCATTCGGGAAAGTTGTCGACGAAGTGACGTGCCATGCTCAATGGGGTGAGAAGAAGCCTAGCAATGCCAAAAGACCGCCGAACTGACAGTAGGTCGTGCTATATGCTGAGATCAAAACTAGGAACGCATGATAAATTGAGTATTGTGTTCCAATTAATTGAGCTTGAGTGATGCTCTAATTTGTGATATGAACTATGCTGATCTGCAGGGTGGAACTGAGACGAGGTAAGTCTCCTTGATTGTGTGATTGCGTGCTTAGGACGCTTCTTAGCGTCTTTCCCTCCTAGCCGAAGTTTAGAGCTTAGACTTGCCGAGACATTGTCTCACTGGTTATTGTATAACTACTTTCAGGGTCGTCGAGTGGAGGACCTAGAGTAGAGAGGAGGTGATTTGAAGCATAGGTCGGATAGGACCGCTTTTTTTTGGAGAACAGTCTTTTGTAGTCTTTTGACCATAGACTCTTGTACTTGACTCAGCATATGTTTATAAAGGCATGTTTGTTTGTTTATGAAATTGTTGTCCTACTTTTCTATCCCAAGATGGTTACTGTCAGGGGATTTGTTTTTGCTTCCGCATGTGCAATAAAGAAAAAGGGTCGGCAACTAGTCTTGGGAAGTCGCAAAATTTTATCGACCAAAGAGGGATGGGTACGCGCTCAGGGTTCGGGGCGTGACACTAATCCTGGGGTCGAGCTTGCCCTATTTGTGGCTGGTGAGCTTGCCTCGGATTGGACATGAGCTCCCTAGTGTCCTACATAAACAGGCGATGATGTGTTCGGGTTTGTCCCGAGATAAAATGGGTAAGGTACCCACTGGAATGGTTGACCCGCAAAGGGTTGCCCCAGACCGAACTGAGCCTGCGTAGGTCTCCATTGAACAGGATGCGCCTGGATTGTTTGTTGTTGTGTTGTTGTAGGTAAATTCTGAATCTGCGTCGGTGGTGGAACCTCTGTGGTGGTTTGATCGTCAGCCATTGGAGTAAGAAGCCAGTAGCTCTTGTCTTCTTCTTTGAGAGTGATTCCTATACCAAGATGGCAGATCTGTCGAATGATTCAGATCTCCTTTGGTGGCAATCAGAAGCGGAAGCGAAGAATGATCATAAGCCGAAGCTCTATACCATGTTAGAAAGTGAAGAAGACTATAGAGATCTGGAAATTCTTGTATATTTCGTATAAATTCTGATGTACAATTCTTCTGTAATTATAGTACAGAGAAGAAATAATAAAAGGCAAACAAATATTTATGAAATCGAATCCTAACTAAATTATGTACAATTAAGATCAATTGAGATTCTTAGCATATCTTCCAGGATCGGATTTAATGCATATCTTCCAACAAACACTAACATAATTAAATGAATGTGTTATTGGAATACGCATCAATGCCATAGAGACGGTAACTTGTTTACATACATTAATTTGTCTACAAAATAGATACATAGAATATGTTTATACACTATAAGATGTGTAAAGAAGTCCCACCTTTTTCTAGACTTCAATGACTTTTATATCCCTAAATATGTTTCTATTTCACCCTTCATTCATTTTGACACGGACGTCATTGTTATAAACATTAAGGACAAAAGTTGTTTAGAGATGATTATTAAACGAAATAAAATGTGTCTATATATGTCGTGCTAAGAAATGACACGTTATCTTCAAGGTGCCAAATCATATCTAAATTGGTTAAGCCCATGTAAGACAATTTTTTCACGCTAACCATTTATGGCACAAAACCACTTGTGCCCAATCCAAACCTATTTAATGAAAAGATTTTTCATTAACGCATTATCTTAAGCAATTTAAATTTTGAAAAATGAGAAAAATATTTTTTTAAAGTAACTTCTTCTGCCACAAAAGCGACCTTGAATTAGACCCGATAAATAAACAAAACATTGGCCATGATGTTTTTCCACATTAAAATTTTCGCGAAAAGTGCTACCGACGCCACCGTACCTACCATCCTCAATTGTGAGCAATTGAACGCGCCGGAAAAGTGAGCCGAATCAAGAGCAGAGCATAGGGCGTGATTCTGCACAGTCACGGACGATGCCGTGCCGGCGGAGCCCACGAAACCAATTAATTTGAGGGTTAAGTGTTCGCACTTTTCAAAAAAAATAAAAAATTGGCCGGTGCACTTTTCAAATTTGGTGGGTCAGCTTTAACTAAGCCTTTATTTATTTCATTGAAAATAAATTATTTAAAAAATATATTTTTTAAATAATCACTTAAATCACTTTCAAAAAAATGAACATAAGTTATTTTCAATGATGAAAACATTCTTCATTTGTTAATAATTTTAAGCAATACAAACAATCATTTTTAAGAAAATATTCTTCAAATCTTTCATTTTTCACAACAAACGCAAGAGAGAAGTTGAGATTTAATAAATTAATAATAAAGATTTTTGTTACTGGGGAGAGAGAAATAAATTGGCCAACTAACTATAGGAAAATGTTTTGGTCCATAAAAATCGGTGTCGTGTCATCAGGATTGTGTTTGTGAAAATGTTCACGAGTCTTCATAGGGATGGTGACTCACTTGTCCTTTTCCATTTGCCACTTGTACTAGGGCACTTCATATTAGAGCCATTTTATACTTATAAGGTTGCACGAGATTGCGTCACAAAGCATGCTCATATTATGATTTTTAGAGATCATTCATTTTTCCTTTCTTTTCTATGGACGACAGAATGGCGGGGCCTGTTGGTGGAACTACCCTGTGAACGCTTCATGGGGCCACCAAAATAATCGGGACAGCTTCGTCCTTGGATCTTATCCCTTTGCTTTTGTCTCTCGACAATGTGTCGCGAACTAGGAATCTTCAAAAGTTTAGTGCCAAGAACTTTGCTTAAAAGAATCGCATGAGAGTGATTCAATCATTGCACGGGACAAAAACCCGTGATTCAAGTCTAGGACATTGCACGTTGCAATTGCAGGACTAGATAATTGAAACATTTTTACGTGTTTTGTCTCGAGTCCTGCTATTCATTCTCTACCTTGGCTTCGCTACTAGGATGTCCTTTCAATCGCAGCTTCCGATGTGCATTTGGATCTTATATGCTAAGGAAATAAGACCATTTTATAAAAATACTAGATCGTGCAGTGATACGTTAGTAAGCAATTTTTAGGAAAAATAATGCTTGGTATACTCTGACTAGAAATATGTGGCGGGTGTCTATTTCATCGGGGAAGTGAAGTCGACCATGTTATGGTTCGAGCCCACTTCCGAAACGACTATTTCATCTCTGACCTATCATTTAGTAAACCATAATTCCTATACCATTTAGAACACGCTAAGTAAACATGAAAGGTTAACAAAAATGATTTGTTTACTGTCTAGGGGAACAAAAATTGACAGACCAAAAATTTAGGAAACTTAATCTACCAACATGTATGAAAAAACTCTCGGATGGATCCAAGTCAGTAGAATGCAATCGCAGCCATTGATCATTGAACCAGTTGAATATATCTCATAAGTCGAGATCCACTAGCCACGAGTTAGAGTGACTCGTGTGTTTTACAATTAAAGGCATCGCATGAGAGGAATTTGTAGCTCATTGTCTAAAGCTTCCCCTTGTACCACCATGACTAGAGGTAAGTTCATTTTTATAAGCAATTGATATTTTGCTCACAGTACCTATATGTGAGGCCCACATGGTCAATAGCTATGATGAATCCAATCTATGTAAGTCCGGGCCGAGACCAGTTAAGGATTTGCATAGAAAATGAGGAAGTGAATTTCACTTGTTTGAAACCACAGTAAAAGCATTTTCACTATGTGGCAGAGTTCAGTCAGACTATGTGCGTCCATTCTTGTGGATTCAACCGAAAGACGACAAGAAGAGGAGAGAAGGAAGTTCTTGATGTTTTCAATTGAGCGGCTGATCATAAACTCCTGAGCCACGCTTTATTTCAAGCCTTGAAATGGATCGTTTGCGTCAGACCAGACCCACGATTATTATGAGCGATGGGTGCGCGTTTCTACATTTATATTCATCTTCCTATTTGTCTGGGGTTATGATACATGCTTGCTTCATCGTTCTCTCCTCGAGTTAATGCTCGGAAAGACATTGTGAGACGATCTTTCAAGTGAACTGTCCATCGAGCCATCAGAATTTGCATGCCGGTCGTCGGTGGCCCTGGATACGCAGACAATCTAGTCCCACATATGCTAAAATCTGACTTCTCAGGCCTCTGTACACTATAATTCTATGTGCTACATGCGAATGTATGGTTCTGTTGTCCAAATACAACTCGGTCAGCTATAAGACACTTCAAAGTCAAGGACCTCAATGATTGTTAGAGTCAAATGGCGAGCGAAGTTCATCTATTGCGTCAAATAAGTCGTTAAATTTTGCTGAATATGTCATTGCGAGGTTTTTCATTTAATGAATCATTTGTGTGATATATGCAACTTCTTCCTTAGTATCAACCGGGAAGTGCCGTGTTATTTGGTAGGATATGCACATTCAAATTCACTCTTTGATGATGCTGATACTCAGAGGACCTCCTTGAGAATCCATGTGATGTGCTCCTACAGAAAGTCATACGCTGGCTGGGAAGAAAAAGAAAATTTCATTGAACTTTCTCAGGTTGTGCGAGGAAAAGAATGATCTCTTTCAACTTAAATCACAAGGAGATATGCTTCTTGTGTCTCAACAATCCTCCTGGATTCGACAACTAACGACATTACTGACGGAACATCACGCAAAAAGAAAAAGCTAAGAAGCCTCTTCACTCTCGGCAAGCTTCGCCTAAGACGAGAGACAACCTTTCGAAGTCTATTCTTTTTCAGTGATCAGTATGATCTGCGAATACACCTTTTTTGTATTCACATAAGCTTCTCCAGCTTGTCCATCCATCAGCTAGGATTGGAATTAGCATTCAAGTAGGCAAGGACCCCAACAAGCGGGGCGTTGATATATGTCGTTGGCTCGGACTTCCGGAAATCCACCCTATTGTCCTCATACTCATCGTCCTCCCCAGGCCCGCCAACCAGTGCTCCGACAAGCACATTTGGGTTCGGATCCGAGGAATTGAAGTAAGTGGACCCTTCCTTGCAAGCGATGAACTGGGGATGATCCTTGATTGACGGCAGTGACGAGCCACGGTGGTGGATGCGGAGGGGGTAATAGGCGCTGTACCCGACCATGTAGGAGATGCCCTTGGGGTTCTCCCCGAGGATGTAGTCAGCCTGCCTCTTGGCCTGCTGGCGAAGGGTGGCAGCGCCAATGCTGACGGAGCCGCAGTTCATGGACTGGGAGGTGGTGGAGAGGTAGTTGGCATAGACGAGGAGGAGGAAGGCAATGGAAGTGGCATGCTGAAGGTTGCTGCCGCCAGGCTTGTAGATGAGGCCGCCAGGAGTATACTGGATTTGGGTGGAGGAGGAGGAGTCCGGTATGAGGGTGCACATGAAGGAGTCGGCCGAGGATTTGTAGGACTGGAGCGAGTAGACATTGCCTTCTAGGAATTCCTGAAGCAAACGGTTGAATCAAAAGTGAGGAACTGATGCAGAAAAATATTAATCGACTCAAATTTGATTATCTTCTCTGTTCTTTCTTGATTTTTCCCACTGACTACCATATGTTTTGGTCTAAATGGAAGACAAGAATAAAGATAACCATATCCACTTCACGATTGCAGAATAAATGGTCTTCAAAATCAATTAAGCACAGGAAGAACGTGCCCAATGAAACAACTAGGCTTTGTTGCGGAAGCTTGAAATTTTAAAGATCTTTGTAGAGAGCAAGTACTTGGTTCAATATGCTCTTGGATAACAGTCTCAAGTCCGATGCGTAGAACTTACAAACTAAATGCAGATAAACTATCACGCCATTATGCAACTCAGAAACACCTAGTAACCATTCTAAATTCGGAAGTGGACAAGAAACAATCACTAATTATATATGAACAACCCTGTTCATTATTTTCCCTCTCGGGAAAGAGACATGTCAGATAGTTCTATTTGGTAATTAGAGGAGCAATTAAGCGTTGGAATTGGTTGACCTTGGAAACGAGGACGTTGAGGCCGGCATGCTTGTTGTCCCAGCCGAACTCATTAATGTTCTCGTCGGCGCCAAGTGTTTTGCCATTGTTTTGGATGTAATTCAGATACGATTCGTCTTGTGTCGCCCTCCTCAGCCACGCCGCTCCCCACAGCAACTCATCCTGTCAGAGACCCACACAAGACATTAAGCTTGTCCTACACAGAAGAAACCTTCAGAAACTTCAGAAAAAGATAGAACTGGATTCAATTTCATTGGTTTTTTCTAGCCATATCATGCTGTTTTTCTAATAATATGTCAGGAGGAATCAAATCTATGTTAAAATATAAGTGTCTTCTTGTTTGCAGTAAGGTCAAAGCACCAACCACCATACTGAGACTATTCAATATTTTATGGACAGACTGACAGTAACAGTTAAAATTCAGTTCAAAAAACTTGATCCACTCCTTTCAATTGTCAAAACAAGCTTGATCTACCTGATGAGGATTAATATGTTAAAGGGTATAGCTTTTGCCTTTTAGAAATTCATACTTCTCAAGAATCACAAAAAGCATTAACAGCCAACCTTTCCACGGCGATTCACGTACCTGGTATCCATCGAAATCACAGTAAAACGGGCAAACATGATCCCTAACGTCTGAATTGTCGCTATAAGCTCCTCTGTAGCTGTCTGCAAATTCAAATGCCTTGACGGCATTCTTCAGGAGGGTGTCAGAGTACCCAGGGTCCGATGACCGGAATGCCAGGGATGACGCCGCGAGAGCCGCTGCGGTCTCGCCAGCAACATCAGACGCCGGGTTCGGCGCGTTGACAGCAAAAACCGTCCTGGCCGTGTCCATGTCTTCCGGCCTCTCCCAGCAATAATGGTCGATGTTTGGATCACCCACCTTTGAGAGAGACATGTTCAACTACCGAGGTCGAATTCACCAAACTATTTACTTAACACGCTCTATATTGCTAAGAAATAAAGGATTAGGAAAATGGGTTCCTCTGAAGCAAATGCGACGTAAAATAGTCAAGACATAGCCGACTCTAGTGAGAGACGAGGCGAGACTGGTGGGCCGTGCATTGATGGGGACGAGTAGTGTGGTCCCATGCTGTTTAAAGCCACTAAAGCGACCCCGCATATGCAGACAGACATACAGCAAAGTGTTATTGGGCCTGCATGATTAGCATAACAGTAGAACACTATTAAGTACGTGACCTGCCAAATCTCCCCACCAATCTTAAAAGGCAAGAGAAAACCTAGTCAAGATATGCACCCAAACGGAGAATGGTCGACAGTGGCGGGAATCGAACTAAGCCAAACTCATCGTATTACATATCATCTCTCGTTTTCCTCACCAGAGTTCAACACACAACAAGCTCGCCAAAGGAGGAGGCAATAGAAATTTGGCTTCTTGGGTCGGGCAAGACTTTAACAAAGGAGTCCACTTGGAATGAGAACCGAAGCAGGGCTTCATGCGTGGCGAGAATGCCAACTTGCCCATTACAAAAGGAGAAAGAGGGAGGGGGGCAAAAATACAAATTGCAGTGGGAAAAAAAAGACGAAGACAAGAGTCAAGATGTCAGCCCGAGACGAGGGAGTCAGGACGTGCTCGGCCGAGAAGAGTAGAATAAGCAAACGTCCATTTTCAAACCCATCCCAATAAAATACACGAGACATCATCGTCCGCAAAAGGGTTTCTTGGACAACTTCATTATATGGAGGCTCAAACTCCCGAACGCCGCTCTAAAACCCAGAAGCTCGATCGGTTAATGGGCAAGAAAGCACGCAAAGCCATGCAAGTTAAAAAAAGAAAAAAGAAAAAGAAGAAGAAGAAGAGCTTCGAGTTCTTCGAGGACCCAACACTCTCTCTTTAAAAAAGGATATTCGTTAGGCTTGACCATCTCGGTAAAAAAGAAAAAAGAGTCAGTAGTCTAAGCATTAAAATATTTCTTAGCAGTATAATTACGCGATAGGAGATTTGTGCCTATGCGACACTTGAGAATCCATCTTGCAAAAGGAAAACAAGACTTTTCTACTGAGCAAATCTTGTGAAAAATGTCGATTAACAATATCTTGATGGCTAGAAGATAATGATAAAGTATCGTGGCTCGGAAAAATTGGGTGAAATCTACTATCAGGATGACGTGGGAGTGGGTCCAAAAGGGTCAGAGTAAAGACAAACGACATGGACTAGCACCTAGCATCTTTCCAGTCAGGACTAAAAGCAGCCTTCTTCCCCCCCACAGAACCCTGTTCCTCGCTTTTTCCGTTCATGGCTTTTGGTTGAACCAACCTCGTCCATGAATCTTGCCTCCCCACCCATCACTCGTTCTCTCTCTCTCTCTCTCTCTGCTTCACTCCTCTCTGCAATAATAGCTTAATCCGCCATGCCCAGATTCTGCCGAGTTGTTAAATTAGGACGCGAAACTATAACTACGTAACATAATGCCGGTCATCGATAGTCATGGGTAACCGAGGTCGCACTAAATTGAGCGGCTGACAGCGATTTCGGCGAAATGGGAAATGAAATTGAAACTTGATGAGGAAATCGAGGTTAAGGTGAAACAGAGGGTGAGGTCACTGATCAAAGGAGCGACGATCGCGACGGCGTGACCGTCGGGATCCCGTCGCGTCTCACGCCTCTCACCTGGACGAAAATGCGGTTCGGCTGCGACACCGTCTTGAGGAGGTAGTCCGTGGCCCAGCGGATGGCGACCAGGGCGTTCCGCAGCTCGGGCGGGGGCATGAGGCCGCCGAACTCGACGACGCTCCAGGCGAGCAGCGTGGTGGTGAAGGCCATCGGGAAGCCGAACTTGACGTTGTCGCCGGCGTCGTAGTAGCCGCCAGTGAGGTCGGCGTTATATGTCCAACCGTCGCCGAGGCCGGAGTTGCCGCGCCAGGCGAGGCGCTGGTCCTGGGGGAGGTAGCCGGAGCGCTGGCCCTCGAAGAAGAGGATGCACTTGGACAATGCGTCCCCGTAGTCGAGGTAGCTCGCCTCGGCGGCGGCGGCGGCGAGGAGGAGGAGAAGGAAGGGGAGGCGGAGGGTCGGCATTCTTGGAAATGGTGGGGTGAGAAAGAGAGAGAGAGTGTGTTGGTTTTGGTTTGGGGAGTCTCGTGAGTGGAGTGGCGGTTTTTGGTGGGGCTTTTCGAGTTTTGGAATTGAATAGAAGAAGACGACGTCGAGCGGAAAAGTGAAGGCGGGGGACGAAACGGTAGAGGGACACGGAGGGGGTGGAGGCAGTTGAGAGGAGTTTTTTTTTTTTGGGTCGAGGATGGAATTTAATGGGGTTGAGATGCTTTCCAACTTCCTGTCTGGATTTTTAGGTAAATGATCTATACTTGTCTCGATTTTATTTTATTTCTTGTTTGGGGTGAAGCAATTAAATTTGTCTCAATTCATGCTGTTAGCAATATTAAGGAGGTTGGCAATATTAAAATATCTTTTAGAAATATTGAAGTATACTAAAATCTCTCAATACTCTTATAAATAGGTTGTCCTTAATATCGCAACGATATATATGTATATATTCCCTTTAGAGTAAAGTTGCTATGTGATTAAGTACAGTCAAATTTCATTGGGTCTAATGAGGTTGAGATCATGAAACAAAGTATCTAATTAGAGTTTACCACATTTGACATGAGCGTGAAATTTACTATTATGTATCCTAACAAGTTGATGACACCATAGTGTTGCATATACCTACTTTTTTTCATTGTCCGCGTTGGAAAATTTTAACTTGAATTGATGAAATTTTGACAATGAACATTTTCATATATTTTACGGACTAGATTAAATATTTACCTAGTAGTTCATATTACATTGAATGACTTAAAAATCAAGGAATAATATTATAATTGGATTAAAGTTTAGGGATTATTTATTTCATTTTTTTTTATGAAAGAATAGAATAAAAAAGAAAATAAAGAAATAAAAAAGGAAAAAAATAGGAATGAGAGGTTGTGCCTTCACAAGAAGAGGGAGGAGGAGGAGGAGGATGCCATGGGTGAGCAATACCTGCTTGATCTTGATAAGCCGGAACTCAGTCTCAGCCGTTGGATCATATTGAATTGACATACGGTCCATGTAATTGAGCATGTCAGATCAATTGGACCTACGCAGATGGGATTAACCAATAATTTTTGTGGTCAAGTGGAGCGGGTGAGTGAAACTGCTGACACTTGCTGGTGCCGTCGGTTTGTTTTGTTCACGTGCAATGCAAAACAAAAGAAGAAAGAGCACACCATTAGCACACTCTTAAAAGTCTCCATAGACCAAGTGCCCTTTTTGGGTCCACTATGATCAACATAATTTGGGAATTTGATGTATTTAGTCCTTAGACACCTGTTTTCTTTTTGAAAAAGATTGATACCATTTTCTTAAAGGAGTTTTAGTGAATACAAGTCTAAAACTTCAAAGCATTATATATCAAACATGGCGGGCGAGGGATTATAACCCAATTACAAGGTAGGCAATTTATCCATTAGGCATCTACAACTCAATTCGTAATCTTGTTAGTTTCCCTTCCGCAATGGGCTAAAGTGAGGCCCGAGAAATTCCTGAATAGCACCACCTTGGTTCATTCGACAAGTACCTGTACTCCCTAACTTAATGGAACAGAACTGAGATCACTTCCCACAAGTACATCATAGTCAGACTCCACGCAAAGCTTTAGTTCAGACCAGTGAGAGAGAAAAACTAGGGTTTCCACCAGCGCCATTGCTTCTGCCTATTCGGTCGACTTCAGGTCACCAACTATGCAAAGCCATCTAGTCGTCCTATGATTCTCAGCAAACATCCTTAGACGCCTTTCACCTAACCCGATTTTGAGGAATTATCAAAGATTCGTGACCAATTTGGCATGTTTACGTTAATTATGCAATGAGATTAGAGTAGCAAAAGATGTCCGATGAGTAGAAGTGTCAAATGGACCATTATTTGACCAATTTAAATCATAAATTAATCATATATGGATCACATACATTTTGAAATGGGTCACATATGAGTCATTTATATTTTAAAGAGACTAACTAAATAGGTCTTAAATGGGTTGGACTAAAAAACTCATTTCCAACTCAACTTCCCCCTTTAACTTTATAAAAAGATTTTTTTTTTTTTTTTTATAAAAATCGAATCAATTTTTTTTTTTAATATTTCATTTTTCTTTTCCTTTTTCTTTACTTTGTTTTTCTTTCTTCTTCCTCCTTCCTTAGCTGGTGGTCGGTGACTGACTAGGCGAGCTCGAGTCGACAAATTGCAAGGCTCGAGCTTGCCACTTGTTAGTGAGGCCAGAGCTCGCCTGGATCTGGTTAGTAGCGAGCTTGCCAGCCTCGATGGAGCCGGAGCTCACTTGGATTTGTTGAGTAGCAAGCTTGCCGGTCGCGATGGAGCTCAAGTTCACTCAGATTCGACGAGCTATGAGCTCACCAGCCTTGGCTGAGCTCGGGCTTGCCTGGATCTAGCGAGCCGCGAGCTTGCCGGTCGCGACGGAGCTTAGGCCAACAAGCTTGGCCCGGTCACCACTAGCGGAAGAAGAAGGGGGAAGAAAAAGAAAGAAAAGAGAAAAGAAGATTAAAGAAATAATAATAAAAAATAAAATTTTTAAAATAGTTAAAAATTTGATTTTTTTAAATATTTTTGATAGATAGATATCCATATACATACCAGAGAAGTGCTTTTGGAGGAAGCTTGATGTTATCTAGATTGAAATTCAATCAATATCAAAATAGAAATTCTAAATATTATAATGTAATTTTTTATTTGGTAAATCACAATTAAAAAGTTACGCATTCTTGCATCCTAGAAGATTTGTTATAAATAAATATTATTTTCATGTCAATCATTAACTAATTAAAATTTTTCTTATCAAGAATTTTTCAAAAGTATTTCAATTTAAGGATTTTCACTGTTTTATTTTATTTACTAATTTACTATTTTAATTTGATGTGAAATTTTTATTCAAGTAACATATATATATTTATTTATTTATTTATATGTGTGTGTGTGTGTGAGAAGCTTAAAGTGGATTTTCCTAGATTGAGTTATATATTAATGTGTCTCAATAAAATGAGTTGGGTTAGATATGAGTCATCAAATTTACATTACATGAAAATAGATCAAAACAGGTTAAATGGATTAATATGGGTTGGATCATATTCGAGTTGACCCAAACCCAATCCGACCCACTCATTTGACGACCCTAGTGGTGAGCAATGCATACTTGGGGCACTGTTGGCCCAACTTTTCTTTTTGGGCTTCTAAGCTTTTAAGGCCCGAGTTTTCCAATTGTAAATTCTATTCTATTATTTTTCCCTTAAATTTTGGAATTTGTCCTTCCCTAGTTCTTTCCTTTTTCTTGATTTTCTCACTAGAATCAAACATATTATTCTAAATTTGACCTAAAGCTATATTGTTAACCCTAAAAAAGGTAGAGTCTGTCTTCCCTTACATTCATCCTTTGATAGGGGAAATCGTTATTTAAGGCATTTGGCTTAGTCAAGCAATCGAATTGTAGCATTTAAGATTGACTTTTACAACATTCTTATGGACGAATTGATTGAAAATTATATGAACCAAAGGGACAACTTGGTTCATATTGCAAATGACATTTAGACGATCACTAAAATAAAATGTTAGACTATCAAGACAATGCCAGGTTTGTTTTTTTTTTTCTGAAGGCAAGAAACTAAAACACATTTATGCTAGAAAAGCCTAAACTTATTCCGCCCTACGAAGAGCTTTGCTTTTTCTTGTCAAGTTAAAACGTTAATCCAGTTGTGAGCAAGTGGTAATCAGCTTGCCAAATGATATAAGTGGACGTCTTCGACTGTATTGACCGACCTTTCTCCAATGTCAGGACAAAAGCAATGCAACAGCGCTATTCGTCACTTCGGTTCTAGTGAAACCAATGATAGAGTAGCCACGCTCTAGTAATTCAAGTGAAGGTACCGCTTTGATTTGACCTTATCACCAACGAACATTGGCGACGCAGTAAAGCAAGGGTAATCTCGTCTTTAAAAGTTGATTTTCGAAGTCGCTGTACAGCTCTTAACTTCCAAACAAATTACTATATTTAAGATGGGCAATATACTTTAACATCCGTTGTAGTCTAGTTGGTTAGGATACTCGGCTCTCACCCGAGAGACCCGGGTTCAAGTCCCGGCAACGGAAATTCTCTCTATAGTGTTCTTATTATATATTTTTTGTTTACATGTATTTTATGAATTTCGCCGGCAATTTATTTTTTCTCTCTCTCTCCCTCTTTTCTCTTTTCGTGCGGACTTTCCTGCTTTGATGGGATTCGAATTCAAGCCTTACCAGCTTCTACCGCTCGTGACTCTCTCCCCTTGCCCCGCTCGCACGCAGCACGTCCGACGGCGACGGAGGAAGAATTAGGGTTCTTGCTTTCTCGCTTGCCGGAGGTACGCACGTGAATTCTCTCGCACGATGCGCGCGTTGTTTGTAGGCGTGTGCGTGAATTGCTTAATTCGTCGAGATAGTTGATCGGTGGTCGATGATGCAGTGGCTCGTTTGCCAATTCAGCTATAGTGTAGTGTAGCGTAGTGCGTGATTGGTGCTTGACTCAGGTGCTTTTGGTAGGGCTAGGGGGTTGTTGTGGGAATTTGATATGCTATTTCTGGTCGATTCCTATGGGGGAGATGGCGGTGGAAGAATAAATTTTTTTCGATTGTTTCGTTGTTCCCCCCATGGCAAATTCTTGGGTTTTCTTTTGAGCATGCTGGGAATGAATTGTGATGTGTGTTTCCTGTTTGATGGCCTCCTTTTGGACTAATGTTTCAATAGAAATGCCTTTTGATTTCGATTTGGTTACTCTTGCTGGACTTGGCTGTGGTTTTTTCGCAAACTTCCTGAGGGAGGCAAAAAGGGCAGGATATCATATGGGTTTTACACGAAGGGAAAACGACCTTTCCATCTAGCCAATTGGAAACATTGCTCATGTTACCTTGTTGTGCCTCGTTTGTCGAATTTAACCCATGTCTTGGAATTCGAAGATCATACCTTTTGTCAGTTGTTATGGCACCATTAGGAAATCAGCCATCTTTGAGTCATGTTCTAAGAAATGTCAAAAGTTTGCCTTGTATGCACATGCTCAATCTGTTAGGCCTTGAGGAGCTGCGGTTAGGAAATTTACATAGTTCATCGCTGATGTACCATTTCATACAAAAGGGGTTCTTTTGTTGTCTGGAGGGCTTCTTGCCCATTTTGTTTGTTTTTCTCTGTTAGTATCCCACTAACTCGCAATGTGTCTCGTGTCTGATGGCCTCCTTTTGCACAAATATTCAGAGGAAATGACTTTTGATTTGGATTTGGTTGCTCTTGCTGAAATTGGGTGTTTTTTTTTGCAAAGTTCCAGAGGGAGGCGAGGAGGGCAGAATCGCATATGGAATTTACACGAAGGGAAATGTCTTTTCCATCTTTCAATTGGAAACTTTGCTTATGTTACCTTGTTGTGCCTCGCTTGTCGAATTTAAACTATGTCTTGGAATTCAAAGAAGATACTTTTTGCTTTTACTCATTGCGGCATTTGTCAGTCGTTATAGCACCATGTTCTAAGAAATGTCAAAAGTTTACCTTGTATGTACATGCTCAACCTGGGATGCCTTGAGCAGCTGCGCTTAGGAAATGTACATAGTTCATTAGGGATGTACTATTTCATACAAAACGGGTTCTTTTGTTGTCTGGAGGGCTTCGTGTCTTTTTGTTTGTTTTTTTCTCTTGGTATCCACTGGATTTAATGTTAAAATTGTTTGAAACTTAAACTAGTGATATAAAACTTGGGAGGTTTTTTCCTGTAAATTCTCATGATTGCTTGTCTGATTAGAAAGATTTGGTGATGTTCCTGGTTGTCCTTGACGGTATTGCTCTCTCTGCAATATGATAAGTTGCTTTTTGTGTCTAATGTTGTGTGTTTTCACCATAGATATAGTCATGGCTGTTGAGGATGATAATGTTGAAGGTTCGATATCTTCAGCTTTTCTTGCATTGATGGATTCTAAGCAAAACGAAGATCTGCTTTCTGCTGAGGACCTAGCGTGGATCGACTCCTGTCTGATCAAAGATCCTGAGATTCTTGAAAGTGGCTGGGATTCTCTAAAAGATACCTTGCTTGGAGTGCTTGATTCCCATCCTGATTTTACCAATCATTCTTCAATGGAAAGTGATGACTCCATCGTAGAAGATGACATTGAGATACTTACTCCATCAAAAATATCAGTATACGAATGCAATGAATCTTCTGGAAGAATGGTAGAGGATCTCATCTCTATGGATAAGGAAGAAGGAAGAACGGTTGAGGATCTCATCTCTATGGATAAGGAAGAAATAGACGGTGAAAGTACTCCTTCTGGCAATAGTCCTTCCTCTCAAGGTTCACTAAGAAATGCTTTTCAACCTAATTTCCAAGAGTTCCCTCAGGAGAGGAGAAATGATGATTCAGAATTGAATGTGGAAGCTGCTGAGACAGAGTTATCAAGTGCGGAAATTTTCAAGGTTTGGGATTTAGATGTGCCAGATGAGGAAGACAATTTCGCAAAAGAGTTGAATAAGGCACTTGTAGGAAGCTCCATTCAGCCTTCTCCATCACAATTAGAATCTTCAATTGCATGGAAAGACTCAAAGGATGACATAGTTGAAAACCTAGTTGCCGGGATTGCTGACCTGTCTTTAGAGCAAGATTTACCGCAGTAGTTTTGTCTAGGTCAGTATTTTGGCGCGTATTTATTGATAGGTTGGCTTGAAATTATTGTCTAAGTTTTTTGCAAACAGAGGAGGACATTGAGCTTTTCTGGGTTTTGGATGGGGAGGTTGAATTCTGGGTGGGTCGAATGCTGGTGCAGCACCAAGATTAGCTCCATGAGAACCTCTACCCATGCAGTAGCGCTTTTCATTTATTCTAGTGGTGTTCTCTCTTCCTTCTTACATTTATCTGTTTTGAGCGCTTTGACATAGTCCTTGGAGCCATAGGGAATTCTTACAAGGTATATAAGAACTTAAGATTAGTGTCGCTAAGTACCAAAAATTTTCTTGAAATTTCAACCCAACTTGTCGACCGAAAAAAATCCAACCTGGATGTTTACAATTCTAGGAAGTGAAAACTTTCACTGTGGTCAAACTCAAGGTCGTTAATGGGAAAAAGAAATACAGTAAACGATGTCCAATGGAGACTTTCTTGCCCGAGGGATGTTGCGAAAGGAACACATCCTTCACAGAACCACGTGTTCTTTTCAACTGCACATTTTAAGGTGAGATGGTTGGAGTTTTATTTGAAATGGTCGTGACCTTTGTTGCTCATGCCAGGTCCTTGTCAGGAATCAGTTAGGAAATCTTGCTCTTGACAAGTCATTGATTGTAATTTTCCATGTCAATTCTACAGAATTCTTCATGGCTATGAAGATTGTTGGTTAACCTTCTTACCTACAGAAATTAAGTTGCCCGGGCGAAGCCTCAAGTCACCCTCTAATCAATTTTAATTGAGAGTATCGACGTGAGACCTACATGTGGCGAAAATATGACATCATTTCATGCCCTCTTCAGAAATTACTTGCATCCTGAACTTTTCTCTTAGGGAAAACGTTGAACTCCATGTGACTCTGTATCATTGCTGGTTTGGTGATTATCCTTAGTGACTTCTCTGTATGTTGAGCCACACTAGCCATGTTCACTCTTTCATGGCAAAAACTGTCACAATTTTCTTTTTTTCAGGCCCATCCATATTATTGGGCCTATATAAATTTTTGGTGACTGGTCTACTCTTGACGTGAGAGATCATTCATGATGACCTCCCATTCTGCGACGAGGAACCGTGACCATAAATAATAGCAACAAAAAGACACAGGGCTAAGAGAAGTCATTTGGAGCCTCAAACTCACTCTCCACATGAATCTGAGCCCAGCTACTCTCGCCGTATCTGGTGAACATGATACATTTGTCTACTCTTCAAACCCCCCGAAAGAAATATTACAGATTTTTGGGTCAATGACTAATTTTACTATAATTTCTTCAAAATCTCGAGGCGGGCATAAATCTTTGCATACCAACCACGGATGCAAGAGTGCCAGGTGAGCAGGTTATCATCAACGTGGCAGGGCCCGATTGGGCAGTGCACAGCGGCCTCAAGTTGCACATCTTTGACAAGTTCCCTATAAATCCTTGGGGAGTGAGGGAGGGAGAGTTTGTGTGGTAAAGAAAGGCAAAGAGAGCTTCCCAACGAGGAGATAAGGAGATAAATACATAGTGCACGCGCACACACTCTTCGCATATTTTTGCATTTGGACTTTGAGGAGCGAAAGAAGCAAAGCAAGAAGCAATGGCCTCTGCTTCTGCAACGCTGCTCAAGTCATCCCCAGTCCTTGACAAGTCCGAGTGGGTGAAGGGTCAGTCTATCCGCCACGCCTCGGCCATCACCGTGCGCTGCCATCCTGCCACCGCCTCTGCCCTCACTGTCAAAGCCAGTTATGCCGATGAGCTCGTCAAGACCGCGGTATTGTTCTTGCTGTTCTCTTTTACTTGAATACAAGTTAGATGATAGGTGATGTGTGTTCTTCATCTACCAATATAATCTTGCAACAAGTAAAGTAGGCGATGGCACGTGTTTCTCCAGTTTGTTCACCAACTTGAATAAACATCGTCCGAAAGTCTAATAAGAAGTTTAAAAATCAGTGTCGGCACATACAGTGAGTTTGACAATTAAGAGTGAGGCATGAGTTCTTGGCTTGTGTTATGTCCACTGTAAAACAGGTTTGATGCTGAAAGTTCTTGAATAAGAAATTTGAATAGGATTGTCCATCCAGTACCTCACTAGATATCAGTATCTGACTAGTGATTTGTTAAGCTTTAATTGGTTACGTCAGCTAATTATTGCTCACGACTTTGTTCTACTCCCACGTTCCGACTTCTGACATCCTGCCCAATTGCGTTAAGAAATATTAGGAGACAGACACAGCTAGAACATGTCTCGAGGCACAACTTTGTTTTAAAAAGGTGCTACCAATGTTCATGCACATTCGCCAATCTCCATGCACTGGGCGCTCATGTATCACCAGCTTTAGTTAGGCGAGATCCACCAGTGTGGCCGCCAGATTTCCACCCTAAGCATGCTTCAAATGTTACGGTGCAAAAAACGCATCTGCATCTGCATCTAACCTCAGCTTCTCATGATCGTGGTTTTCAAGCATACAACTGCTTGTATCATAATTCATGTTACTTTCTGTAAACAGAAAACCGTTGCATCGCCAGGACGTGGAATTTTGGCCATGGATGAATCAAATGCCACTTGTGGGAAGCGTCTTGCCTCGATTGGACTAGAGAACACCGAAGCCAACCGCCAAGCCTACAGAACTCTGCTGGTGACAGTTCCAGGGCTCGGCGAGTACATCTCCGGTGCCATCCTCTTCGAGGAGACTCTCTACCAGTCCACAGTCGATGGACGCAAGATGGTTGATGTGCTCGTTGAGCAGAACATCGTCCCCGGTATCAAAGTCGACAAGGTAAATTAGCTCACCTATCTGTATGATTATATCCATATGAAGTCCTCAAGATATGACATTTTTGGAAGAGGAATTCAAGTGGTGTGAATTCTTAGGATTTATTCGTGGAAATGACAGGGTTTGGTGCCTTTGGCCGGTTCGAACAATGAGTCCTGGTGCCAAGGTCTCGATGGCCTTGCTTCCCGCTCGGCTGCTTACTACCAGCAAGGTGCTCGTTTCGCCAAATGGTATGACAATCTGCATTCCTCTATCCTTTCCTTTCAAATGCTCTGCTTAGTGTCAAATCATTAGCTTAAACATCTTAATTCACTATTTTTTACCCAATTCCACATTGGCAATATCCCCCATCTTCGATTTTGTAAAGAACTTGTTGAAATATTTGTCATTGAATCAGGCGTACCGTTGTGAGCATCCCGAATGGCCCATCTGCCCTGGCTGTGAAGGAAGCTGCCTGGGGTCTCGCCCGCTATGCTGCCATTTCTCAGGTAAACTCAGCTGAAACTGAGCGTTTGTCTATTTGCAGTTGCACTTCTTTATTACAGTTTGTAAACAAATGTATACTTAACCTTTGGCAGGACAACGGGTTGGTGCCAATTGTGGAGCCAGAGATCTTGCTTGATGGTGAGCATGGAATCGACAGGACATTTGAAGTTGCTCAGAAGGTTTGGGCTGAGGTTTTCTACTACCTGGCTGAGAACAATGTCATGTTTGAGGGTATCCTCCTTAAGCCCAGCATGGTCACTCCCGGTGCCGAGTGCAAGGACAGGGCCACTCCTCAACAAGTCGCTGAATACACCCTCAAGCTTCTCCACCGCAGAATCCCCCCGGCAGTCCCTGGAATCATGGCGAGTCTCACTACCAATCCGTTACTTTTAACTGTGAACTATGACTCGATTCTGTTTGCTCTGGTTTGTTTAGTTTTTTGGTTGTATTCTTCTTGTTCTTTGCTTATTCTAATGATAGCAATCTTCCTCATATGAGTAGTTCTTGTCTGGTGGACAATCTGAAGTTGAAGCCACCCTGAACTTGAATGCCATGAACCAATCGCCAAACCCGTGGCACGTATCTTTCTCATATGCCCGAGCCCTCCAGAACACCTGCTTGAAGACATGGGGAGGAAGACCTGAGAACGTGAAGGCAGCCCAGGAAACCTTGCTTGTCCGCGCCAAGGCCAACTCTCTTGCTCAGCTTGGCAAGTACACTGGTGAGGGCGAGTCCGAGGAGGCCAAGAAAGGAATGTTCGTCAAGGGCTACGTGTATTAAGCTGTTCACTGTAGGTGGAAGTGGATGATCAAAGTTGGGAGACTTAAGAATTGATCCCTCTCAGCGTGTTATGATTATAGCCACGGAGACTATTTTTGCACATCGAATGTACTGTTCAGCCACTCTATAAACTTCTTGTGATTCTGGGATTATTTAGTTTGGTGAGTTTATGCGTCGCTATATTTGGCAAACAACCGATCATTGAGCTCTACATTTTTTGTTTTTAGGTACATGATGTATTAAAAGGAAGATAGCAGAGACTTTATGTCTCAAAACTTATTGGCGGGTTGTTGAGGTTCAGACTAAACTTGTCCTAATCGCTGCGGGAATTACATTAAGGTTTTTCTTAGTAAAGGATTAATACTTGCACGAGAAATGAGAATTTAAGAGGACAAGCTGATCATTGAAACTATAAGGCACGAAATGAGAATTGGCAGTATTTTGGCTTTCTGCCATCCATTGCTGCCTCAGTGCGATATGCAAATTGCAAATTGCTTTTAGAAGCCCAAAAAGGCGTACAAGGTGCTCAGTTTGCTCATTCCTCGAATGATTCGCCCATATAAATTTCAATAGAGGATTTTATGCATGATTTAGCTCTGACTTACATTTTTCACAAGAGCCGGAACTGGTTCTATCCCAGTTTGCGAGCTGTGCTGCTTCGCATGTGAACTTTGCAGATAGACAAATATCTACAGTTGGACCACGGTAGCACAGAACTAACATACGAAATACACATAGAGCAATTCACAAATGCTCAGCAATGTGCTATTGTAGATTACCTACTGAGAGAAATCGCACAACAAGAGGAGACAAGGGTTCTCTGGATTAAGATAGTAAGTAATCTTTTGCTGAAGAGCTCTCAACTGTTGAATTTCAATTTCATGTATTGAAATTGAGCTACAGATTGTGGAGTTGACGTTTGTGGTTTAGACGCCAACAGGAGACTGCAAAGAAATAGGGCCAAAAAGAAAACCGAATATTTTCTCAGATCCCTGACGAGCCTTTTAGCTTGCAAAATGCGTTCTGTGCGGATATATTCTGCCAAATGACATGCAATTAAAAGAAGAAAAAGTATAACCGTTGTTGGACCATCGCAGTTTTCTCATCAATACCAAACATCTTCTGAGGTCAAGAGAGCTAAGCCAAGATAAAATGGGAAGAGAGAATGGCCCAGAAACTGTTGTAGTTGAAGTTATTGTCTTCTAATTCTGCTATCTTCAACTCAACGAACTCGGAGGAAACGCCTGGGTTGACATGGTACAAGTTATCTTGTATCACAAATATTATCCAAATAGATATAACGAGTCACACTGTTCCTCAAGCTTTAAAGGTTTGAACTTCCCAGAGAATCCACCCACTTGATGAACCGACATAAATCTTTACCGCTCATCTCCTCATGCGCATTCGTTAAATTATCTACCCTCTCTTGATTCCTAATACTGCAGCAATAATTGTGCTATCACAACCTGAATAACTTCAATTTTAGAGTGTTTCGATTCACTGTCTCTTGACATTGACCTGCTTCTATATTCATGTTCAAGAAGCATTATCATGGCAGGGAGGAAATGAGAGCACCTTGGAACGTGTCTTTGCATGGTGCACTACATGGTTTCCCCTTTCAAACCGAATGGGGTCTAACCGTTGGCCTCTGTAAGCAATGTCTCTTGAGTATACGGACAATGTCGACTGATATGTGAAACTGACTGAGGCTGACAGCTATTAAGACAGACGATCCAATGAGAGAAATGGAAGCGATTGATGCTGGAGCTCTCCTCCACTTTGCTGATCCAAATAGACTCGAAGTGGAGATGCAGTATATGGTTCAATGCTTCAATGAGAAGCCAATAAGTTGTTATTTCCGGCATGAACTTGAACCAAGAAATTATTTATGCAAAAGCATGAATACATCAGCGACATGGATAACAGCCAACAGCACGAGTAAATATTCCTTCTTTGTAAGTGGTCCTAACACGAGAGCGCGAGTTCTGAACTCCAGCAGTTCCATTGAGTATTCGTCATCATTGCCGTCTTCTTCACCATTAATTAGGTGCTTTAAGGAAAGCGAGACGACTCCTCATAGCTAACCTGACCATCAAGATAAAGAGATAACCACCTTGAACCAAATCCATCTATTTCTACTGGAGAGAAGTTTCACTGCCTTGACTTTGTTGTTGCATACCTTTTAACTGCTGGAGGAAGTCTAAGCACAAGGAATAATGAAGACATCATGCTGTATCCGACAGAAAGCATGTGAAAGTTACACAACACTCAATATCACAACTTTCATACAATACTTATTTTGCTGTCATAACTTTTTTCTATTAATCCTTAAGTATCATAATTTTTAGAAAATGTTCAAGTGAGTGATGTCGGTGATTTTCCATGCCAGAAAATCCAATTTGGTATAAATTTAATGATAACATCGTATGAGTGGCCTGTTGGGGGAAATAAGTCATTAAAAGCATGTAGAATGAGGTTGCTTGGCACTTTACTTGCCCTAAATTGACCAAGTGGGGCTAAATTAGGTTCGAAAGACCATTTTACTAATAATGAGTACATCATCTTCCCTTACGAGTAGAGTCCGACAAAAAGAAAGTAAAGCGTTAGAAAGGGAAAAATCAAAACAACAATCGGGGATAGAGGTTTGGTAAATAGAGATAAAGCAATGGAGTTGCCACTACTCATTTTCCAAAAGAAACCTAGGATGATCGGAGAGCTAGGTGTATGAGTAAAAAATACTGCTCATTTTCCTAGAAAACTAAAGAATTGCAATCTGGAGGCTTTAATTATGTGTGGGTGAAGAGTTAGCGTCCTCATGAGTCATGACCCCCTTCAATCTCGTAAAATGATTTCCTCAATCACGAATGCAATCTTTATTTTTCCGAGAAAGTAATCCAGTGAAAAATCTTATATTCATATGCATTCTTGCATGAATCCATGCGCCTTGCGTTTTCGAAGACATGCATGAGACCATATTATGAGTTCTTCAAAGAAGAATAAATTTCGACCAAAAAATGATGAATAAATAATCTTGAAAAAAACGGGGCCATGTTATCATACGGCGTACTCAAAGAGGTGTATTCTCGTCATTTTAGCTGTATATAGTATTTGATGATAAAAAACTTTAGAACTTTTCCAAGGCATTTTTGGGCAAACGTGACATATGGCAAGGCCTTGGTTCCCAATTCGTCTCAATGCGGGAAAATTAATAAAAAAAATTCAAACCTATTGCATTTATGGTAATTCAATCATAAACTTTCGTTTTTACTAATCTAGTTTTAAACATTTTGACGATTTGCCAATTTAATTTTTTGGCCAATCTCGATCTGAAATTGCTAACGCAATGTTATAATTAGTGCCGATCATCCTACATGGCATTACTAGCACTAACATGGACAATTTTTTTTGTAATTTTGTAATTTCTATTAATTTTTTCAAATATTTTATTATTTTTTCTTTTCTTTTTATTTCCAACTCTAAGCTAGTGAAGTTGGTGACCGACCCTTGCTGACCATAGGCGAGGGCTATAGTCCTCTTGCCCACATGGTGGCCGGTGACCAAAGTTTGAAAAAAAAAAAGAAGAAGAAAAGAAACAAGAAAAAAAGAAAAAAAGAAAAAAAGAAAAAAAATTCAAAATCTGTCCATATCAAAGATTGGCATTGTCTGGCCAAAATTGTCCGGAATAACTAAATTGACAAATCTTCAAAAGGTTTAAGATAAAATTGATAATTATGAAAATATTGATGACTAGATTTGCATAATTAAAATATTTAGACTAAATTAATTAATTTGAAAGGTGTAGAATTGAATTAGCATAACTATAATATGTTTAAAACATTTTTGGTAATTTCCCTGTGATGCGACCTATGGTTTAGTTTACATGCAGGAATATTTCTAATGCAAATATTAAAAACATACAAAATAAGGTCTAAATGAAAATGTGAAATTTCCTTGATAAATCGTCAAAATATTGATGATCGATTAGCATAATAACCACTTCGTTTTGTCTTTTTCAATATTTTATTGAAATAACAACCTATTTACTAAGATTTTCAATATTATTTAAGCATAATCATCCTAATTCTAACATAAAATGGATAGTTTAAGTAGTTATCTGGTTTCTTATGCCTATTTACAGATAAAATATTCAATAGTTAGATACTACCCTTCAGTGGTTGGTGGCGAGTATTTACCTATTTACATCCACCCAGCAAATTGGTATATGTCTCTTTCTCTTCTTCCTTCTCCATCTGCAGCCACCTTTGAGTTGTACTTCTGTGCCTTCTCCCGTTGTTGCCATTAGTACCGGAGTTGCCAGCACCATGTTCGAGCCATTGGCGAGTGAGGTACTAGCCATGGACCAGCAGTGTCATTGGCCAAGGACGAGCAAGGCTCATGTCATGGCCTTGTTGAACTTCCAAATTTAGAGCGTAGCCACAAGCGCGTCTTTGGAAATGCGGAGTAATGGTCGGCCATGGATAGTGCCTTGTCCACATATCTAGTGACGGTGGTTTGAGTGGTCAGCTGTGGATAGGAAAAGCCACCGTCACTCACCGGATTACTGGAAAAGGCTATTCTCTTTGAGCCAAACAAAGAAGATGCAGAGCATATCAGGACACAATCGCCATCTTCTTTGCCAGGCCACTGATCCGTTGGAAAGGCCATCTTTGCTAAGCCAAACAAAGTGGATGCAAAGTAAATTTGGAGATGAAAGCCATCTTCTTTGCATTTGGTCGGCTATTGATGGTGGCCTGAGCCAAATACTTCATGACAACAACTTTTTCTAGAAAATATGAAATTTGGAGCCATGGCCTCGAGGGACGAGGGCTCATTCACAAATTTGGCAACTGTAGGAAGAAAGTCGGTAGAAGACGACTAACTTCTTTTTGATGCGCAATGAACAATGTACCTCGGAACGAACATTGAATTACGGGTGAATGACGAACAATATGACTTCACGATGGTTTGAATGCAGTCACAAGGAAAATATCCAATTTCCACAGCGTAAATGCTGATTGTCTTCATAAATGAGTAATTAATTGCCTTTTTTTCTTTGATGGAAAGGAGGGAAAAAAGCGAGAACAATTTCTTTCTTTCTGAACGTTCTTTCTGCCAAAAATGTCCCAACGGTTATCTTCATAAGTTTTTATATGACTCCCTCATACCCTTTCAAAATGTGTCTCTCCATCATAACATATCAAGACAAAATGGTGCGTCTTAATTGCATTCCATCATAGACGTACTAATAAAGTATAACATCTCCCACTTGGACATGATGGACTTGATAGCGCTTTATCAAGAATATAAGGCATTCAATATTAATCAACTTTAGAAACAATTCATACTGTCAAGAAAGCCGTGCGATCAATGAGTACACTTGCACTTGGGAGCTCAAATTATGCACTTATTAGGGATGACATAATGGTTACAACCCTAAAAAAAAAATAATAATTCATGTCTCACAATGCCTTAGACATATTTTGTTACATCAATCCAAGTATACCTATCCCTTAAAGGTTATACTTGACTATTCTCATAACACAACTTATTTACAATTATATCCACAACTACATAAGGCGATATAATTAGTCAACCAGTAAATACATGCGATAGATGTAAAATAACGATAGTTTTCTTTCGTACTCATGTCTCTCTTCATTTAAGAATAACTGTTTTCCTAGACACGTCCCATAAAGCCATATCTATTCATGACCACCGGTAACATGCTAAAGTAGCAACATTAATATTTCATTTCGATAACATAGTCAGAAGTAACATATGACACAAAATGAGGTAAATTATAAATTACCTCAAGGGCTCACACGATGAGTAAATAGGGATAATTTCACTTATCTTCCATTGTTGGTCATACAATGCATATGTAGTATGAATTACATGCTATAGTGGATTTTTCTTTTTATAAGAATGTATGTCATTTATTAAATATATATCCACTATACAGATCTTTGCCTAAACATAGTCACATGTATCTCACATACTCAAGTTTAGCTTGAGTGCTATATCGACTCGCTTTCTATAGAGCTCAATTAAGTACTCACATCCGGCATCTTTCAGACATACATAATTGTGGGACTATTATGTTTGGTTTTATCATATACAAATCACAGACTTCATCTTGACTCCAATCAATGCGACATACTATTTTATGTACTAAATTTGCTTTTTAGCATTTATTTGTATATAATGTCTCATCTCAACGTACTAACTATAACACTTGAGGTGATTGCTTGTGTGAGTGAGTTAATCATTGCCTACTAACATACTTTTCAATAATATGTGCGTTTATGCTAGTCTCATAATGATTTGTACTTATTGATAAAACATCAAGTCTCTAATAAATAAATAAGTACAATACATATGTTCATATATACATAAACCAATGATCCTTTATAATATCACATATCACAATCTACGTAACCCTAGAGACATCTAGTGGGTCAAGAATACGTCTCTAGGAATAGCATTTGTAAATGGATCATTAACCATTCTATTAGTTAAAATGTATTGAATGATCACTTCTTTCTGCGCTATTTTATCTCTGATGAAGTTGTTTTTTATGTTAATGTGTCTCGTCCTTCCATGATACTTAGGATCTTTCACATAGGCAATGGCTGTTTGACTATTACAATAAACTATCCAATTAGGATCTTTCACATAGGCAATGGCTGTTTGACTGTTACAATAAACTATTGTTGGTCTTGGAACCTCGGTGACAATGGTTAAATTTTTCAAGAAATGTTTTAGCTATATTGCTTCTTGCACAACAGTAGAGCATGTAATAAATTCTGCCTCCATCGTAGACAAGGCCGTGCATGTCTATTTCTTGCTATTCCAAGAAATTACACATTTATTGAGCAAAAACGCATATCCATAAGTCAATTTACGCTCATCTAGGTCTCTTCCCCAATTAGTATCTCAATAGGTTAATAGGCATAAATCATTCCCTTGATAACAAAGTCGATAGTGCATGGTGCCTTTTAAGTATCTCAAGATACTCTTCACTGCTTTTCAGTGTGCTTGACCAGGATTTGATTGATTTGGCTCACCAACCCCATGACATAATATATGTCGGGTCGAGTAAACATCATAACATATATCAAACTTCCAACAGCACTAGCGTAAGGAACAATTTCCATTTTCTTATTTTCTTATGGAGTTTTAGGACACATCTTAGTACTTAGGCCTTCACCTTACATGATAGGGGTATTAATGGGATTACAGTGCTGTATATTGAAATGCTCAATAATCTTCATTATATAAGACTCTTGTGATAAAGTAAGGAATTTTCTAGATTGATATCTTTCGATCTTAACTCCTAAAATATAAGCAGCTTCTCCCATATCCTTCATTTTAAAATTGGAGGACAACCATTCTTTTATGGTGATAATCAAAACCTTATCATTTCTAGCCAATATAATATCATCCACATAAAGTGAAAAAATCACAAATTTATTTTCGGATCGCTTGACATATACACATTGATCTTTTTCGATCGTCATGAATCCAAAAGTCATCATGATTCGATGAAAACGAAGATACCACTGTTTAGATGATTGCTTAAGGCCATATATTGAGTGATGAAGCTTGTAAACTTTATGCTCTTGACCTTTAGTTATGAAACCTATTGGCCGTTTCATATATATTTCCTCATCTAATTCTCCATTGAGAATTGTTGTTTTTACATCCATTTGATATAATTCAAGATCCAAATGTGCAACAATGGCTAGGATAAGACGTATTGAGGCAAACCTTACAATTGGTAAAAATGTTTCCTCATAGTATATATCCTCTTGTTGAGTATAACATTTCACCACAAGACGAGCCATATACTTTTCAATGGATACATCTACGCTTCGCTTAATCTTAAAAACCCATTCGTTTTCAATAGTCTTGCGATTGGGTGGTAGATCAATCAAGTCCCATACGTGATTTGCCTTCATTGACTTCGTCCCATCTTCCAAAACTTTTTTCTATTCTTCCTTATCAGAGGATGAGAGAGCCTCTTGAACAGTCTTAGGCTCGACATCATTTTACTAAGCAATCATAAATGCTTCATTTTCAATCTCAAAATGATGACGATGAATACTTTTATGATTACTTTTACGTAACTGAACTTCTTTTGAATTCAGTTCGTCAAGTGATGCAACACTCCCACTAGGTCTTGTATGTTGAGGTAAATCTTCATTTCCCTCTACGACATTAGTGGGTGTGTTATTAGGATCTTCCATCTCATATAATTGGAAGTCTTTATCAATCTCACATCTACTAGGAAAATTATTTTCCAAAAACGTGACATCTTGTGACTCCATTTCGGTCATACTTCCATCAGCTTGTTCACCTATGAGCACATACCATTTCGAGCGTTCATAATATTTTATAAATATACATTTCTTCCCTTTAAGACCTAATTTGCCATAGTTATAGGAAGAATCATGAATATAAGTTGCACCCCCCATGGACGTAGATTGCTTAAGTCTGGTTTCCTACTAGTTCACAATTCATAAGGGGTGGAAGTGACTGATTTTGAGGGCACTCAGTTAAGTACATAAGTAGTAATTAATAACGCATCTCCCCAATACGAGATAGGTAAATTTGCTTGCGTCATTATAAACCTAACCATTTCTAATAGGGTTCTATTCCTTCTCTCAGCAACCCCATTTTGTTGCGAAGTACTAGGAATAATCAATTATTGTACAATTCACTTTTCATCACAAAGAGCCTTGAATTACTCAAATAGATGCTCACGTCCACGATCGGTTCTCAATGCCTTTATTGTTTTGTTTAATCGATACTCTACCATCGTTATATATCGTCTAAAGCCCCTAGGTTTTCATACTAGCACTTACAACCTCCACCTTCGCCTATACGATTTAGGTTATTGCCCAAATTTTTTATCATGGGGATGAATTGCCCTAATTTGTTATCGAGGGGGTATGATTAGGGTCATCCTCGAATCATGACCAACCATTCTTTCATGTATACATCATTATTTCATGAATTATTGTGGCATCCGAGAAATTTTGAGACGACCCCTAGATATGCGACGGTCCATGACTAAGTAACGGACATTATTTTATTTTCATCATTGGACCGATGCATAGTGTGTTATAATGATTCGATTGTTGAGGAAGTTATAGGATCATTTTCTTCATATTACCATTGATTTGATCGTTGAGGAAGTTATAGGATCATTTTCTTCATATTACCACTAAAAAAACTTAAGGATTAATTTTTGGGAGGATTTTGGGCCGTGAATTAAAGGGGCCGTGCAACCACAAGCCCACGGGCCCAAGCAACTCTACTCTTTCCCTTAATTGTCAACAAAGTGGACTTATTCGGCCTGTTGATGCTCGACCGAAAGAAGCCCATCATGGCCGAGACTGCTTCTTCATGCAGCTACCTTCGGTTTTTGCTTCCAAGTGGCTAGAGAAAGTCTTCACATTCCCTCCACTTGTCCAAAGCTGCTGCATTACCAAATGATCAACATGCAAATAATTAATTAGTTAATTAATGAAGGAACAAAAAGGAAATTTGGAATTGAGAGGAGGAGGGAGAGTGAATCGAGCAGACCAAAAGCAGAGAGAGAGTGAGCGATCGAGAGGGTTGTGAGTGAGAGTAGTGCAAGCAGCGAGCGGGTGCACGACGTGAGGAAGGAGGAGGTCGCCCTTCCGTCGAGCACGGTGCTGCCGTTGTCGCCATCGGTCTTCGCCTCCGTTGAGCCGAAACCCAAGACCCCGAGCCCCTGTTTTTGCTTGTAATCGAGTAGAAGAGCTTGAGGCAAGTGAAAGTTCATTGATCTATGTTTTGCATTCTGTAATTATCTAGTGAAGTGCTAGTAGATGTGAGAAAATGTAGAATTTGGAGCTGCATGTCGATTTTAGATTAATGAGATGAAGCTGAACTAAGAAACTGAGCAAAAACAGAGTATGTTCTATGGATTTCGGTTTTTGGGTTGAATAAGAACTTAAGGGTCCAACTATAGTGGATTTTTGAAGTGAAGTAGTTGTAATGTAGTACAATAGACTTGTAAACACTTGGCTGTGGACGTTGGATGCTGAGATTCAAATGAGTAGTAGTTTTCTTTGGGTTAGTAAACTGTTTTCGCAGAAAACAGCATGACCTTCGGTGATTCCATGAATTATCTGTAATTATCCACCCAGAATTTGACTTTGAACCCTTAATGAAAGTTGTAGGGCATATCTTCAGGAATAACATATCAAAAATTAAGAATAAATGAACAAGGTTTGATCAATAAAACGATTTTCTATTAAAATGTTAAATCTGGAAGTCATTACAGAACGTTAGTAAAGAATACAACAATTTCTGCTCTTGTTATATAAGGGATTTGACTTGGTGTTCTTCATGAAACTTTTTCTTTTAGGTCTTATTTATAACATGTCAAAATTTCAGAATTTTCTGAGTTCATTTAGGGGTTATTCCGAAATTGTTACCAAAACTGTGCATTGTGATGTTTGAACTGTTTTGTTCCGAATTTGCTCAAATTGTCCCAAAAAGGTGAATGCATCTTGAGTTGTTATTTGACATGATGATATTGGCATTCAGCATATTATGCAATATTGAGATTTGATGAAGGTTTCATGGGACATCTTGTCATTGTATTTGAAAGTATTTTTGAAAATTAAGATGCTAATTGATACTGTTGGATCCTCAGGTGAATGATGCCTCGGGAGTCGGGATGCCCAAAGGATCGAATAAGTCAATGCCTTGTGGATGCCCGGTGGCCCTAGTGGCTGAATGCCAGAGGCTTTTTCCTTGGGAGCTTCGGGATGCCCGGTTGTATGCTAGTCGGTACGTAAATCCAGAGGGCCGACATAACCATTTTCATGGCAAGTCCCCGGAGGATTCCTCGTGATGCTAGGTGGGGTGCGAGATGTCTGGAGGTGTGATACGCTCTGGATGCCCGGTGGCCCTAGTGGCTGAATGTCGGAGGCTTTCGCGATGCCAGGGTGGATGCGAATGCCCGGAGGGACGCAAACATTGGTCCTTCGGGGGGATGAAACCTTTTGAATGATTAAACGGATGATTCTACTAAGTGTGAGTGTGGTCTGGTTATAGGACTAAATTGTATGGTATGGAATGGGACGTGTTATTACAGTTTGGCCCTATGATCGGGACTTGGGTAACTGGACATGATGCATCTTGATTCTTTTAGAATTGCATTTGCCATTGCATTAAAGAATTTCATGATTTTGATGCATAGATATCCTTTGATTTCCTGTTTTTGTCTATCCTGCATGAGTCTAAATATTGACGGTATTGCTTGACATAGCTTGATGAATCTTTTACTGTTGAGTGGCTGTACTCACCCTATTTGGGGACTAACATTTCAGATTAGAAGATATGTCTTTGCTACCAGTCACCCCTGGTACATTTTATGGTGTCCCAGTTGATGTCGAGTGCGAGTGTTCGGAGCACCCTCATCCTGATATACGAGGATTGGTTTTTATTCGAGTGTGGGTTCTAGTCATATATGACATCGGTTTACCTAATGGTCCAGTGATTCAGGAGTTTCTGTCGGTGCACGTTTGTCGTGATGGTTTCATGGTGGGGATGTTGCCGCCGCTGCCAGCTGATGGACCGGGTTGGGTGTGACTGTGAGGGACGGGTAGCAAATGAAGCATTTTTGGACTGCCGACACTGACTGATAGACTTTTGTATAGGACTGGATGGAATGGAAAGAAAAAGGGAAGTCGTGTTATCTTTTGATATGAAGCCGGGTATAGAAAACCACGGCAAATTTTGATGTACTGACCGATGTTGTCTATCAGACTCATGTAACTAAAAGTGTTCGGCTTAACTTATAAACCTGTTTAGTAGGTGTGCATCGTCTCTAATTTTAGGATAGGGAGATGTGATTTTGCTTCCGCTATATATTTATATAACTGCGCAGAGACCAATCAAAAAGTTATAAACCCTCAGGTTTGTTAGACCTTAAGGTCAAGAAAGAGAGAGGTAAGCGAACTGTGGCGACCTCAACAGATTGAGGGCCGTGTTCGGGGGTGCCACAATTATGCTTTGGTTTTCATTTTATATATATTATTGGGTGTTTGACTGGCTTAGACACTGGGTTCTATCTTCTCCTCGTCAAAGCCTGAGCTTGTTTTAAAGCTCTGTTTGTATTGGGAGAAGATTGAATACTCTAGACGTGTGTGGTTGATGCTTTAGGAACCTATACGAGATTTCATGGGCTGAAACCAGAGCTGGGTTCATTGTGGAATCTACTGGGAATTTCACTAATAAGGAAAAGGCAGCTGCTCACCTGCTCACCTAAAGGTTCGTTTTCAAAATTCATATTAGTTCTAGTGCTAAACTAATCCTCAGTGTTTTGAGTGCTAAGGTTAGTTAAGGAAAATCCAAGGAATTAGTTTTCGTCTCCTTAAAGGTTGTCTCAATTTGTAAAAGTGTTAGTTCTCTCTGTATTTTGAGTTTGCAAGTGGAGTTTTTGCACATAAAGCCACTACTTGGGCAGTCTCTTTTATTATGTATGAGAAAGGGTGTAATTGCTTTAAAAACATGGAAAATTGTTTATGTTCTGTCATCTAGTTATACCTTGATAATCTGGAGAAATTAGAAAATAAATGTGAATTTTATTTTGTTTGAACTATCGATGGATTATCACCACATTTGCATGTTTGAGTGCCGTTCTCTTTTGCCCAAATTCCAAAAAAAATTGAGATTTATCAATGCTTAACTTGTTGATTTCTAGTTGCTGAGTTTCGCTTCATCTGCTCATGCCTTCTCCATTTGTTTTTTGCCGATTTCTGGGACTTCTTAACTAGTAATTATAGCTAAGGCTCAAGACAAATAAGGCTTGGTTCATTAGGAGCTCATACACGTTTCCTATTCACTCTTGCATTTATGTTGTTCTCATGGCTAATACTGTTTGTTGAAGCAAGCTGAAGATTCCATGACTTCATTATGATTTGTTCATTACTACCCTCCTCCTAGGACATTATCTAATCAGCCGACTAGGACAATTCCATAAGTGAGCAAGATTAAACCAAGTATAAAGTTAACCCAAGAGGAATATCTCGAAACCATAATGTATGAACTAAAGCACAATGCCCCAAGACATGTCCAATTGACTTCTTTTAGTTGTTCAAGTGCAATTTGCTTAGATACTTCTTTTAGTTGGTCAAAAACAATTTCTTTCCGTTGACATATCACGTTCGGTGCAGACAATGTTTGACCTTTAATTAAAGGTTGGAACTTGTGTGAAGCCATCTTTATATTATGTTTGCATATATAGGATTTAGCTATCTACTTATGAAGTGTACTCTAGAGTTTTTATGTTCTTTCTATCATCCATGTATTCTACATGTAACTTTCGAGCTATGTACCCATCTTGCCAATTTGTACACTGTAATGGCTTCCAACAGTAATCATTATTGCTATTTTGAACATTTATTGTTTGAGAAATGATTATTGTTCGATCAAAAATATCTTGCATGATTATTGATCCTCGATTTGGAACACCATATTTGAACATTTATTATTTGAGAAAATAATTATTGCTATTTTGATCTAGTAACTTTTATTGTTTGAGAACTTGAAAAAAAAAATCACTTATACAGAAGTTAGCACCATTGTTGAACAATAATCATTGTTTGAGAACCTGAAAACCAGAAGTCAGCAACTGTTCCATGATAAGTGGAAAACTTGAGCCATGTACAGATACGAATTGGAGTAGCCTCTCCTTGCAATAGAATGCTTGCATTGTTGCTTTATCACATACGGTTTTTCTTTTGGCCAAATTTCTCACCTCTTGTATGATTGTTCACTCTTTTGAGTTTCATTGAGAGACCTCTATCGAATTCTTGATCTCCTTATTCAATTCTGATCCCACCCTTTAAAGCTGAAAAGTTGGACGAGTTTCCAAAATCTTGAGAATTTCTCCATTTTAATCTTCATACTGGCATTGGCCCGCACTTTAACAGGTATTTCCTCTTCAGTTGCTCCTGTGTCCTTGAAAGAAACGAGTACAGTACTTTTATTAGATTCTAGAAGTTAGTTCAGAAGATAATCAGCCAACCAGAACAAAGCTGTAGGTGAGCAATTTCATATCAAGTGTAAAGTTAACTTTGGTCTGCTTTAAACAATCACCAAAATCTTAACTTTTGGGTGGAGAAGGTCCTTATTTGGGGGTTTGTTTATCTTCTAGATTCAAGCTCATTCTGGGGTCCTTATTATTTTGTTGGATTTAACTTTGAAGCTTGCCGATTGGGACTATTTTGGTGTCATTTTAATCCTAGTTTGGGTGCTAATTTGTACGTGTAAATTTATCAGATAGCTGATTTAGAGATGATTCTTCACCCGTGCTATATGAAATATATTTTTCTTTTTTAAGTAACAGATGAAATAATTATATTTTTTTCTTTTAATTGCAACATAAAACTTCCCATCTCGCACATGTAATGCGTGATATGGAAAAAAGACTACAAGTTTGTAGTAGGAATGATTTTTTTTTTAAATGAACTTGAAGCACATAATAAATACTTGGTCTATGCAATTAGTAAATGATTTGGAGTAAGGAAGGATAATTTGGTTGGAAATACTAAAGGAGAAATAACCTGACAAACTTTTGCGTGTAATTGTGAGGGCTATTATGTCAGCTCATTTGTCAGCAGTCGTTAGATGTGGCCGTTATACTCGTATCAAGTTTAAGGTTGACAGTGGTATTTATGAAGTCATAGAGTATATTTCTAAGTATAATTATGCATTTATTCTGGAAGATCAAAATCATTTGATTAGATGTGGAAGAATTATGTCCGATACTTGCAAGAGTGTAAAGTCGACATTGGGAGGACTACGGCATATAAGTTTTTAGTAATGAAGCATGATGGAGCAAAAACTTAGGTTTCAATTTGCATGATTGTCAAAAATATTTGTAGATGAAATATTCAATGGTATAAGTGGGAGAGATTGTCAAAGTCTTTTAAATCATTTTCATAGTGTTAACACTTAAATTTTGGTGACCCGGTTGTCTATTCATCTTATAGAAAATTAAGGATTAATTTTTAACCCTCAAACAAAAATACTAGAATTAAATTGCATAGCATGTAGTTTAGGAGCATTTATTTTATTTATTTTATTGCATTTGCATTATTGGATCGACGATGGATGAATGTGAATTGATGGTTTTGAGCTTTAATTTGACCAGTTGGACTAGGCCCACGGTGATGAAAATTTGACCTAGCCCCTTAATTCTCATGACCTAAAATTCATTGGGATGTTTACCAAATCGATAGATTGAGGAAAGGAAATTGTAATCATTTATTCAGCGGTGTGAGATTTGCCTAGGGATGTATTAAGCAAGATTGCGGACAAATATATTTCAATGTTCTGGAAAATTGAAAGAAGACAGATTTGGTTAGCCATAGGAGATAATATTGGTAGGGGAATCATACAACTTGATACCCGAGGGATTTTCGATCAACGAAGAAAAGAACAAAAGCAATTGAGGAATAAGAGAATCTGTCCATGTGTGCTAAAATAGAGAAAAGAATTCCTTGTTGATCACAGCATCAACTCCGCGACGAAGGAAGATATATATTTGTCCAAAGAAGAATAAGCTTTCTCACTTATAAAAATAGACTTGATATATATTAAGGGAGATATTTTTGGTCAAAAGAGATAATTCATGAAGATTCGTAGCAGCGTGAAAACGGGGAAGATCAAGAACAAAATATTATTTCTTTGTGGTATAAAGACAGAACAAGAAAGAAAGCGAAGTTGAGAAATCGGAGGATCTTTCCAAATATTCACGCTTCTATTTTGAGGTTTAGGAGTGAACACTATAAAAGGAGACAGACGTTTTAAGGGGGCCGAAGTGGGGGGGCGGGGGGCGGGCGTGGGGGAGGCATGGCCATTCATAGTTCAAGAGCTTAGGGAGATGCATGAAAGAGGAGAGAGTGAGTTTTTCTTCACCAAGTCTTGGCCGAGACCCAAGCTGGTGCCCCCGCCATAGTGCCCTCATCGTCCGTGACGCTTTGTTAATGAGCTGCTGCCCTGTTGAGCTATTGTCAACGCCATGATTTGACATGCCCAATTCGCGCTGAGCTCCCTGACTTACTACTCTCTGTCCAGACACATTGCTGCTTGACCCATCGAATCAGACTAAAAATGACACAGCTGTTGCTCTAACTCCTACCATTGCACGGGTCAACAATGACAAAGCCGTTGTTGTTGGAAATATGGTTTGATATCTTACGAGATATCGATTGTGGCATCCCAAAAATTCAAGGCGAGCTCTAGGATGTATTAAAGCTCTTGATTAGGTAATGAAATTACCTATGGGTTATGTTTTAGCCATTAGTTTTCTCTTAAGACTAAGAGTTGTATGTTTGTGTTCATGAGTTTTTAAAATTAGTATTATGGGATAAATTAATAAGAAGAATTTATTCTTGGCTATGCACCTCATAGATTTAATCCCTATAGATTAAATGTTATAATTTGTTTGACCATGTGAAATTGGAAATTGAAATCAACTAAGAGAGGGAATTAAGAGGAATTGCTAAAAAGTAAAAATTTAAAAATTTTTGGATTGAACTTTAGGCCCAAGGGTAAAGGGCCTAAAGTGGGCCATTTTGGCTGGGCCCATGAAGCCCATGATGGGCCTTCGACCGAGCAAGGGGGGGGGGATTGGTTTTGCATGTCCTCCCCCATTTGTCCCAAACCCTCTTGCCATTTGTCCCTCATGCACCCCTAAATCATTGCTAATGATGGAAGGGAAGACCATTAGGAGGGGGAAAGCAACCGGTAAAGGTGAGAAGAGAGAGAGAGAGAGAGCTTCGTGCAAGCCAAGGGAGAGAGAGAGAGAGAGAGTTGCGAAAGAGGAAGGGAAACCGAGAGAGGAAGAAGAAGGAGCCGCTCGCCGTCCGTCCGCCCGTCGCCGTCCGTGTGCCGTCCGTGTGCCACCGTTTGCGTGATCTTTAGAGGCAAGTTGGGATCCATTTGCTGCTCTTGCATGTGTGTCTTGCATGTGTGTTTGGAATAGTGTTGAATCTTGGGTGTTTAGGGTCTAAGGAACCGAAGCTAGAATGTGTTGTTCTTGAAAATGCATTCTGTTTTTGAGTATACCGCTGGACCCCGAACGTTGTAGAGGCTTGCGTGTGTGGTTTGAGTCAGATTCTTGCTTCGAATTCTTCACAAAAGTTGTAGACAACATCTCAAACTACAACATACTAAATTTTGGGATAAAATGGTTGAGTTTTGAGGGGTAAAACCCTCCCCCTACGAAAAACGTTAGATCTGAAATTGTTTTGTGGTCTCTTGATGGTTTTGTGTGTTGCATGTCACTTTTTACTGAAAATTTCACTTCGACTCCTTCATGAAACTTGTAGAGAACATCCTAAAGACTAACATACTCAAATTTGAGGTAAAATGAGCCAGTGTAGCCTAGTGAACCAACTTTCTCTTGAAAATGGTAAATCTGGAAATACTATACTAGGACACCCGAGACTTCTTGGACCCATATGGCGACTATAATTTGGAAATTTCACTTAGATCCCTTAATAAAAGTTGTATGGGATCTCTTGAGACAAAACATATCAAAATTTCAGAGAAAACGAAGAAGGATAAGTGGGTAAAAACTCGATATTTCGGAGATAGGTATACTGGACGTTTTGGTACTAGAGTCAGAAACTTCGTACTACTGTAGAAAATTATCGAGAAAGAATCGGGCTTAGATGTCTTCATGAAACATCTTTATCTATGTCTTGACTATAACATACTTAAATTTCGTGATTTTTGAAGGTCATTTGCATATTAAATCAACCGTGATATGAAAACTGTGCAATCTGTGTGTTTCGGACTTGAAAATGTTGACATGCATGACCTATATCTTTCTGTACAAATTTCTTTTGGAGAAATGTTCTCATGAAACATCTTTATCTATGTCTTTACTATAACATACTTAAATTTCGTGATTTTTGAAGGTCATTTGCATATTAAATCAACCGTGATATGAAAACTGTGCAATCTGTGTGTTTCGGACTTGAAAATGTTGACATGCATGACCTATATCTTTCTGTACAAATTTCTTTTGGAGAAATGTTCTTCATGAAACATCTTTATCTATGTCTTAACTATAACATAGTTAAATTCCATGATTTTTGAAGGTCTTTTGCCTATTTAATGAACTGTGTTTTGAAAACTGTGTAAGCTGTACATTTTCGAAATTTATGATATTGGAATGCATGGCCAATTCTATGCTGTGATGCATGATCCGTATGACTTATTATGTGAATTATGAGACTTTGGACTATTATTCATGCAATGGTGTGATGGCTTTCATGTATTTCATATGACATTAAAGAAAATGATGAATTTTCCATGATCTCAAAGGAAGATTTCATTTAAACCATTTCATCAAAGGACAATTTTCCCAATGCATATTGCATGATTTCAAAAGAGTAATTTAAATCAATTGCATTGAAAATTTCAAGTGTGAAATTGGAAAAGAGATGTATGAGAATATGAATGACCGTCGGAGGTGTGAGCCGACGATGCCTCGGGAGTTTCGAGATGCCCGGAGGTGTGTGCCGGATGTCCTCGGGAGTTTCGAGATGCCCGGAGGTGTGTGCTGGAGGTTCCTCGTGATGCCAGGTTGGGTGCGAGCGATAGAAATGTGGGACGCAATTACTGGTCCCGGGAAAGAGAAATGTAGCAATTCAATTTGAAAAGCATGAGTTGAAATTAAGTCAAAAAAAAAAAAAAGTGGTCACATGTATGCATGATTGCATGATGATAACATGTGGTATGATAATGATGAGTGCATGGATGTATGTGCACCTATGGCATGATGATAACATGTGATATGATGATGATGAGTGCATGGATGCATGATAAGGGTGATGACTATATGATAATGTATATACATGAGATATGATGACAAGTGCATGATATCAAGGTAAATTATGCATGGATACTTGAATGACATGTGTTATGCTATGATTGCGATGATTGTATTGTATGATGCATTGAGTGGTTATTGGTCTCCTACTTGCTGAGTGGTTGTACTCACCCCTTTGGGGACTAACATTTCAGATTAGAGAGATGCCTCTCCCTCCAGTTTCGCGTGGTACCTTCTACGGCATTCCCTCGGATGTGGAGGTTGAGTGCTCAGAGCACCTTTGCATCACCATCCTTGGGTTGGTGTTTTTGTGTGTGCGGGTGCTGGTGATGTACGACGTGGGCCTGGCTGGGGCCCCCGTCATCCAGGAGTTCCTGTCCGTCCACGTCCGCCGGGACGGGGTGATGATGGGGATGTTGCCGCCACCGCCGCCCGACGCACCAGGATGGGTGTGACGGTTCGCGAGAGGAAAGGGAGTTACAACTTTTTGGAGATAGCCGACACTTATAGATGGAAGGTTTACACGTCTGATATAGGGGGTCGATGATCTCTTTTGGGATACAACCAAGCATAGTGAAAAGTCTTGGTTTTGTTTTTGGTTATACCAACCCAAGATGTCCATCCTGAAAATGTAAATAAAAGTGGTTCGGCCTTATGTTTTCCTTTATTGTGTAGTTGATGTGCATTGTATCGTCGCTAAGAGAAGTGGAGGGGTGGTGAGACTCGCCTCTAATTTTCGCTATGAGCTGCGCTAATCCCTATATTTTCAAAAAAAAAAAAATGCCTATAAGCCTTGGTCATCCTTTACAACTTCCCTTTTTACTAAAAACAAGTAACCAATAAATGCAATGGATAGAAGGCCTAGTATCTGTGGCGACCCTATCGGGTTTTGGGGTGCCACATCGATTCTGAGTATTAATAATTGATTCAGCTAATCAGTAATTGGCTTGGTAAAATAGGACATAGAATCATTATGTAATCAGTATATATTTCTTAACATTTCTTTCCCATCTTACTTCCTCTCTCTAATATTATAAGTGGAAGACTGTACATGTATAATGAATACACATAAATACTTAATTGCATTTTTTCCTCAACATTCTAGTTCAGTTTTTGTCATGGTATCAGAGCAATCTATCTTGGTTTAAGCTTCCATAGTCTGCCAGTCGGTTTCCTTCTGGCTAGTTGTTGCGACCCAATCTTGCAAAACAAACCAGCCATCGAATAGGAATTCAATTTTTTTGACATTGTGCAATTTTTTTTTTCAAACCTTTAATGAAGGAAACTCCTAACTCACCTCAGCAAGTTTCGTTTCCAATGGAAGAAAACACAGTCCCTGTCCAACAATTAGTCGCACCTTCACCTGCTTCGATTTAAACCCGGGGTTCGATTCAATGGCCGCATAACAATTGGTATCCAGTCCATGGCCAATGGGTTGCTGGACCTAGTCACATGTGGGCTTAACAATACTTACTTGGAGAGGAAAATGTATCGGGCTCTGGAACTCGGCTCGAAGGACATCGGCCAACATAGAAGAACCACTCTAGTGGTGGATCGGGTTTCGGACCCAGATCCATTCCACTAGGTCTGGGGACGAATCCCTACCCGATTCCCCAATCCAAATCTCAACCTGGTTTCTTGCCCTATGCGTTCCCCTTCAACAGTGGTCGTCCTAAGCCCGGCGACCCCCTCTACACGTTGCCGGTCGATGGACCGGAGCTACGACTCATCAACATATAGCTTACCAAACTAGACAACTACAACACTTGGGCTTGAGACTTTCAGCGAGCACTCATGACAAAGGACAATGACGGCTTCCTAGACGGAGCCGTTCCCTATCTGACTAATGAATGGTTGCAACGCCTTTGGCAAAAATGCAATCAGCTAGTTCATACTTGGATTGGGAACTGTCTTGCTACTGATGTTGCGGCTAGGCTTCCACCGACCGAGGACTCGAGGATGATTTGGGCGAACATTCAAGAGATGAACGAGTGGCTTGATCTGGCGAAGCTCTTCACCATTACTCAAGCCATCTCGGAATTGAAGCAAGGGAACTTATCAGTTGCCGCTTGCTTCAATCGGCTCTTAGCTCTCTGGAATGAGCTCGAAGCAGCCGAAGAACACCTTGAGGGTCCCGAGACTACGCTACAGTAGTATTGAGCAATCAAAGAGAGGGAGAAAGTGACTCGTTTTCTATTGATTTTAAACGACACATACTCACCTTTTCGATCGCAGATCTTGGCAATGGACCCGATGCTGTCACTCGGTCGGATCTACCAACTAGCGATCCAAGAGGAAAGCCAGTGGCAAGCCACGACCGAGCACGGAAGAGTGGTTGAAGGAGTCGCCCTTGCTGCTGTTCAAAGAAGTCTCAACTTAGCAAAGGCGCCACACGGTGTTCATGGAGGTCGCAGCTTCACCGGAGGGACTAAGAGCTTTGGGCAAAGAAAGGGAGGATGATTTGGGGCTACGGATGGGAACTATGGAAACCCTAACCCTAATTTGAGAATGAACGGCTGGGATGCTGGAAGGAGATCGGATAGCCCTCATTCCCTGTCTTATCCGCCTGAATCCAACAGCCAAAATTAGAGAAGATCGGACGGTCCTTATTTGTTCGCCCACCCAGCCGAATCAAACGGCCCCTATCTAGCCACATCAGCACTCGCGTGTAGAGCATTCGACGGCCCATGAAGTGCCACGTCATCCATAAAAGCTAGTGGGCAAAATTTCAAAAAGAAGGGTAAATATTGTGAATATTGTAAACATCCTCATCATACTATTCACACGTGCTGGAAATTACATGGAAAGCTAGGTGATAAGGACAAAAAGGAAAAAAAAAATTGCTGCTTACCAAGTTTTGACACGGAGGACTGATGGTGCAAATCAAATAATTACCCAAGATCAGTACCAGAAAATTATGAAGGCATTAAATCAGCTGTCAATTAATGACAAGACCACAAGTTTCTCAAGTACCTTTTTATGTAAGATGAATTCAATATGAGTTGATGCATGATAATCGATTCAGGTGCTAGTGACCACATAGTCTGCAATGAGCAGTTATTTCTAGTATTCAAGAAAGGCCACATTCCTTAGTATCTGTACATCTACCCAATGGAAATACTACTCATGTCAGCAAAATTGGAACTGTCCATCTCAGTTAAAATATCGTTCTCAAAAATGTCTTTTTCATTCCTGATTTTAAGTTCAATCTCTTGTCAGTCTCAAAAGCTTGCGGAGATAATTCTTGCCGTGCCATATTCAATTCCAAAAATTGCTTCTTTCATGACCTTTTGATTAGCAGACTGATGGGCTTGGGTAGTGTTGCAGAAGGACTGTATTTTTGGACCAATCTCCAAAAAGATCTTGATTTCATCAATCAAAGCATTTCTTGTAATGCCATTGCTAGTAATAAAAATATTATTTTTCATCAACGTTTAGGTCATACTGCACATTTCCCTTATCCTAAATGTCCAATATGTCCATTAGCAAAATAGTCTCGGAAAAAATTTCCTATGAGCACATCGAGAGCTACCAGTGCTTTTTCCTTACTTCATATGGATATCTGGGGACCCTATCACACTTCACATCGTGACAGGTCTCGATTCTTCTTGACCATTGTTGATGATTATACTCGTGCTACTTGGGTTTTCCTTATGCAATCCAAGAGTCAAACTTTTTCTACATTGTCGAATTTTTTTATCTCTCATAAAAAATTAATTCGACAAACCTGTCCAAAGGATTTGCACTGATAATGGACGTGAATTTTTTTTTCTGCAGATGTGCCTCTTTCCTATCTTCTCGAGGAATTATACATGAGAGTTCATGTACTCACACACCCCAACAAAATGGGATTCTTGAGCTCAAACATCGTCACCTCTTAGAAATAGCTCGAGCCCTCAAATATCAAGCTTCTATACTAGAAAAATTTTAGGGCAATTGTGTGGTCACAACAACTTACTCGATAAATTGCATGCCAACTAGAATTCTCGAAGGACATACTCCTTTTGAATTGTTTTATGGAAAGCAACTAGTGATTGATCATCTTTGAGTTTTTGGGTGTTTGTGCTATGCGGCAGCCCTAGGGCCATGAGGTAAGATGGATCCACATGCTATGCGGTGTATTTTTATGGGATATCCCTTTCCGTAGAAAGGCTATCGAATCATGGAGATTTCTACAAGACATTTCTTTGTGAGCAGAGATGTTATCTTTCACTAAGACGTTTTCCCATTTCAAGAAGCAGCATTGTCATCCTCAACCTCAAAATTTGATCATCAACATTTCTTGTTAGAAGAGGATTTATCTATACAACCTCAGTATGCACTCATTGCACGAGAACAACATATTCTGATCCTAACAGGTGATTCAAACCCAACCATCGACACACTTGCTCTTTCACCTAGGAACATTCTTCATCAAATTCCTCAGTGACTTCTTCGCTGATGATTCATCAGAGGCTATCTCCCATAATACCAGTAGAGACAAGAATTGAGCAGCCTCGACGTTCTAGATGTCCTACTCGACCTCCTACATGAATAGAAGATTATATATGTCCTATGTTGGATTCTTCAGGTATATAATATCCTGTATCTTCTTATGTTTCGTTTAGTCGGCTATCACCAAAACACATGTGCTGCATTAGTCGAACTTCCGAAGAGTAAGAAACGTCTTATTATTTTGAGGTGGCACGTGATCCTAGATGGTAAGATGCAATGGAGGTCGAATTGAAGGCTCTCCATGAAAATCATACTTGGGATATTGTTCCACTACCTGCTGGATGAAAACCTATTAGCTGCAAATGAGTTTATAAAATTAAGTTCAAGGCAGACGGCTCCATTAAGCGATATAAGGCTCGTTTAGTAGCAAAAGGGTTCACGCAACGGGAATGTTTTGATTATCATGAAACACTCTCTCCCGTGGCTAAAGAAGTCATTGTTCACTCTTTCTTGTTTGTTGCTGCCTTTCGCAATTTGCTACTACATCAAATGGATGTCCATAATGCTTTTTTACAGGGGGATCTGGATGAAGAAATTTATATGGAGCTTTGATAGGGATTACGCAGCCAGGGGGAGTCTTGTGTATGTCATCTTCGTAAATCCCTGTATGAACTTAAACAGGCTTCTAGGCAATGGTATGCCAAGTTCACTATTGCACTAACCGACGTAGGATTTCAACATTCCAGACATGATTATGCCCTGTTCACATGGACTAAAGGTACTTCGTCCATTTTTCTCTTAATATATGTTGATGACATTCTTATCATGGGGAATAATGAGCTGGCAATTGCAAAATTCAAAAACTACTTGAGTGCCACTTTTCACATAAAAGACTTGGGGCCTCCTAAGTATATCCTTGGCATTGAAATAGCTCGATTTGACAAGGGAATATGTCTCAGCCAACGAAAGTTCATTCTAGAAATAGTCTCCCAAGCAGGATTGTTGGGATGTAAACCATCGGTTATACCGATTGAACATAATGCAAAGTTGACGACACATGAAATGATGCGAGCTCGTCTTCATCTATTGAGGATCCATTACTCAAAGATCCATCAGGATATCAACGACTTGTCGTAAAATTGATTTATCTCATAATGAAAAGTCCATATATATGTTATGTAGTGTAGATACTCAGTCAATTCATGCACAAGCTAAAGCAGTTTCATATGGATGCAGCGCTGAAAGTCGTGAAATACTTGAATGGATGCTTAGGACTTGGCATTTTTCTGTCTTGAGATTGTGACATGAAAATGACAACATATTGTGACACATACTATGCTACTTGTCTAATGACAAGAAGGTCCATCACTGGTTTTTGTATCAAATTGGAAAATCACTTATCTCATGGAAAACAAAGAAGCAGTCAACCGTATCACTGTCGTCAACAGAATCAGAGTATCGGGCTATGGCAAAGGCTGTTTGCGAAATAATCTGGATACGAGGATTCTCGGAGTACAAGTCAATGGATCTAGTGAATTATTCTGTGATAATGATGTTGCACTCAAGTTAATAGCTAATTCAGTTTTTCATGAGAGGACTAAGCATATAGAAGTCAATTGTCACTTCACTCGGGACAAGATTCGGGAAGGGATCATTACAACGAGAGGAATTGGAACTGTTAAGCAACCTGTAGACATCTTTACCAAGCCACTGTGCTAAAGACAACATGCATACCTATTGAGCAAGCTTGGTGTCCTCGACATATATAGGCCACCAGCTTGAGGGGGAGTGTTGGAAATATGGTTTAATAACTTAGGAGATATCGATTTTGAGTATCAATAATTGATTCAGCTAATCGGTAATTGGCTTGGAATAGGACATAAAATCATTATGTAATAAGTATATATTTCTTTACATTTCTTTCCCATCTTACTTCCTCTCTCTAATATTATAAGTGGAGGAGTGTACATGTATAAGAAATACACAGAAATACATAATTGTTGCAAAATATTGCGTTGCAAATACATAAAAGAGAGAATAAAGAGATTGAGAAGAGAAAAACAGACACTAGAGATAATAGAGAAAGTCAGAGGAGAAGATTTTATTTCCAGTATATCACTGTTATGTCTATGACAAAAACTAAGCTCCTATTTATAAGAAAACAATGATGTACTTATCATTAATATTAATGTATCGAATAATACATGTATTGGATAGGGAGATGAACATTCATCGTATAAGGAGACGTACTTAGAATGTATGATACAAATGTACCATAATAAGTACATTAGATAAGATGAATATAATGAATATTCATTCATGTATTTCATTCATTCACATATTTCATAACACTTCCCCTTAAATATTCATTGTATTTATTACAGATATGCATTAAATGATACTGCCTTAATTTTTTTTTATTTTTTTGGTAAGGTAATTGGTATTATAGCTTTGAACAAATTTACAAGAAAACTCGACCGGCTCCTAATCTTGCACTCTCGATACAAATGTAGGGAGAGTGGAAGGGAGCACAATCAAGAAACAGGAAAAGAAGAACAACACGGACTAAACAGAGCAAGGACCGAAGGTCCAGGAGAGACAACAGAGAGCTAAGACTAGCAAAAACCTTTGCTGCCAGAAGAGAAGCCAACGTTCGGACACCGAAGAGGCGGGATGTTGAAGGACGCCGATCTAAGCATGCTCCTGTCGATCGCTGAAGATAGCTGGGTGGAAGCCCCAACTTCGCTGGAGATGTCTATTCCTCGGGATATCAGGAATATTAGAAAAACTTGCAACTTTGTCCTTCACACTTTTGATAATGTGATTTTTGATTGAAGTAAGGACGACCGACTCTCCACGGAAGATAACGGCATTTCTTTTCTTCCAAATGATATAGCACATAGCAACAAAAGAATGTCGTGCTATAATGTGAAAAAATTCTTTGCCTTTGAGGAACTGCATAGCCCAGACGAGGTTATCCTTCCAAGGCCTAGGACGTCAGGGAAGATTGCAGCGAGTGGCCCAGAAGTAAGCGACATAAGCCATTAGATGGCAATCAAAAAATAAGTGGTCAGTGGAATCAGGGACCTCATTGCAAAAAGCACAGGTGATGTAGTCAATTCTACCATATGATAGAAGGAGTTGCTGCGTAGGTAGACGATTTTTAGCAATCAACCAGAGAATGAATTGGAACCTGGGAGTAATGTCGCCTGCCCAAATGAGAGAAGCCCAAGGAGCAGGGGGTCTCTTCCTTCTAAGGCGGTCCCATGCGGACCCAATGGTGAAGCGACCCAAAGGGTGCCATCTTCAGGAAAAGCAGTCCGGAGAGGAGTTAGGCACCGGAGAAGAGAGACCCCAGCTTAATAGAAGGAGGTGCGTGGAACAACCCAGGGGCGAAAGAAGATCCGCCACCACTGCATTTTCTAGAAGCCCGGATCTCTGGATGATTGGTTCCGATAATAGGATGTGAAGAGGCCCTTTCGGATGCCAGTGGTCATACCACATGGAAACTGAGAGACCATTCCCAATTTTCCAAAGGAAGGATAGGCGAGACTCGCTTCTTAATTGCAAAATCTTCTTCCAAGCCCAAGAACAAACTGTGGGAGTGGTGGCGATCCAAAAGTTTTGCCACTTTAAGAAGTTGGAATGAATCCAACAACACCATAGGGATACCTTGTCCGTGAAAAGGATCCAGATATACTTCATCATAGCTGCTTTGTTACAGTCTCTTAATTTTCGGATACCGAGACCTCCTTCATTTTTTGGCAAACAAATGTCTTCCCAAGAGACCTTTGCCCCTCTCTTACCGAGATCAGCACCTTTTCATAAGAATTGGCGCAACACTTGTTCAATGTCGTTTAGGACCGAGATTGGTAAGGTGAAAACACTCGACCAGAAAGCCTAAATTGAATGTAGGACTGACCTGATTAGTTGAAGTCTTCCAGCATAGGAGAGTAGGCGATGGGCCCAAGACTTGGCTCTAGAAGTAATCCACTCAATCAAGGCAATACAGTCAGTCTTCCGAAGCCTGGAGGAAATAATAGGTACTCCAAGGCAACGCACCCAAAGTGAACCTTCATGAAATCTAAAGGCTAGCAATATGTAGTTGCGGATAATCAGAGAGCCTCCTGAAATGAAGACTTCACTCTTGTTCTTGTTTGGAAGTAATCCACTCTAAGAGGAGAATAAGTCGAGTCCTTTCTTCAGTAATGTGATGGAACCCCAATCTACCTGGCTAAATAGGAAAACATCATCTGCGAAGAACAGGTGAGAAAGCCTAACTGGTTTGCATCGCCATAAATATTTGAAATTTGCATGGGATGTGCGAGCACTCAATATTCCCGAAAATACCTCTATTACTAGGGTAAAGAGGTAAGGGGACATGGGGTCGCCCTGGCGAAAGCCCCTCCCACTTGAGAAGAATCCGTGCAACTCACCATTAATCGAGATCGAGTACTTGGGGGTCCGGACGCACACCATAATCAGCCTGATCATAAACTGAGGGAATCCAAAGGCTAAGAGTGTTAGCTGAAGGAAGTCCCAGTCGACAATGTCATAGGCCTTTTGGAAATCCACCTTAATAGCACATTTGGGGAGATAGGGTTGTAAGTGGAAGCCAGCAAAAAGTTCCTGGGCAGTCAGAATATTATCTCTAATCCTCATACCTTTTACAAAGGCATTCTGCGCCGGATCTACCACATCTCCCAAGACCGAAGCCAGGCGATTTGATAAGATTTTCGTGATGACCTTATAGATGGTATTGCAACATGCGATTGGTCTGTAGTCCGTGACCACACACGCATTTGGCACTTTTGGAACTAAGGTGAGGATAATATTATTTACCTCCTTGAGGAGCCGCCCGGATGAAAAAAATTCCTTGACCGCGTTGAGGACAGATGGGCCAACTATGTCCCAATTACTCTTGAAGAATTCCATTGTGAACCCATCAGGGCCTGGGGCTTTACCTCTCGGGAGAGAGAAAAGCGTATCACGAATTCCATATCAAGAACCGGCCTAGAAAGAGTATTGACCTGGTCCATAGTCAAAGGCCTCCGAATATAATCTGTAACCTCCTGTAAGGAGGGCTTAGACAGGGCTGAGTGAGGAGCAAGCAAGTCAGTGAAGAAGGAAACAAAGACCTGTGGAACCATAAGAGGGTCAGTGATCAACTCCCCCACCACATTTGTAACCGATAAAATCCTATTACAGAGAGTTCTCTTTTCTTGATCGAGAGGTGGAAAATTCTTGTATTACTATCGCCTTCTTTAAGCCACCGAATTCTGGACTTTTGCCTGTAGAACGATTCTTCATCACAGCGCAAGTCCACGAAGTTACGGCATTGTGTCTACTCGAGCTCAGCCAACTGTGGGTTCTCGGATCAAGGACCAATTCAGTCTGTACCAACCGAAGGCTCTCCCTAGCTTCCTCCGCTCTAGCCGAGATATTGGAGAAAATGTCCCTGTTGAGTTGCTTAAGTCTGCCCTTGAGCAATTTCAGCTTGGAAACTAGTTTGTACATAGAAATGCCTTGTAGGTGTGAATCCCAAACTTGTTGCACAATAAAGGTAAAGTTTGGATGCTCCGACCAAAAGTCAAAGTATTTGAAGGGTCTTTGCCTAATCACTAGGTCAAGAATTCTGACCACCATGGGAGAGTGATAAAAAATGCATGGATTGAGGAAGGATGCTTCAGAGAAAGAGAACTCAAAGTTCCATTTGGAATTTACCAAGACCCTATCGATTTTCCTCATTTTTCTAGCTTGGCCAGAAGGCATCGACCAAGTGAACCGAAGGCCTACAAATCTGAGATCCTCTAATTCTGACTGGGCTAGGCAATTGGCGAATTCATCAAAGTATGGGATCCGGGCATTAGAGCCCCCAATTGTGTCAGATGGATCCTTTAAGGCATTAAAATCTCCAGCAACAAGCCAGGGTGAATCCTGCAGAAGATTACTCATATGTAGGAGGTTTGCCCAAAGAGGACGGCGTCGTAAGAAGGATTGTTCACCATACACAACTGAAAGACAGCAACACTTTCCATAGAGATTGATGGTTACCCGCCTATGGATAGCCCGGTTGGTGATGTCCATCGATTCAAATCTTATAAAGTCCTGGTTCCACCCAACCCATATCCGTCCCTTAGGAGAATACTCATAATTTGCGACTCATTTCCAGCCAGTAAGCAAAAACGGGGACAAAGAATCGAAATCCGCTTAAGAGACTTTCGTCTCAATAAGACCAACAAAAGAAAGATTATATTTGGAAACTAACTTTCTAACTTCCGCCCGCCTTAACGGGTCATGAAGGCCCCTAATGTTCCATATTCCTATATACATGAAGAAAGAGGGAAGGTCACTTACCTCTTTTAGAGGCCTTTTTCTTCGCCGGCACGGACTTGGGATCCAAGGATGGGGTTGGGTCGGGGCGAAGTAACAATAGCTTATCCTGGATAGTAGCCAAATCAGTCGCAGGAGAGGATGTTGGGGATGGGCACCCAACTGAAAGAAGGTCCTCATCTTCAATTCCAGCGTGCACGCTGGAAATTTCATCAGAGCATTCCGCTTGCTCAATTATGGCAGCCTATTTTGGTCTTGCTACTGAGGAACTTGTACGCGTAATGGAAAGAGCAAGGGGGATACCGACCGGCTTTCGAGGCATTGGAGGCAGGCCCGATTTCTGGGCAGTCCCTTTCAATTTCAGCGAGGCATCTTCAGAAGGCTGGGCCAAGCTGAAGGAGGCCGCCTCTTTTGGGATCTTCTTCTTCTTAGTCATGACTTGTTGCCACGATGAGTCCACAGCAAGGGTCGGAAGAAGAGATTGGGAGTGAAGGTCCTTCTCCTGGTGGGGAGGACAATCGGAGGTAGCAGGCGCAACTCCAGGTGAGTGAGCGGCCAGCGGTGCGTCTAGAGGAGCTAGGCGCTTGTCCGTCTGCATCAGCAAATCAGCAGGCCTAGTCGAGAATAATGGGTTGTCATGCGTCCTCTCTTCACTCTGAAGATGCTGTGTAGGAGGGGAGCTAGGTCTAGGGGCGGAGGCGTTTCCATCATCTCGGGGGCTCTTGGGCGAAGGTTCAGCACTCGGCACCTTGCATTTGTGGCCGAAGACTCCGCATCCAACACAAGCCAACGGCTTCCACTCATATTCAACTTCAACGATGCATGATTCACCTTGTAGGACCACCTCAATGGAGTCACAGTGTTGTTGCCTTGCTGTGATCTCCACACAGACTCTTGCAAAAGCGAGCATATCTAGTTGCCCTGTTCTTAGGTCTACATAAAAGGGTTTCCCAACATAGCTCGCCACTTTATTGATTGCCTGAGCTGACCAAAAAGCGATTGGGAGGTTCTTCAACTTTACCCACACCGGAATCGAAAGAAAGGACTCTTTTCGGAAGTCCAAGTTTGGTCGCCATTGCTGTAGCACGATGGGAATCCTTGAAACGGACAAAGACGGCCCCTCAAGGACCTTGCGGCGAAACTCCCTATTCGGGAGATGGAAGAAAAATAATCTTTTGCCATTGGTAGCTTCGGTTACCTTGAAAGGTATACGTCGGCCTATGTAACAGCCCACGAGACATTCTTGGAGCAAAGGGTCTGCAGCATCAAGGTCTTCCTTGGTCATTTGAAGGACCGCTCGATCCTGGTTAAATCCAGATCATATCCCTTTGAGGCCACCTTTGCAACCGCAACACTAGCCCAAGTCTGCAGGTTGGACTTCCCCGCCACCCCACGTTGAGGACCTTTGGAGCTGGACGTAGTCCTACCATGTGGTCCAGCTGTGGGATGATCATTGCGCATAAGGGATGAATCATCTTGTCCATTGGAGTTGAGCGTCGGTCTCTTAGAAGCTGACCGCTAACGGCTCCGGCCCCTCGACCAATTCAGTCTAGATGAGGGGTCCTGCTGAGTTTGCTGCTTGTTCTTCAGACCAATTGGGATTTGCTGGGTTTGATGCTTAGGAATCTGAGTATTAGGCTTAGAGGAAGAAGCTAATTGCCTCCCGGGCACCTCTGGCATGGCTCCCGCACCAAGGGAGTGGTTGGGTAGCTCCATGGAGGAGACAGGTAGAGGCTGACTTGCTGATACTGCCTTATTAAAAATCTTAAGCCGGAAAAATCCAGTGGGACAAAAATCAAACAAAAGGGAAAAAGAGTGCAGAGCACAAATTTTATGATCTCTCCCTTTTATGGATGCATTAATTGCCTCGTTAAAAACTTTAAGCTGGAAAAACCCTGTGGGAAAAACTCGGACAGAAAGAAAAAATAGTGCAATGTATAGTTCATAATATCTCCCCCTCAATTGAGCCATATAGCCACTATTGGGGCTAATCAATCTTGCATCTTGTGAACTCGCCGCATACCAATGCCATATACTAATTTCTTAAAAGTTGATGTTGGCAATGATTTGGTAAAAATATCTGCAAGATTATTTATAAATCGAATCTATTTAACATCAATTTGTCGACTTTCTTGGAGTTCATGAGTATAGAAAGATTTCGGCGAGATAGGCTTGGTCCTATCACATTTGATATATCCTCCCTTAACTTGTGCAACACAAGCAGCATTATCTTCATAAATTATAGTGGGATAATTTGTAACTGGTATTAAACAACATAAATTATGAGTATGCGTTATAACAAATTTTAACCAAACACAGTCTCTTCTAGCTTCATATAAAATAATAATCTCAAAGTGGTTAGAGGATGTAGCTACTAGCGATTGCTTCGTAGAATGTAAAAAAATAATGGTGCCGTTATAACAAAATAAATACCCGGTATGAGAGCGAGCCTTATGTGAATCAGATTTATATCCAGCATCAGCATATTCAACTAAACTAGAGTTAGTGGAATTCTTGGAATAATATAATCTCAAATCTATGGTTCCTCGGAGATAACGAAAAATATGTTTAGCTCCATTCCAATGTCTCCTAGTTGGCTCAGAACCTAAACATGTCAATAAATTTACCGCAAAAGCGATATCTGATCTCGTACATTGTGCCAAGTACATCAAACCCCCAATTGCATTGAGATATGGTACTTTAGGACCAAATTTTTCTTCATCAGATTCTCTAGGACGAAATGGGTCCTTTTAGGGATCTAGAGATCTTACAACCATATGGGTGCTCAATAGGTGAGCTTTGTTCATGTTGAAGCATTTAAGCAATCTTTCAACGTATGTTGATTGATGGACAACTATTCCATTTGCTTTATGCTTAAGCTCTGGACCAAAACAAAGTTTGGTTTTATCCAAATCTTTAACTTCAAACTTAATTTTCAAATACTCAACAATTTTAGCTAACTCTTTTAGAGTTCTAATTAAATTTATATCGTCGACATAAACTGCTATAATAGTAAATCCGGTTTCTGATTTCTTAATAAACACGCATGGGCAGATATGATCATTCTTGTACATTTTCTTAATTAGGTACTCACCTAAGCATTGATACCACATGCGACTGGATTGCTTTAACTCGTATAAGGATCTTTGCAAATTTATTGAGAATAAATTGCGAGGAGTGCATGCTTAAGGTATTTTGAATCCCTCAGGAATTTTCATATAAATATCATAGTCTAATGAGCCATATAAATATGCCGTCATAACGTCTATAAGACGTATTTCCAATTTTTCAGAGATTACTAAGTTAATGAAAAAAATGAAATGTAATCATATTCATCATAGGTGAATATGTCTCATCATAATCAATCCCAGGTCTCTAGGAGAATCCTTGGGCAACGAGTCGGGCTTTATATCTGACAACCTTGTTTTTCTCATTTCATTTTCGGACAAATACCCATTTATATTCAACAGATTTTACATTATTAGGGATACGAGTTACGGGTCCAAAAACCTCTCGTTTAGCTAAGGAAGCCAATGCAGCCTTAATTGCTTCCTCCCACTTAGGCCAATCTTGCCTTTGATGACATTCAATAATAGATTGCGGCTCACAATCGTCATCCATAATTTTATAAGCAATTGAGAATGCAAAAACATTATCAATGATGATTTCGTTTCGATCCCAAATCTCATTACAATATGTAATGAAATTCTCAGTATTCCTAGGGTTAGTGTTCCTTTTATGGGTTTACGCCTTTTCAGGGACAATAAGCTTTTTAGGAGCGAGCATAATGCTAGGCTCTTCTGGAGTGGATTCCTGATTCTTTCCCCTTCGTTTTCGAGGAGCAGTATCTTTTGATCATATCGGTCTATAACGCTTCAAGTGCGGGGGATTTTGATCCATTTTAGCTGTCTTTCGAGAATAGCTATCTTAATTGGAGCATTTGCAGCTGGAATATAAGACTTCGTTACCTTAGTAGCATCATTAAATGCGTCAAGAAGTTTATTGGCCATAGCTTGTAATGGATTATGCGCTGCACCTCGTTTTCACATTGAAGAGTCCTTAAGTCTAGTTGAATAAAATTTTTTCTCATTCCAAGAGAAAACCTTAACTGATTTTTGTTTTGCAGTCATGGAAGTTGTAGGTATCCCAATTGATGGAAACCTAGTTTCATCGAAATGACAATTTGCAAATCCGGTAGTAAAAAGATCACCGGTAGTTGATTCTAAGAACCTAATGATAGACGGTGAATTAAATCCAACATAAATGCCCAAACGGCGTTGGGGACCCATTTTCGTTCTTTTTGGTGGTGCTATAGGCACATGTACTGCATAACCAAAGGTGCATAAATATTAAATATTTGGTTCATAACCAAGAACCATTTGAAGAGGAGATTGTAAAACACTAGTAGTAGGGCGTAATCTTATTAGAGCTGCCGCATGCAAAACTGTATGATCCCATGCTGTATCGTTGAGATTCATTTTCAATAATAAAGTACAAGCAATGATTTAGATATGTTTAATCAAGGATTCTTTCAATCCATTTTGAGTATGAACATATGCAACTAGTTGCTTAACCTCGATTCCGAGTGAAGCATAATAGGTATCAAAACTCTTTGATGTAAATTCACCAGCATTATTCATTCTTATGCTTTTAATTGGATAATCAGAGAATTATGATCGGAGTTTTATAATCTGCGCAAGTAAACGTGCAAATATGACATTATGCGTAGATAATAGGCAAACATAGGATCATTTACAGGATGCGTCCATTAGTACCATAAAATATCGAAATGGTCCACTTGGTGGTTGTATTGGTCCACAAATATCACCTTGAGGCTACGTTTGGTTGTTTGGATTTCTAATCAAGATAGGATTGGATAGGATATGATATAAAATCATGGGATTTCTTTATATCCTATTCATTATTTGGTGAAGCGCAGTGTTAAAGTCAGATATATTCATATCATATAATGTAATTTTTTTTTAATATAAACGGCATATCATATAAAGGTATATAAATGAACTTAAATGTTCATAAACGAAGATAGTGAAAATCTCCCGTAACACAGTTCCCTAATTTATTTTATTTTTTTCCTCTTTTTTATATTGTTTTCATTATAATTTCTTTTTTCCCCTTTCATCATTCTTTAATAAATATCAAACATTAAACTGTACTAACATACCTAAAATACAAAAATACCTCAAATATATAATAAATATAAATATTTAATTTATAGATTGAATGTTTATTATAAGATAGAATTAAAGTTGAATATATAAATTAAAATAAGATTAATTAAAAAATATTTTTTTTTATTTTTAATTTCTTAAATTAGAATTCAAATATGATTTATTTAGAAATATAATTTCAATTTTATTAATTTAATAAGTTTGTTGTCCGAGAAAAATAACTTTTCCATTATGAATATTAGAAATCCTATCTGTCTTTATCCCACCTTCCCCATGGGATAATTTTATCATGTATATATCCCCATTATATCCGACTTTATCCTGCCCTGAGCAAGCACCAAACGTAGAATATGTTAAATCGTATCTTATCTCGAATTTTATCCTTACTACCAAATGCAGCCTGAATTCTTTGCAAGAATAAAGGGGATTCAATATTAACCTTTGTTATAGAAGGTTTGATAATGAGTTTTTCTTGTGAGCAAGCCTCACAATTATAATCTTTGGACGAATATTTTTGCATCATTTAAAGGGTGCCCTTTTGTATTTTGAATTATTCTATGCATAATTGAAGCGCCAGGGTGACCAAGACGATCATGCCACAGTCTAAACTGATCAGGGTTTACCAATCTCCAAGATGTGGTGGCGTAGGTTTCAACAGCCTTAATCATGACACAATACAAACCCATAGACGAAACTTCTAACTTCTCATGGATGGTCTTTAGGCCCATCATCTTATAAGAGAAAATGCTAATATATTTCTTATCTTGCTCATAAATAGTCTCAATATGGTACCCATTATGGCATACATATTTGAAACTGAGCAGATTCCTTTTTGATCTAATGCTTAGAAACACATCCTCAATATGTAGGATGGTGCCATTAGGTAAAACAATTGTGACATTCCCAAAACCATTAATAATCGGAACATGACCTAATATTGTATGGATTTGTGCCTTAAGAAATGTCATACTTGAGAAAAAGTGTCTACTACGAAATATAGTATGTGTTGTTGCACTATCAAGCAAACAAACATCTTCCTTTTTCTCGGTATTTTCCATTTGCATTTATATTGACAACTTCAGGTGTCAAGTATCATAAAATTTGTATATTAGTTATATAGAGTCAAATAGAATTTCAAAATAAATATCATATAAGGTTCATAAACATTTCATAACTATATTATAGAACAATAAAAAAGAAAAACAACTAAAAAAGAAATGATTAGAATAATAGAATTCGAAGTTCAAATTATCATCCACCAATCTAATGTCTCATTAAAGTGATCAGAGGTCCTCAAAGAAATCAGAGACATCTAGGGATGCATTTGCTACTTCAGGAGCAAGAGGAGTCCCACCAACGAAGATATTGTTGGCATCAACAGTGGATATGGTAGTAGGATTAATTTCAATGGCATGAGATTCACCACGCTTGACCATATTATTTAAAGATGCTTGGTATAGGTCAACAAAATGCTTTGGTGTACGACAAGTACGTGACCAGTGCATAGTCATGCCACAACGATGACAAATACTTTCATTAATCATATTCTTTGGCTTCTTTTCTTTGCCATGATTTGGGCCAAAGTTAGATTTCCTAGGGCGGTTAAATTTCTTGCCATCCCTTCTAGGATTATGTTCTTGCCTGCGCTTATAACCTTTAAAATGGCCAATATTTTTCTCAAAGTTAGCATGTGCTTTAGGCAATGCTTTTAAGCTAGCATGTTTAAGATCATGATTTTTTAGCAACAATTTATTAGTTTGTTCGGCAGTAAGGAGTACGGAAATTAATTCAGAGTATGTGGCAAACTTACGCTGCCGGTATTGCTGTTGCAATACAATATTTGAAGCATGGAAGGTGGAAAAAGTTTTCTTTAACAATTTCGCATTAGTGAGTTGGATATTGCATAACTCAAACTGAAAAACAACATAAAATAAAGCAGAATTATAGTCAGACATTGATTTAAAATCTTGCAATATGAGATTTTGCTAGTCATATTGTGCTTGAGGGAGGATAACAATCTTGGTATGATCATATCTATCCCTCAACCTCCTCCACAAGATCTTAGGGTCTCAAACGGATAAATATTGAGTCTGCAAGCTCTCATGCAAATGACGGCGAATAAAAATCAGTGTATTTGCTTTATCTTTCACATTTGAGGTTCTATCATTTGTAATTGCATTAGCGAGACTTTGCCCTTGGAGGTGCATTTCCATGTTAAGGCACCAGAATAGATAATTTTTTCCACTCATTTCTAGGATGTGGAATTTGTGCTTTTCAATATTTGCCATAATCCTTACAAAAATAAATTCTTAAATTGATTAAAATGATTTCCAAATATCCACTGCCACTTCAGGAGTAGAAGGATACTTTTAGATTTGAATTTGGCTTTGGGTCAAGAAAAATAAAATGAAGAATTGAGAGAAGAAGAAGAAGTATAAGTTGATTAATAAAAAGAAAACCTACTTTGCAAAAATTACTTACTTAGTCGGTAAATCTTCATGCTGATAACGTGTTGTAAAATATTACGTTGCAAATATATAATAGAGAGAATAAAGAGGTTGAGAAGAGAAAGACAGACATCAGAGATAGTAGAGAAAGTCAGAGAGGAAGATTTGATTTCTAGTATATCACTGCTATGTCTATGACAAAAACTAACTCTTATTTATAAGAAAACAATGATATACTTATCATTGATATCAATGTATCGAATAATACATGTATTAGATAGGGAGATGAACATTTATTGTATATGGAGACGTACTTAGAATGTATAATACAAATGTACCATGATAAGTACATTATATAAAATGAATATAATGAATATTCATCCATGTATTTCATTCATTCATATATTTCATAATAGTAATTACATTTTTTCCTCTCCATTCTAGTTTAGTTTTTGTCAATTGTCTCCATTACCTGAGTTACTGCCTGGCGACACGTTTGATCTGCCGATCCATTCGTTGTCGTTTGTGTCGCCGCTAAGGCTTGTTAATACTCAATCGGCTATGAATCAGCCTCTGGTCGAGTTTGCTTTGCTTTTGCAAATCTTCTCGATGTGCACAACATAGACATCCCCAATACCATAATCAACTCTATAAGGGGGATTGACCGTGTTATACTATGGTTTTATCGCAATTTCTTTGGTCTTGCTAAGAAGTATAAAATTCTTGGAGTTGGAATCCATCAACGATGAATGTCCATCATCATTGCTCATCACAAGCCACCCCACCACCGATTCACCACCTATCGATCGTGGTTTGCAAGTTGCCAAATTTGGAAGCCGACATTCGAATTAGGTAAAAATCTTATCTAATTTGATTTTTGAATATTCCGCTTCCCTATTTAAATATTGTTGTGGCATCCTAGAATTTCATGTCAATCCCTAGATGTGCTATGAGCCATGGATAGGTGATGGAAGTACCATCAAGTTATGTTGTAACCATTTGATCCATGATTTGCAATAAGTTTAAGGCCAAGCTTTTAATGGATAGTTATTTGATGGAAAAGAAAAAAATTCCATTCTTGGCTATGTGTTTTATAAGTAGAAAATTAAGGTGGATTATTAGGATTGATGGTGGGCTGGATATTTAAGGATCAAGCCAACCCATAGCCCCACCATTCGACCGGCCCAAGAAGCCCAAAGAAGGAAGGGCTGCTGTCAACTAAGAGAAGAGAGGGATGGACGAAGAGGCCTGACCCAAAGGAAAGGAGCTGCCGTCAACCAAGGGGAGGAGGCCCGGCCCATCTTCTACCCCATCATGTGCATGAGAAATGCCAAATGTGTTTCCCCTAGATCCAAGTGGCATTAGCCATGCAAACCAAATGATTGCAAATGATGAAGGGGAAAGAAAGAAAGGGAGAGTGGGTGGATTGAGAGAGGGAGAGAGTGACCATCCGAGAGAGGAGTGTTGTGCGAAGGAGAGGAAGAGAGAAAACAGGTGTGCGAAAGGGGAAGAGAGAAGGGAAGGAGGAGGAGGTTCGTTGCCGTCGTCGAGCCATCGTGTCCCGCCGTCAAGCCCATCGGTTGTTTGCTGTAAATTGAGGCAAGTGGGGTCCCTTGATCTACCATTGCTTATTGTGTTTTGTGGGTGATTGAATGGTGGATCTCGGATGTGGATGAAGTGTGAAATTTCGAAGTTATAAGAGTTGTGTTCTAGCTTAGTATTCTGTTTTTGAGAAAAACAGTCCGACCTTGGATGTTCTCGTGAGTTGCATGCGATGTTCTAGTTGAAATTTGACTTTGACTTCTAAATGAAAGTTGTAAAGGACTTCTTGGAGAATAACATACTAAAATTTGAGCCAAAACGGACAAGTATTTCTTGGTGAAATGATTTTGTTTTGGAGAAACTAGATCTGGAATTTGTTGTGCCGACTCTTGATGATTTCGTGGACTGTAAAGTAACCTTTTTGTTGAAATCTCACTTCGATTCCTTAACAAAAGTTATAGAGGAAATCTTGAGGTATAACATATAAAAAATTTAGACAAAATGAACAAAAGTATAGGTAGGTGAAATCGTTGTTCTTTGAAGAAAACTAGATCTGGAAAATGCTACCTCAACCTAGTACGATTCTGTGATTTTTATAAAATCATCCAGTTAAATTCTGATCTTGTGTCCTCAATGAAAGTTGTAGATAACATTATGAGGAATAACATACCGAAAATTTAGAAGAAACAGACATGTGTAGGTCGGTGAAACGAAATTGTTTTGAAAGAAACTAATCTGGAATTTTGACCCCGAGAACAGGAGGTATCAACCGCCTATATCTTTTTATCTAGAACGAATTAGATTTCGATTTCTTCACAAGATATTTACCTCTAAGTGTTGCCTATAACATATCAAAATTTCAGAATTTTTGGAGTTCATTTGTGTATTTAATCGAAATTTTTTCTGAAACTGTGCAAACTGAAATGTTAGGATTTTGAAAGCTGTAATGTGTGGACCGTACTATTTTGTGTGGGATTCTTTTGGTGTGGTGTTCTTCATGAGATATCTGCCTTTAGGTCTTGTCTATAACATGTTAAAATTTCAAAATTTTTGGAGTTCATTTGGGTATTTAATTGAAATTATTTCTGAGACTATGCAAACTGAAATGTTGAAATCTTAATGATTGTGATGCATGGACTGTACCGAAATGAATGATGTTCTTTTAGTGTGATGTTTTTCATGATATATTTTCCTCTATGGCAAATTTTTAGAATTTATTAAGGCTGTTTACAAATTTTTCAAGAGTTTTAACCGAAAGAGTGTAATCTGTTTTATCCAAGAATTTACTGCATTTTCAAAAAAAAAAAAAAATCAATGAATTTGCTCCATGAGATATAATGTCATAAGTGATTAATCTTGTTGCATATGTGATGACATTTAGCATTACATACAATATCAAAAGCTGAATTAGACCTTTGTTACCATTACATCATATGCCATGTTGATATTGAAACGCATAAGTGAAAATAAAGTATGATAATGAGGATACCGTCGGAGGTGTGAGCCAACGATGCCCCGCGAGTGTCGGGATGCCCGGAGGTGAGTGTCGGATGCCCGGAGGTGTGTGCCGGATGTCCTTGGGAGTTTCGAGATGCATGGAGGTGTGTGCTGGAGGCTCCTCACGATGCCAAGTTGGGTGCGAGTGATAAAATGTGGGATGCAATTACTAGTCCCGGGGAAAGAAAAATGTTGTGATCTAATTGAAAGATAAAATTTGAAATTGAATCATGCATATGGATGGTGATATATGCATGGCTATTTGATTATATATGTACAAGTGCATGGTGGTATATGCACGTTGCATAGTGATATATGTACGGTTGTTTGATGGTATATACATAATAGTGGTATATGCACGTTATATGGTGACATATGCATGGCTGTAAGGTGAGGTATGCTCAAATGTATGAATGATATGTACTTATTATGATATCTTGATTGTTCTGCTTGACGCATTTTGTTGTTTGGTGGATCTTTACTGTTAAGTAGTTGTACTCACCCCTTTTGGGGATTAACATTTCAGATTAGAAAGATGCATCTGCCACCGGTCGCACGTGGTACCTTCTATGGCATACCTACTAATGTTAAGGTGGAGTGCTCGGAGCATTCTTGTGTTAGTGTACCTCGTCTGGTGTTCATTCGAGTCCGCGTGCTGGTCATGTATGATGTGGGCCTGGCTGGGGGCCCGATCATCCAGGAGTTTTTGTCTGTCCACGTCTGTCGTGATGGGGTGATGCTAGGGATGTTGCTGCCGCCACCTGATGCACCGGGGTGGGTGTGATGGCACGTTTGAGTGGTGGGAGCTGACACTTTTTGGGATAGCCGACACTTGTAGATGGAGGGGTATACATGTTCGATATAGGGGTCGAGATCTCTTTTTGAGTTAGCCAAGTATAGCTAAAAAAATCTTGGCTTTTTGTTGTATCGACCCATGATGTCCATCGTAAAAATGTGAATAAAAGTGACTCGGCTTTATCTTTTCCTTTGGTGCATAGTCGGTGTGTGTTGTATCATTGTCATGGGAGTAAGGGATGGTGAGACTCGTTTATACTTCCGCTGATGAGTTGCGCTAAAACCTTTTCAAAAAAAAAAATCTATGGTTCCTCTATTTAAAAGGTATACGTTATGTGGTTTTTAAGAAGGACGATTAATAGGTACATGTGGCGACCCCAATCGATTTGGGGGTGCCACAATTGTAGATGCGCACGATTGAGGTTCATGATATATTGTCCCATCTACAATCTTGAGTAACATTTTAATTAAGATTTTTCCCTAATTTCACAATATGCATACGATTTTGACAGTGCAATTTCATGTCCGAAATATGATTCGTAATTGCATGCAAAATCATTAGTATGATCTTATGCTCGAGATATGACTCACAATTTCATTAAAAATTGACTAATCAGATCTCATACATGAGATACGATTCATCAATTTATTTTCCCAAAATTAAACAAACATGGATGATATATTGTCCGGTTTGTTGCCATGTTGTTCTTGATGCTTTTGTTTGAATTGATTTTGCTCCTATAAAAGAAAACCCAAAAAATTTATTTGAGTCGGATTAGGTTCATGCTAGAACATTGCTTTTTTTTTTGGATAATTTGCATATTTAGATTAGGCATTTTATTTATTCCGAATTTTCGAAATAAAAAATAATAATTTAGGATGTTAGATTTTATTTTCATTAATTTAAATTGCATGTTTAATTACTTGGCAATTTTACTTTCGAATTTTATAAAAAAAAAGGAAAAGAAAACATAAAAAATGTCATGTGTGTGTCACCTAGATTAGGTCATTCCTTGCACATCATCTAGTCATTGCCTGATTAGGATCATTTAAATATGTGACATATTATGATAGTTTCATTTAATATTTACTTGTCATTAGATTTTTTCTTTTTGTGTCAGTCATATTCTATTCCTACTCTAACTCTCACTCTCAGACTTAGACTTTTGCCCTGCCTCCTTGCAGGGCGTGAGAGTTGAAACCCACTCCTGAAACTAATTCGTCCTCACCCCAACCCCCCTGAGAAAGTGTGGATTCGAACCTCCCACCTCCCCATTCCATGTTGGAAGGGTGGCCACTAGGGCAAACCCCAGTGGTTTACTCGTCATTAGATTAGGTCATTTAATTAAAATTGTGTGACATAGTTTACATATTAGGTTTATTTCATTGCATGTCGCATGTCATATTAGCATAAACATATTTTTTGTACATCATTACATTGCATAACACATAGATCATGTTTCGTTAAATAAGAGAAAATCTTAAAAAAAGATCGAGTGACTGCGTGTTAATTAGAAATCATATATAAGAGTGTTGATGTGAATTTTGAATTAACATTACAGATGCTTTCGTTGCTATGAAATAAGTCATATAATTTATTAATTGTTTTATTGGATGTTAAATTGATAAATTGTGCACCTGCATGGTCACTTCACATGTTAGGAAAGCAAATTAAAATCAATTCAATCTACTTGCAAAATATATTTTCGAAATAAAAGAGAAAAGTTACCGAAAGGGCGTTAGAGAAATCTAGTGTAATCAATTCTTCGTACCTAAATTTTTTAGTTCTTATAAGTAAAATAATTCTCTTATTATTTTATTTAGGTGTCAGATCGACCTACCATAAACTGATTAGTATCAACTCTTAGATAAAATTCATTTGTATGCTAAAAACCTGAACCTAAGTCACAAATTGATATGGGTTTGAGAGAGCCCAAGCTAAGTTTAGACTTAGTAATCAATTAGCCAAACCTTAGATGATTCATCAAAAGTTAAGTCGTGACACATAACATGGAATAACAAAATCCAATATTTTTTTATGCCGTATAGGTAGATTAAGATGGTAGATTAACAATTTATTTTGGAGAGATAGCTTGTCCAAATTTGATTACGACTATTTCGGTGATGTGCTGGTGTTTGATATTGCTTATCGCACTAATAAACATAATATGATAGGTGCACCTTTTGTTGAGATTAATCATCATTGAAAGAATGTTTTATTTAGCTACGCATTTTTGTTAGACGAGATTGTAGAATCATTTATTTGGTTATTTGAAGCGTTTTTAAAGTCTATGATAAATAAAGATCCAAAAACCATGTTCACTGATCAAGATCAAGCCTTGGCAAAAGCCATTAAAACAGTGTTTTCGAATACACAACATCGTTTATGCACTTAGTATATCAGGAAAAATGCCAATCAAAACATTCCACATCTTTACCACAAACGGGTTTTAGAAATTTTCCAGTATCAATGATTAGTACTAGTGATAAGGACAAATATTTCTTAACGTTTATGATATATGCAAGATCAGATGATGACTTTGAATATACTTGGAGGGAAATGGAATAAGAGTGAGGTATTGAGAATAATAGTTGGCTTTGGAGATTATACAACCTTATGCATAAATGGAGCTTAGCTTTTGGTGACAATATTTTTATATGCGGTATAAGATTAAGCCAAATGAGTGAAAGTACCAATAATGTTTTCCGATATATATCGAATAAAACGTCAACTATTGTGAAAATTGTCCTCCACCATGAAGAATAAAAGACATGAGAGAAATTGAAAGTCAAAATGAATACAATTGTCATGGGATGCCCAAATTGATGGTTTCGCATGATGACATCTTGATGCATGCTACTTCAGTGTATACCCTTACCATTTTTAAAAGGTTAAATGGTGAATTTTTGCAAAGTGTCCATGAAAATATGTTAAGTACTATATTTGATGGATTGATTTATTCATTTCCTCTCAAGTGTAAGGGGATTCGACATGAACATGTTATTAGATTTGACCTTGCAAATTCTTCAATTTCTTGTGAATGCAAATTATTTGAATCAAAAGTATGGTTATATCACCATGTCTTGAAAGTGTATGCGGAATTCAACATGAACATGTTGCTAGATTTAAGGCATGACAACACAACCACACTTTATTAATTTATTCTCAAGTGTAGGGGGATTCAATGTGAATACATCATTAGATTTGACTCTGCAGACTTTTCAGTTTCTTATGAATGCAAATTATTTGAATCAAAAGGATGGTTGTGTCGCCATGCCTTGAAAATTTTAATTGAAAACATATTAGTTATGAGCATTCTATCTATCTATATTTTGAAAAGATGGACTAATAATACAAAATAAGGGATTGTGAATGATGAATTTCATCAAATGTTACTAGATTAATCTAAATTTAATTGATTTTCTATGTTAATGCAACAACCTTTTGAGTTGATGAGTTTGAGAACCAAAAATGAAAACAATATGGGAATGGTGAGGAAGAACATGGAAAAAGCAAAGACTGAAATTTTATTATACAAATCAAGTGTGGTTATGACTGATGATACCGGTGATAATAATAATGATGCTTATTTGTGTGAGATTTCGATATTAGACCTCCTTCAAAAAAAAAGAAAAAAGAAAGGGATAAGTTATGAAAGACTTAAAAGCTCAAGTGAGAAAAAAGAAGAAAAAATTTAAGAAAAAAACACCCCAACGCCAATAGAAAGTCGAGGTGAGTGATATATTATTTTAATTAATACGATTAGTTAAATTTTTTGCATATGTTATGATGCTAATTTACATATTTTTTATTTTGTAGAGTTGGTTGTTCAAACAACACATAATAAAACCCATTTCCCAAATTATTCGAGTAATTCAAATCAATTTTATAGTGCCTTTTATTCCAACAATATTAGTGATCCTACAATAAATCTAAATTTCCATAATCAGGTATGTCACTCTCAATCTTCCATTTCTATTTATATTTTACTAATTTGGTAAAAAATTTTATATAAATGTAGCGACTACCATACTTTATGCTGTTGGGGATTATGAGTGGATTTTGCCCATTTCCTAATCATGTATTTAATAGTTTGGTATATTAATTTGGGATAAGTGTTCCAAAAGTCCTAAAACTTGTCATGAAAATGCATTTCAGTCCTAAAACTTGCAAAAAGTGCATTTAAGTCCTACAACTTGTCAAAATGTTTCAAACGAGTCCTAAAATCGACGCCGTCTAATTTCTTAACGGAAAAAGCTGACGTGGCCCCCGCGTGGCTTTTTTTAATTGTTTCTCTCTCCTCCTTTGCGAATAATTTTAAAACAAAAAGCCACGCAAGCAGAACGACGTCGTCTCCTCCTTTCTTCCTCATTACGACGTCGTCTCCCCCTCTGTCTACTCCTCCTCTTCACAGTCGTGCTCCCTCACCCCCCTCTGTCTCTACTTCTTCTTTCTCTATTTCGAGTATCCCCTAAGCCCCAAATCGATTTCGTCCGAACCCTAAGCCCCAAATCGAATTCGTTCGAACCCTAAATCGAATTCGTCCGAACCCTAAGCCCCAAATCGAATTCGTCCAAACCCTAAGCCCCAAATCGATCTCGTTCGAACCCTAAACCCCAAATCGAATTTGTCCGAACCCTAAGCCCTCTCGTCCGAACCCTAAACCCCAAATCGATCTCGTCCAAACCCTAAACCCCAAATCGAATTCGTCCGAATCCTAAGCCCCAAATCAAATTTGACGATCTGCAGTTATCTTGCGATTTGGGTTCTCATTGACCTGGAGTTCGACGCTCGTCGTGAGTTCGTCTTCTTTCCTTCCTTTGACGATTGCGCGTTCGTGCGAAGATCTCATTTGTGGGAGTCTCGACATCTCAGCAGCGAAGCGATTGGCATCGGAGACGACGACAGGGTCAACAACGGCAATGGCGACTCCTCCTCATGCAGGTATTGCTCTCTGCATTATAGCATTTTGTTATTTTGTTGTTTTCCATTCTCCAATACTAGTGACAAATTAGAACATTCATCCAGTGCATATGGAAAGAGATATGTTTTTTGGAGATTGAAAATATCTCATAAATCTCTCAAGTAAACACATTGCATTATGCAGAAGTTATTAATATGAAGACGTTATGAAGGAATCATATAATAGCTAATATACTTCTATTAGGTTCCTATAATACGAAGGCCGGAAGAATGAGGGCGGCAACATCTGAATCAAGTGGTGTAACTCCTAATGAGGTCAACTCGGAGCCAACATGTTATTGTGGTCTTCAATCGCCAATTCTTATGGCAAAGACAAGGAAAAACGCAAGAAGAAGGTTCCATGGATGTGCTAAGTTTGATAGTCCAAGTCGCTGTAATTTCTTCATGTGGGCGGATCCAAAGATACTAGATTATGTGAGGGACATGATAGTTGACCTCCTTGAAAGAAATCAAGCATTGTCTGAATCAAGCCAATCGAGGGGTGACGAAGTCGATGTGAGCTCATTGCTAGCTGAAATGAAGACTCAAAAGGCGAAAAATAGACGTTTAAAGGAGGAGCTCGCACGAGTAAAGAAAGGAAAGATGCTATATCAATCAGCATTCATTCTATGCATGTGTTATATTGTTGTATTGGTTATATGTAATGTGAAAGTTGGTGGGAAATTTCTAAGTCTTCCATAGTACATTCTTTCTAAGTTTGTAAATTTGAATAGTAGTTGTGGATAATTGAGATGGGAATGAAATCTGATGTGAGTTTGTAGTTTGCAAGACCGGTTGCTTGCCATGCGAGAAATTACTTTCGCATTGTAAAATGTTGCTTGATTTGTGTATTTGTCAATAGCATTACATGAGTTATTGCCACCGGAATAAATTTGGAATTTCGAGAAATAGTGACAACTCCCTTATTATGCAATCAAGATTGTTAATTGGAAAAAAAGATGATAAAAGTATTGGAAGAATGAAAATTCTGCATGGACAATTTCAGTAATTACCTATTAACAATCCTAAAGAGCAATCACTTTTGTGCATTATCCAAACCAAAACCAAGCATCCCACATAACTCGTTGAAACACGATTCATTGACAAAGCAACATACTTACATTTTCAGTGTACAAAAGATTTTTGTTTAACAAAATACCTGCACTTTCAGTGCACAAAAGGTTCTATTCAACAAAATATGCACTTTCAGTGCGGTTCTATGCACAAACGCTACACGTCTCATACAGAAAACCAGCTAATAATTAATATAAATTCATCTAACAACACCAATTTCAGCAAACATATCAATCTAATATGATGGTCTCCAGTGGTCCAGTAGGTTGAGCCTTTACTTGATTCAAAATTCTGGCGCTTTTCCTTATATATGGTCTCGCAGCGATAGGCTTTGGAGGAGTTGTTGTAGCCTGAGATGACTGAGCCTGAGGTTGTGATGGTGGCTTTGGCTTTGGCTTCATCACAACATACTTTCGAGGAGGTAATGTTGCACGAGATGATTGACATTGGGAACTTGCTTGGGGTTGTGATGGTGCTTTTCACTTTAAGCCAAGATGCTTCTGACCTATTGTAGCTTGAGATAACTAAGCTTGGGAATTGGCATGAGGTTGCGATAGTGGCTTTGGCTTCAGCGCAACATGCTTTCGAGGAGGTAATGTTGCTCGAGATGATTGAGGTTGGGAACTTACCTGGGGTTGTGATGGTGCCTTTCGTTTTAAACCAAGATGCTTCTGAGCTATTGTAGCTTGAGATAACTGAGCTTGGGAACTGGCTTGAGGTTGCAATAGTGTCGTTGGCTTCATTGCAACGTGCGTTGGAGGAGCTGCTGATACATGATATGACTGAGGTTGTGCACTGACTTGGGAATGCACCTTTGTTGTTGACATAACTCTTGCACCAGTTGTATTAGGCTACATAAGAATGAGTATTTTTTTAGCTTAAGGAGATAAGCAATTGCTATTATAAAATTTTAAAAATATTACTCACCTTGCGAATATGAAGGTTTGTCATAGGATTTGCGTCAACACCCAACCCTACCATTTTCATCCTCTTGGCTTGTGATTCTCTTTGTATCATGTAATTTTCAATGGCAGGTTTTTTAAACTGAAATAATAAAAAAATCATTCAACATGAGAACGTAGTCACAATACATGTATACTTGTGGATTGAGGTATTACTCACCGGAATTTTTTCACGTCTATGCTTAGCCATTATATTGGCCGGTGCACTACCTTCCCTTGATCCGAACGAACTTCACCAAAAGCATTTGCCTCACCACTACATCCTCTAACATCAGCACTAGCATGAGCAGAAGCAGTGGCACTACATTCTCTTACATTTGCATGAGCACTACATTCTCTTACATCTGCACTAGCCTGAGCAGAAGCATTAACATGCCCACTATTGTCTCCTATTGAATTGGCATTTGTAGAAGCATTGGCATGGCTTTCGGATCCTCCTTCAGTTACGCTTGTCGTTGCTTTTGTTGTAGCCTGAATATATATATTCATAATTACTAAATTGGAACCTTGATATATAAAACTTACAATAATAGTTAGATGACAACTTACTTGTCTTTTTCTGAGCCTTGGACTAGTGGAATTAGCCTGAGATTGAGCATGAGCTTCAGCTGTACTTGCATTGGCATGAGCACTAGATGTACATACATTGGCCCGAGCATTGGATGTAGATACATTGGCCCCAGCATTGGCCTGAGAAGCACATATTAAGTATTGATTAACAACAATATGTTAAAGTAACATACCCAGCATTAAGATGATCAGTTAGTTGAGGAAATACCTTTTTTAAAGGACATCCCTTGCAGTTATGTCCAATTTGTTTGTAAGCAGAACAAGTCATTTGCTTACCCTCTTTAGTCATTCTATCACCTCTTACAAGCTCAATCGGTTGCTTTCTTCTGCTCCTTTTTGGCCTACCAAGCATGTTCTTCATTGGTGGGGGTTGAGGAGCTTCTTTATTGGCTTTTTTCCAAAATTTCTGTCCTCTCACTGTAGGCATCATGAATTGATAAGCACTTAGATACTTTGCCTTGTTGAAGCACTCAGCTAGATAGTCAGTCGGATCATTTCTCTTATGGTGTATTGCACAAATGGCATGGCAACATGGGATTCCACTAAGTTCCCAAGCTCTACAAGAACAGGTTTTTAAATTCAAGTCAACAACATATTTGTCACCACCTTCTGTAATCTCATATCCTTCATTTCAATTCCATATCAAATGGCAATACCTACTAGCAGTTGTATTCTCATGTAACTTATGCATAATCCTTGGACCATAATTTCTAGTCCACCTAGCACATCCATCCCTCTGAGTATGCATTCTATTCATAACCATGATTCTAATATCCTCCAGCATACTTACAATGGCCTTGCACCTAGCTTCCACACACCTACCATTGAAAGCTTCTGTCAGATTATTATTCACGACATCACATTTAATGTTTGTGTCAAAGAAGGCTTTGCACCAATGTTTTGGCTCAATACGGAATAAATCATCATGACCTTCCCGAATCAATTCCTTCAACCTTTGTCTATGCATATCGAATTTGACATATTATTGCTCTTGACACATCTCCAAAATTGCCTCAGCAACTGTTTTCCTTTGTATTTTTTACCCCAGTGGGAATAAATGTGCCTTGCACACATCCTATGCTCTACATTTGGCAATAGTTCAGCTACAGATTGGACGAGACCCCGACAATTACCCAAAAAAAAAAAAAAATATATATGAAAACAGAAAGAAAAGTATTGTAATGTCACAAACAATTTACAAATGAAAACAGAAAGAAAAACATACCTTTTGTTGATCACTTATCAAAGCCCATCTGTCACCATTACACATATCGAGGTCTGACTTCAACAATTCGATAAACCAAGTCCATGTGTCCTTATTCTCGATTCTAACCACTGCCCATGCCACTGGATACATCTGATTGTTGCCATCCCTTCCGACGGCACATAACAACTCACCTTTGATCAAACCCCTCAAAAAAACATCCATCTAATCCAATGATCTTCCTACATCCAGCCAAAAAACCTTTCTTGCAAGCATCAAAGCAAATGTAAGCCCTATCAAATAATGGTAGAGAATTTGGAAATGACCTTTCAACTTTCAATTTAAAATTGTTTGAAGGGCTTGCAGTGTAAAGCTCTCCCAAGTAGTCGTACATCTGTGCATATTCCTTTTTGTAATTGCCTTGCAGTTCTTTCAATACTCTCAGCTTTGTTCTCCTACACTGACTGAAAGTGACATTTACTCCAAGTTGTTCTCTAATTAATTTCTTCAACTCAGGTGCTTTGATTTTAGGCATTGCTGAAATGAGAATCATGAAGTGCTTAGCTAAATAAGTGCTAGACACTCTCTTATTCTCGAAAGTGATACTGCATATATGCTGATTTATAAACTTTCTCAAATGAAATGACCCAGTTTTTCTATCAAGAGCACCATAGATCATCCAATTACAATTTTTCTGGGCACACCTAGCTCTTACAAAGCTTTTTGTGTTCTTAGTGTATTTGATTGCTCTTTGCTCAGCCACAGAATGCTTCAAAATTGCATTTTTGAACTCAGTTGCATCCTCAAATGTCATGCCAACAATAAATTCTGGATTTGTACCACTTTGATCATATGATGGGAACCTACTTCTCCTCCTTAAAATAACATCAACCTCTTCATCACCCTCATCATTTAAAATTGATTGAAGACTGTCTTCCTCATCTGAATCAGCATACTCTGTTTTGTACCCAGAATCATCTAACAATTGAGCCTCATCCACCTCATCCACAATCGATGATTGGGAAGTACCAGGTGCCTCACTATAATTTAAAACTTGGAGCCTATGTCTTGCTGAAAATTCCATTAATTTTTTCCTTGCATTGACTAGTTCAAAGTCATCATCATCACTCGACTGTTCCATATCCACCAAATTATGTGCATCATCATCCTCTTCCTCATCTAGATCCCTATTGGCAACTTCAACCCGATTCCCGTCATCATCAGTATTCCCAATCACATTAGACATACCTCCAGCTTTCCATCTTAACACCCCCATCTCAGCTCCTCGCCTTTTCATCATCAACATGCTCAACATATAGCTTAATATTTTCAGAGCACAAATGATGATAAAATAAATCCATCACATCAGAGTTATCCCATAAATACCTAATAGTTATTCCGTCTACAAGAGTCTTACTTCCAGAACTCGTAAAAGAGTTTCTCTATTTTACACATACCCAAAGCCTCAATAGCTTCAATTATACTAGACAAAGAACTCTTACTCTTACTTAAACTTATTTCAGCAACATCAGCCCTTCCACCTATGTATTCCAATGGTGGGCCAACTTTAAATTTACCTCTATAGCGAACAAAGTGACATAAACTTTGTTCTCGGCCATTGGACCTACAAGAGAACAGAAACAAAAAGTAAAGCACTTTCAATCATCAAATTATTGAAGCAATTTTCAAGTTGTAAATTGAAGATATTTTTATAAAAGACTAACAATCAATACAGAAACAAGAAATTAGCATAATCCACTTTACAACCACAATGCAACTACATGATCAATAGTGAGAGCAATGTTCTAATTTGCAGCAATGTTCTAATTTATCGCAAGAATTAGAAAATGCAAAACAATCATAATGCAGAGAGTAAAACGCCGCTATAATGTAGATAGTAAAATGCCTTTGCAAAACAAAAAAAAAATGGTAATATTATTATGACATACCCAAATGCTGTAATGTAGAGAGTCATACCTGCATGAGGAGTCACCATCGCCGTCCCCGATGCTGCTTGCTCCGCTGTTGAGACGCCGGTATGCCCACAAGACATGTCTTTACACGAATTCGCCATCGTCAAAGAAGAAAACATAAAGTTGATGTATGTCAAACTCGAGCTCTCTGAACTCCAAATAATGAAAAAATGAGGACGCCAACTGATGTCGTTTTGCATAATGCAGAGATTAAAGCACATTTGCAAAAAAAAAAAAAAAAAAAAAAAAAAATCGTAAGATACCCAAATGCTATAATGCAGAGAGCGATACCTGCGTGAGGAGGAGTCGCCATCGTCGTCGTTGATCTTGTCGTCGACCCTGACGCCAATCGCTTCACCGTTGAGATTTCCATACTCCCTCAAAGAGGTCTTCACACGAATTCGCAATCGTCAAAGGAAAGAAAGAACATGAACTCACGACAAGCGTCGAACTCGAGGTCGATCAGGACCCAAATCGCAAGAGAACTGTAGATCATCAAATTTGGGGCATAGGGTTTGGACCAATTCGATTTGGGACTTAGGGTTCGGACGACTTCGATTTGGGGCTTAGGGTTCGAACGACTTCGATTTAGGGCTTAGGGTTCGGACGAAATCGATTTGGGGCATAGGGGACACTTGGAAAGCGACATAATACGTAGAGACGGAGAGGGGAGGGAAAACACGACGGTGAAGAAGACGTACAGACGGAAGGGGAGACGACGTCGTGGTGAAGAAGAAAGGAGGAGACGACGTCGTGGAGTAGACGGAGGGGGAGACGACGTCGTGGTGAGGAAGAAAGGAGGAGACGACGTCGTTATGCTTGCGTGGCTTTTTTTTTTAAAAAAATTATTCACAACGGAGGAGAGAGAAATGATTAAAAAAAAGCCACGCGGGGCCACGTCAGTTTTTTCCGTTAAGAAATTAGACGGCGTCGATTTTAGGACTCGTTTGAAACATTTTGACAAGTTGTAGGACTTAAATGCACTTTTTGCAAGTTTTAGAACTGAAATGCATTTTCGTGACAAGTTTTAGGACTTCTGAAACACTTATCCCTATTAATTTAGTCACGTTTTAATAGTGAAGTCATCTATTATATGTAGATGCGATCACCATACGTCATGTCTTTAAGGATTATGAATGGATTTTTCCCATTCACTAATCAAGTGCTTATTATGAAATTATATTAAATCCTAATGTTATTTCATCTTATTGTTACTACTATAATATTCATTGTTTATGGTGTTTTTTCTAGATAGATGTTGTAGTACATAATAGATCTCATGAAACCATTTTGAGTCAAATATAACTTGTGTTTTCTCTCGTGGAATTAATTTAGACATATTTATCTTGGCATTTATTTAGTCAAATGTAAATAAATTGATTATTCATTCGTACATGAATCATCAAACTCTTTTCAACATCCCATCTAGATGAATTGAACAATTCCAAAGGAATACAAACAAATTGTTCGAAGCAACACATAATTCTTGACAAATCCTCATCAATTGCTTCTTGATTAAGGGGTACAACTTTCCTATCGTGTTTTTTAACACATTTATATACTCTTGGTGCATTGCTCATGATGTGTACTTATATTCACTATAAGGTTTTATAGATGTATATTGTATAGAGAAATTAGATCTATTGCAATTGGAGGAATGTATTTTGGTTTCATTGAATCCACCAAGAAGTGGATTGAAGAATCAAATCCTGATTTTAGTGGGCATTGGTCTCATTTTTTTTCTAGAACACTTGGTATACTATGCCAAACTCCTAAAACTTTTCTACTTAACCAAGGTTTTACATCTCTCATTTGATTTCTCCCATTTGGATGTAAATGTCTTAATCACATGATTTCCAATTTATGCAAACAATGCTTGATACATGAAAAATTAGGTGAAACCCTCTGGATTTCAATTGGTTTGATTAGTGATTGTCATACCTCGGACAACTTAAAACTCCAATCCAACTCTTTGCATTTCAGGAGATATGCTGAGTTCGTTTGTATATGTTCCATGTGAAGTCATGAGACAGCTTATGCAAGTCTAAAAATTGTGACATCCTTAGTTTTACTTATTCAATAATTATAATTAGTTTGTAAAATTTGATATTATTATTATTAAGTACGTAGTTCGAATGGAATAATTTATGGTCAAGGTGCGAGCAAGACGAAATGAGTTTGTGAATCAATGTCAGAATTAACACGATTGGAGATGGGTAACGCTAGTTACTAATTGGTCGCATATTATGATCGGATAATCTCTCAATCTTCTGTTTAACAATTGTTTGAATTAAATTTGTCATTCAACATTGTTGCCAATGTTTTCACTGTTTGAATTAAACTTGTCATTCAACATTGTTGCCAATGATTTCATGACTTCAAAAAATCGAGAAATATATTGTGCATGTTAATTCTAATAATATGACATTAAAGAAATGTTCGCATATGTGATCTTTGGAACTAGACACCTAGGGCGCGTTTGGTAACGATTCTGTTCCCGGGAACAAATTCTGATCAGAAATGATTATTTTTTATTTTGTTCCGGGGAACTAATTCTGAGAAAAAGAACGCATTTGATAACTGTACAAAATTTATGATTCTGGAATAGAATTGCGTTTGATACTGTGTTCATTGATTCTATTTCAAATCAATTTATTTTAATTTTTAAATAATTTTTATAATTGTTTCCCTTTTTTTCTTTTTTCTTTTTTTGTTTTTCCTTTTTTTTTTCTCCTATTCTAATTCTTCTTCAAGCCAATTGCCGGCCCTCGGTGAGGCTGGCCCTCGTCGGCTCGACCTCGTCGATAGCTGGGGGAGGCCTGCTTAGCCACCAGCGGGGTTGGGCGAGCCTCGTCGGTGGCTAGGCTTGCCTCTGACGAGCTCATTGAACCTCGCCCTAGCCTGGCGAGCCTCCGGCGAGCTCGTCGGACTGGTCGCCGGCGACCGGCGGCGTCGAACAACGGCGATCGGCGGCGGTGGATGGCCGCGGGCGGCGGCGACCGATGGTGGTGGCGGGCGATGGCGATCGGCGGTGGCGGGTGGCGACGGGCGGCGGTCGCAGGATGGCTGTCGATGAAGAAGAAGAAAATAGAAGAAGAAGAGTTTTGATTCTCAATTTTGTTCCCGAAACAAGAATCAACTTTTTTTTTTTTTTTATTCTTGATTCTCGTCCCAAATTGATTCTACGAACAAATTTGTTCCCGAGAACAAAAGTTTTACCAAACGCGATTCTCTTCCCAAACCGATTCTCGGGAACAAAAATCGGAATCCGCACCGTTTGGATGGTTACCAAACAGGCTCCTAATCCCCCTTCTATGGCCGAAAATTTAGGGCCATTACTTATTCTAAATTTCAAAAGTTAGAATGCAAATTATGCATGAAAGTGGACAATTGTTCACTAATCTTGGCACTTTAGGGGGTGCATGATAAAAATTATTTCTGTTCCAGAAATGATTTTTCTATTCCAGACCAATTTCTAGAACAGAAACTTGTTTGATAACGCTTATCAAATTTTCTATTTCTGGAATAGGTTTCTATTCCAGAAATAGAAATGGAGGAGAAATCAGAAATAGAAAATTTCTATTTCTGATTTCTCCCAGAAATCAATTTCTATTTCTCCCAACCCTAATTTCACCCTTTTCTCCCTCGTACGCCTCTTCTCTGCCTCTTCTCTGCGTCTTCCTGAGACGAGACATCGTCTCCTCCGCCTCCTCCTCCGCCTCTGCTCTGCCTCCTCCTCCGCCTCTTCTCTGCCTCCTCCTCGAGACATCGTCTCCTCCGCCTCTCCTCTGCCTCCTCCTCCGCCTCTTCTTTGCCTCCTCCTCCTCCTCCGCCTCTGCTCATCTCCTCGAGACATCGTCTCCTCCGCCTCTCCTCCACCTCATCCTCCGCCTCTGCTCGTCTCCTCCGCCTGTCCCCGATTGTTGTCCGAGGGTCTGCTCGTCTCCTCCGCCTCATCCTCCGCCTGTCCCCGATTGTTGTCCGAGGCTTTGCTGGTCTCCTCCGCCTCTACTCGCGAATCCACCCCCTCCGCCTCTGCTCGTCTCCTCTGCCTCATCCTCCGCCTGTCACCGATTGTTGTCCGAGCACGCCTCGGCAACGGATCTCGCACTCCGCACCCCCGCCGCTCGTTCCCCGCGGCCGAAGCCCTCTCGCAATGATCCAAGCACCGACGCCCCAAGCCGCTCCTGCTTTGCTTCGTCTCACCAAAAGCCGCCATCGCCCCGCAACCTCAGCAACGCCGCGCGCCCTCTCCTCATCCAGCGACGAGCCCCTTCGCCTCATCCAGAAGCCCTCTGCAGTAGACACCGAAGCCGCTCGAGTTCGTCCGACGAGGCCATGAAGTGCACAAAGAAGCAGAACTACCCTTCTCTGGTTCGTGCCGATTCCTCTTCTTTTGCTTGTAATATATGGTGGTGCAATCAAGTGAGGAAATCGATGATGATGATATTGATGGAATCATTGCTTACCTCTCCAGAAGCAATATTGAATTTCCTCAGTGGACAGGCCTAGAAGACATAATTTCTCGGTAAGAAACATTCTTTCTTGTTGCTGTTGAAAGTGCAAAAATGGGTTTTGGTATCTTTGTTTACCTCTGAATATTGTCGTAACAGAAGTACCAAAGTATACGGTCCGTCTTCTCAAACTCCAAATAGAATCTCTAGGAACACATATTAGATATATGCTTGATTCATGATCTGCGAACATCTGCATGATGAAGGTATCCGTGTTATTACTGCTGATGGGATTGAAATCTATGATATACTATTGAAAACTAGCTGCTTTTTCATTTAATTGTCTTGAATAAGTACAGGATGCGGAGCTTATTTACCTCATTTACTTGGAAGTATGTTCCATTTAATGGGAAGCTTCCTCTCATTGCTGTTCACGCAGGGTATCTATAAATGCATTGCTTGAATGTCACAAATTACCTTTTCCACACATTGCATCTTGCTTATAGGAAGAGCTAATAAGGTCGGAAAAATGTATTATCTCATGCTAAAAACGTTGGAAGGAATGTATTATCTCACCGAAGTGTCCTCTCGACGGTTTGTGAATTTTCTTCTCGAATACTATTGCATGAAAAGCATGTCTTCTCCTCACACGTTTTTCACGCCTTCGATGTTCACAACCTTCTTGAGATTGTTGGACTGAGTTGGCAGTTTCACCTGTCGTGTGTTAGCTTGGAATTGTAAGATTTAAGATAGAACAATCAACTTCTCAGGAAGAATGACTTGCATTTAGTCTATTTCTTGTGGCCTAATTTCTATGGTAATAGGTAGTCACATGCAGATAACTCATTGTTTTACTTAAAGCTGTACACTTACCCGGTGTCCATATAGCGAGAAGGTAAGGGCTTGGGTCATCCAATTCTCTCTTTTCCAGCTGTCGGTTTTTTTGCTTGTAATATATGGTTGCTTGTAAAATTTTATATGAGGATTATTCTCTTTTTGCTTGATGTGATATCGACATCAAAGTCTACGCGCTTGAACTGGTACACCAATTGATATGGCTCATTTGATGCTCAAGTAGTTAAGGTTAAATGGCTTCCCACAAAGAGGTTTGTATGGCAAAGTGGACTGAGCCTTTGACTAATGAGCTTGTAAGCTTGTTGGTAACAGAGGTAACAAAGGGAAATCGCACCACTTCTACCTTCAACAAAACAGGATGGAATAACATACATGCCGAATTCAATAGCCGGATGGGAGTCAACTTTAGTATAATTCGGTTGAAGAACAGGGTCAACAAACTCAAGAAATGAAGATAGTAGTTTCAAGAAACTTTTGTCACAATCTGGATTTGGATGGGATAATATAAACAATAAGGTTGTTGTGGATGATCAAAGTGTGTGGGAGTCTCGCGTCAAGGTATCAATTTACCAATTTCATTTTGTTCATATTGTATTGCAAGCTTTGATTATATTGCTGACATCTGTCATTATTGTATAAATTACAAAATAATAGCGAATGGGCTAAATTCAGAAATGATGGGTTTCCTCAGTATCCTGATTTGTGTATCGTGTTTGGTGATATATATGCTACTGGGAACTATGCAGCAGGAAATAAAAGAAAAAGTGGTAGGATATGCTGAAGAAGAAGTGGTAGTGTCCTCTGAGAGAGATGACAATGGTGGTGACAATGGTGGTGACAATGGTGGTGACAATGGTGATGGTGGTAGTGGTTATGCAGTAGGTGATCCAGAGGAATTTGATGAACAGCGTATTGATGAGGAGGCCTTCATACCTGATACGACTACTACCTCAAATCTTAAGAAAAACAAGCAGGATAGGACTCCAAATTCTAAGAGGAGGAGGAAGAGTACCAGATTTGATGTTAGTGACACCTGCAAAGCCATTCAAGAAATGATTAAAATCAGGACGGCTCAATCAACAAGTGGCTCGTGACCTCGGATGCCCCATCAACCTGCAGACCCCTACTCCACAAAGGCCGTGGTTGCTTTGTCTTAAATAATATGCCCGATTTAGAGCAGAATATTTACAACAAAGCCGTGAACCAATCATATGTTCATGCCGGTTAGAGAGAGGCTTTTATCACAATGCTACCTGAAAGGAGACGTGGATTTCTTGAATCTCTTTAAACAGATGTTGAATAGTATGCTATGGATTTATATATTTTGTTTAATTTCACTCTATGACTTATGTATTTGAGATACTTTGGTCTTTTTATGATGCAATTATGAAAACTTTGTGGCTATTGTTGATTATTATTAGATTCCTTACTTATATATTGTGTTTATCTTCTTTCTTTTTTTTTTTGCATGTGAAGGCATAGGTAATATGGAGCGAGGAGGATGAAAGTAGCATGTGTAGTGATCAAGTAGCAACAGGTGAATCGGTTGAAGTAATCTTTGATGATTTTGATATCGATATTATGATAGCATGGTTGAGCATGGTTGCGGTGGATATGTCTTTGCATTCAAGAGAACCTATTAGGGATAGCATATTGTCAGGACCCGAATGGATGATGGAGGTTCTTCAAGGACATTCGGATAGAATATATGAATCTTTTAGAATGGAGAGACACGTTTTTCTCAATCTTTGTGATTTGATGGAGACAAGAGGTTGGCTGAAAGATAGTCGATATATAAAGGTAAATGAACAAATTGGGATATTCTTATTTATGATTTGTCACAAGAACTCGAATAGAACTTTATGCGAGAGATTCCAACGTTCGGGACAAACTATTAGCAAATACTTCACTATAGTGTTGCTAGCAGTTCTCGAACTTGCAAGAGAGATTATCGTACCGCCTTCATTTGATGTGGTCCCAAATGAGATTCTTATGGATCCCAACCATAAACTTTATTTCAAGGTAAGATTTTCATACATTCATTTACAATATCGGTTTCATTTTGTTGCTAATCTTATATAACACTAGTCTTTGATAAAACGACAGATTGTGTGGGTGCTATTGATGGTACTCATGTTCATGCTTCTATACCTTTATCGAAGCAAATTCCATTTAGAGGCAGAAAAGGAGGTACTACTCAAAATGTGATGTGTGTATGTTCGTTTGATATGAAATTCACTTTTGTGTATGCTGGCTGGGAAGGATCTCGCCAACGATTGCCGGTGTTATCGGCAAGACTCGAGACTCCTCACTTGGAATTTCCTCGACCTCCACCAGGTATTTTTACTTGTTCTAAAATTATCAATTTTCTTTAAGATTGTATTGTATTTACAAATCGCTACTAATATATGAATATTTTGTTATAGGCAAATACTATGTTGTAGATTCTGGTTATGCATGAATTCCGGGATTCTTAACTCCTTTTAGACGCGAACGGTATCATCTAAATGAGTATAGGGGTAGAGCAAGACGACCAAGAACAGTAAGAGAGTTGTTCAACTATAGGCATTCTTCACTAAGGAATGTCATTGAGAGATCATTTGCGGCATTAAAGAATCGCTTTTTTATTTTGAAACACATGCCTGCATTTGCAATTCGAAAGCAAGCACATGTTGTAATTGCATGTTGTGCTATTCATAACTACATCCGTGATCAAGACAGGAGGGATAGAAACTTTTCCTTATATGGAGATCCAGAGTACTCATGTGAATCTGTACAAGATGAGGTTGTAGGTGATACATCGGCGAGGAGGAATTTGAGATGAATATGCTTAGAAAGAATATTGCCAATAAGATGGCAAGGGATCATAATATGCCGGAGATTCCATGAAATCGTGTTTTTAATTTTTGTAATGTATTTCTATTATTTTGTATTTGGGGATTTACAATGTTTGCTTTTGTATTGTGATAATGTATTTGATGATTCCTATCTCAATTCTTGTAATGTGATGTTCTACTTGATGATTTCCCTTATTTGTAATGGTCCTTGTTACACTTCGTAAAATTCGCCCATTTTGTAAAATTTGCCGCAAATTACCCAATACACTTCTTAGTGTTTCTTTCTAAAACGATTGCTCGATATCGTAAACCGTGGCGGCGATCAACGTGACACACTAGCATGAAGGGGATTAGAATATGGTTGCCCGCCTTCATTCTAGTAGAATTTTGGGAACCTTCTATTATGCTCAAGAGTAATGCATATTGATCTCTTTTTTCTATTGTATGGAGACTATTGATAAGTATATTGTTTTACCGTAATTACCTATCTACGTGGATGCTAAAGAATTTTGTGTGAAAAATTAGAAAATTTGATATAACATCTCTTACTTTGTATTTTTTTTTTTTTTTTTTTTTGCAAAAAAGGGAGACTTTACTTTAAAAAAAAAAAATCATACTTTGTATTTGGGTCAATGATTTCATAAGCATATGAAATTTGTAAGAATGTACATCTCATTTGCTCCAAAAAAAGAAAAAATTCTTTTAAGAAATAGAAATTTTATTCAGTTATCAAACGAATTTCTATTTCTGAAACAGAAATTTTGTATCGTTATCAAACAAATTTTTTTCCTCAGAAACTCATCCAGAAATAGAAATAGAAAAATTCATTTATGTTCCAGAAACTATTTCTGGAACAGAAATGTTGTCATGCGCCCTCTTAGCCTTCACTTAAACCTGCCTTCAAGGATTATCATAAGTATTTATCACAAGTATTAATTAAATCACATGCAAGGATGAACCTTTACTTTTGATGATCATCACACTTAACAACTAACATGCAAGGTAGAGCTTAAAGGGCTTGACATCTCTCTCTCTCTCCCCCCCTCCCTTTCTCCTCTCTTGGCCGAACCCCTATCACCATTACACCAAATTTTCTCTCAATTTTCTTCACCAAGAGCTCTCAAAGATCAAGCAATCAAGTAGGATGAGATTTGGTTATCCAAATCAAGCTAACAAATAAGTGAAATTGCTAAGTTCAATGATTTTTGATCTTCTTGCTTCTTAGAGAATAAATGTAGTCTAGGCATGGCAGCTCTAAAAATTCTTAGTTGTAGAAACTATGTTAATAATTGTTAATGAGTGTGAAACTAAGTCCATCTTTGATGACTTTCGGCTCATTGGAACTAAACCTAGATGAGGAATGATCTCAAGGCTCACAGCTTGTCCTAAAAATTGTAAAGATTATGCTATGTTTCAAGTTGTCCTGGAATCCATGGAAGTCATGCTATGTTTGGTGAATTTTAGTACTCAACTTGTAGTATGGACGTGCATGATTGTGTGATTTAACCTAGAAATGTCGTGCCATGAGACAGTGCTAGATTTTTAGCTTTGAGTTCATGATGCATGTTGATTTTGAAGTGAACTGTGGTATTCGTGTAGTTCCACGTGGAAGGCTTGCTGAAACATGTGATATTGTGTGGTGACACCATTTCTAGCTTATGGTTCAACAAGTGCATGCTGAATTTGACCTGTTCATGTGATATAATTCAAGGTAAATTGCATGGATTATGTGAAATGAATCGATGTAAGAGATAACCATCGGACATCAAATCAATGATACCTCGAAAGAGTCGGGATGCTCAAGAACAGTAAACCTAGGATGCTTCAGATAGCGAACTGAGATGTCTCGAAATGAGATGCCCATGGACAAAAAACCATGGAAGTTCGGGTAGTGAATTGGAAGTGAACCGTGCAAATCAAACTACAAACCGATGCAAATCCGTGAGTTGGGGAAGGAAAAAGATCACATGAATACCTAATAAATAAGGCATGTGAGTTCGTGTGCAGTTGTGTGGTTTTGTGGTTGTGATACATGCTTGGATTTATGTATATGCTTGGTCTTATATTGTCTAGTTCGATCTATATGCGTTGAGTCCATATTTGTGTGTACTATCTTTGCTTGACTTGGACGAATCTCATGACTATGTGGTAGATCGTGTAGTTTAGAACTTAGTTATTTCCCTTACTAAGTGTCTGCTCATTTCACTATTTTTCAGATATTTAGTATGGACGTTCCACTTGTTGCATGTTATGGGGCCCTATCTATTTTGAAGGTATTCTTGAGAACAAGAACCTCCTTGAGTCCATCATGACATTCGTGCGATATGAAGCTACGATTTGGATAGATATAGGGCATATGGAGTGGATTTCTACCTGATTTGTGTCATGGTTCCTTAATCTTGATGGTGATCTCTTTGGACCCCTTCGGTTTGGAGATGACCGCAATAACGATGAGTAGATAGGAAAGTTGTTGTGGATTATGGAGAGTTTCTTTTTTTCTTTTTTCTTTTTTTTTTACGGAATGAAGTTGTCGAATAAAGCAGAATAGGCACTTTTCGGCGCCTCCCAAGAGTTTATTAATAGTTTTTTGGTGTAAGAAGGAACGGTGTGAATAGCGAGAAGAATGTAATGAACCACATATGAATATGAAATGGAAGTGATATATCATGCTACTCGTGTTTTTAACTTGGCTTTCGTTTGCATAATCAAAAGGAAAGGAATGAAAGAGCTTGTATTAGTGAGTGATGTTTTGGGGTGTCACAGCTTTGTTGTGGTGTTAAAGTATAAGCTTATCCTTAGAGTGATAAGGTGCATTAGTGATAAGAATGGATTGGATAAATGCATGAGTTAAAACACTAACCACATGTGTTTGCTATTGCTGTGTTAAGAGAAACAAGTAATTTTTGTTACTTATGAGATACCGGTATTGTTAGTTACTTATTAGCTAGTTAGTGATGTTTGGTCACTGCAATGACTAGTGACTACTATTCAAAAGTTTCATAACGCAAGATGAGGAGGTTAGATGGATCTATTTTGAGTGGATTTTCTCTAGGGATGGATCCTTGAATGGAGGGGATTCTTTAGGCACTTGCTAATGTAGGAGCCCTGATGAAGAGACAAACCCAACAGCAAACGGGTGGCGAACATCATATGCAAGTATTGGTCAAACAATTCTTTAAACTAAAGCCACCAAAGTTTGTTAGATTAGGGGATCCCATGGAGGCGAAAACATGAATTGATGAAATGGAGAGAATACCTACTTTGTTGAATTACATGGACATTGAGAAGGTATCCTTAGTGGAGTAACAACTTCAAGGTAACATTGGGCATTGGTGGAAAGGTGTAGAGGTAACTTGAGCCAGTTTTGTTTAGTCTTTCTTTAGTATTCAAAATCATCGGTTTGAAGATAAGACCGCTGCCTAATATAAGGTTCAGGACAATTAAAGCAAAAAGTGTACCTTACACCTTGCAATTCTCCCATTGGAGGGATGCGTGGGTTTCTTTTTCACTGTGGCAAGGGCAAAATCTAACTCTCACAAGATGTCTGTAAGTACATAGTATATATAAAGAACGACATAGAAAAATCCACAAAAGTTTGTCATCTCTATCTTAACATAGAAAAATCAAGAATAGCTTGTAAGTACATTGTATACATAAAGAACATTGTAACAAATATATGTGCTTTTCAAACGGTAAAAAACTTTCACTTCATTCATCTGGCAAACAAAATAGACATACATGTACAAAACATGACATTTTTAGGTTTGCAAAATCTCAAAACATGTGAAATTTTAAAGCCAAAATTATCATAAATAACAAAAGAATCAACATCTTTAATCTAAAATTTTCTTTCTTCAGGTTAGCCAAATCTTGTTTCAGTTTTGCCTTGAGAGTCTTGTTTTCGACATCCATTGAACAACCTCATCCTCATTATGGGTCGACATTGGTTCTTGCTTGACATTGCTTTGGCAAAAACTTTTGGACATACTTTTTGCCGATTGATTGATTTCCTCATCATCCCAAATAAAAAAACTACAAATTTCTCCTCTATTGTTGTGGTTGTATCTTGGGCAGCCGTAGCATCTTCTTCCTCAATTTTCCTTCATCCTTGCCATTCATAGAGGAGATTTGAGGCCACAATAGCAAACACACGGACCTAACGTTGTTGATTGGAGGGGCCGCGTCATCATTGTGAAGAATAGCCTAATCTCTTCATGAATTTGCTAATCTCTTTTTGCAATGACACCTCGTTGTTAGTTGTAATGCAATCGCTATTTATGCTTTCAAAATTACAACTGAAGTTTACTTTTGTGATTCTATTATCTGCAAAGGAAAAAGTGAGGATAGTATAAGATTTAAGATAATCCAAAGGGACACTTTGCAAGAGTCCATTAATCAAAGTTCATTGACAACCTTGAATTTCGAGGAAAAATAAAGATTGGAAAGCACAAATATGTAGAAATTTCTTGGAATCAGTCATTTATAGTAATTATGAGCTATTGAGCTATAGTAGTTCAGGTTGCTCACATAGCCTGAAATTTGATTAAGAGTATATATGTAAGTTTTGACATGATCTAAAGTGCTATGATAGAAACTTTGGCAAATGAGATTTGCCTCATATGAAACACACGAGTCAAAAAGAAAATAGCATGACAAATGCATGGAAAGACCGTCCTAAAAGTGTTTTTTGTAGCACAAATTAGTCTTCTTGTCATAAGGTAATACAATAACGCTCTGTTATTGATGACACAAATAATAGAGATCAACCATTAATGCATGCACCAAATGTTGTCGTTTCTTGAATTCTATAAACATAAAAAGACTGAAAATCAACCAAAGAGACACTTCCAATACTGAAGACAATCAACAAACATGGTGCATATATAAGAAGGCATTCCAAATTAGCCACAACAATTACCAACGTGGCATTTTGATGGACGTATGCAAAGTTTAAATTAATTTGAATAGGTATAATACTTTTCATATTAGCCGTTGATGTTATGGTATTTAACCACTGAATATTTTTTTTCCTCCTTACTCAGACCAAGATCGTATTGGAAGACTCGAGGATCAATTGCAAAAAAGGACAAGTGTTGGTATCTTTAAAGTGAGATGAATCCTAAATGGAATGAGAGGTGGATCAACTTTGAGGAAAAATGAAAATTTGGAGGGCTATTTACAGCTTTAAAAAATGAAGCCTGAGGGATATATTTCACAAACATATGGGATTTAATGAAAAATGCAATTTGGGCTCTGCACAAGGCCGTTCAGTGCTTGCCCAAGAGCTCTAAGCCCGTTATCATGACAAAAGGGCTGCCCTGCGCACTTGCGCCACTAGCCCGCATTAGACCCAGACACTTCGATCTGCGGATTGGGGCCTGTCGAGGGCGCTAGGCTCTTGAAGGCCAGTGTCCTTCCTTCTAAAATTTTCTTTTATGGACCAAACTTTGACCGAATAAAAGTTTTTCGTCAGAACTTTAAAAAAAAAGCAATCTGATATTGGGAAAAAGCGGTAGATTCACAGAATTCTGAAAACGAGTCAATGGCATGGCAGTGGTGAAAAGTTATAATAATTCCTTTACTAAATATTTGATTGCCACGACTGGCATTAGTAAGCTTGCGACTTGCTTATGATGATAAAATTAATTGATTGGGTCAAATCACAATTTTTTCCGACACCTCATAAATGGCCGTGATTAAAATTTGCAATATCTAAGAATTGGCAATTCAAATCCAGTTATATCATCTAATCAAACTTTTAACAAAGCCTTCATTTATCGGGTAAATGCTAGTCAATTTGTTTTCAAAAATTATAGCCAAAAAAATTAGGTGTCCACAATGAGGAAAGCAAGTTACCTTCTCCACAGATTTCTCCTTTCATGATTGTGAAGTGAGTTCTACCTGGGAATTTATAGAAAACCAGTTAGTGCGGATTTAAAGTTAGGTGTGGACTTAGAGTTAGGCGTGGATTCATTTCCCGTTGAAGATTAACAATTAGTGTTTATAGCAAATTTTCAATGAACTTTCTGCTTAGCCGACAGTTGGAAGGGAGAAGAGAGTTGCGGGAAATGGTGGGAGGATGAAGAATAATCAAACCGCCTCTCTTTCAATTGCTGCAACAACTTTCGTGAAATGTATGCAATGCCAGTATAAGTGCTACTAATAAAAAAGACTAGTAATATTAAAGCGCATGCACATTGCGCTAGAAGGCTAACTAATAAATATCATGAAAAAAAAAAAACTACTTTACAAGACCACTTTTTTGTTGGTACGTGCATAGATAGAGGTATGAGTGTGACTATATCAGTTGATTCCCAATTTTTTTTTTCGAATTTTAAATTAAATCTCATCTTATAAAAAAATTGTCAACTTTCACTCTAATCCAAAATTTGCCTCGAATAACTCTCCATCTAGAGATTGCTGCTGATTTCTTCATAATTATTACTAGTAGGAGGCCTTTGTTGCTCTAGTGAGGTGAAGATGTTGATGAAAATGTATATTTTAATTGAAGATATATTGATGCTGATAATTTTGAAGAAATTAATGAATAAATTTTGGATTGATAATTTAAAAGGGCAGTTTTGGGAACAGAATTGAAATTGAACCTAAAAGCTAAGAATTTTTTTTAAGGGGAATTAAGTCCCTGGGGATAATAAATAAACTCATTTTAATTTTCCACGAAGGAAAGGAGACCCACCGCGGCACCGCGGCACGCGGGGGCTCTAACGTGGGGGGAGAGTCTGAACCGGACGCGACGAGATGTGCCGATATTACCGAAACAAAAGTTAGCCGCTGAAATATCTCACGTTATGACAAAAAAAAAAAAAAAAAGAAAAAAAGAAAAGAAAAGAAAATCTCCCGTGACGTCCACCGCCTTGTCCAGGAGGGCCATTTTTTTTTTTTTTTAAATATCGATATTTTAGTTGTTCCTGGGTAATTGTCTCTTCGCGTCGTCACGCAGGCGAACAAGAACACTCTCTCTCCCCTCTCTCTCTCTGCCTCACTAGAGCTATATAAGCAAAAACTTTTATCACTCGATTAAAAAAGGTTTATTTATCGGGGGCTCGTGTCCTCTTTATATGCGATTCAATCGTTACGTCGCCGATTCTGTCGAGGGAAGAGCGCCCCTAGGGTTTTTGATTTCGCGGAGCTCTTCAGGGTTCAATCCGCGCGCGGGAGGAGCTCCATGGAAGCCGAGGAAGAAGATGCCTCGCATGGCTTCGCCGAGGCTCAATGCGAGGGCGAGCCTGTTCCTTCGCCGGCCGGCGGGGCGAGTGCGGCGGAGCTGCATGAATCACCGAGGAGTGGAGAGGAGATCAACGGGGACAGCGTTGGAGTTGGGGAAGCCGTAGAGGGGATGGCGCCTCGGCGGCAATCGGAAATGGAGCCCGAGTCTGCATTGCCGGTCGTGGCGGGAGATGATGGAGAGCGGGTTTCTGGGACGGGACGTGGGGATTGTGCTGCTTTGGGTGATAATCAGTCTGTCTCTGTGGCGGAGATGCCGATAGCCGCGGAATTGGACCCGTCGCTGCCAGGGTCGCCACCTCGGCAAATCGCAGATGACGGTGGAGATGCAGTCGGCGGAGAAGAGACGGGAGCAAAGGTTGCGGATGCGGAGATTTCCCTGCTGGAGAAGGGTTCTGTGGAGTCTCCACCTTCTAGAAGCCCAAATGATGGTGGAGACGTAGTCGGCGGAGAAGAAACAGGAGCGGAGGTTACGAAGGCAGAATATTCCCAGCTGGGGAGAGGTGCCGAGGAGTTGGAGGGTTTGGGGGCTGCAGTTGCAGCCGATGATGTGGCGCAGGAAGGGGCTGAGGCTGAAAACGAGATGGACGAGGTCTTGGCGGATACAGGCGAGAGTGGAGCAGCTGCTGGGGAGGCAGGAATTTCTGATGCGGAGGAGGAGAAGGTGATGGCCAGCGATCATGTGGAGGTGGAGAATAGGGAGATGAGTGATGGACAAGGAATACCTGCCGCGGAGGGGGAGGAGATGTGCAGTGTGCGGGGTGAAGATGTGTTGGAAGTTGCACAGCAGGTTAAAGGAGAGGTCAGCGGTGTTATGGCTTTCAATAAAGTGGCAGAGTATGATGCTGGTGTTGTTGAAGTTGAGGACGGGAAGGCGGCAGGGGATAAGCAGGAGGGACTGGTCACAGAGGTTGAGGAGATGTGCTCTGTGCAGGGCGATGATGTGTTGGTAGTTGCACAGCAGGTTAAAGGAGTTGAGGACGAAAAAGAGATTGAAGGGGTTGACGCTGTTGTGGCTTTCGATAAAGTGGCGGAGCATGATGCTGGGGTTGTTGAAGTGGAGGATGGGAAGGTGGCAGAGGATAAGCAGGAGGGTGATGCTTTCGGGAATGAGAAACCAATGGAGGACGCAGAAGAGGATGAGGAGATTGAGACAGAGCAGGGTGCTGATGTGGCTAGGGTGCCAGAGGAAGATACAAGAAGAGATGGCATTGTGGAAGTAACGGATAAAGAGGTTGCTCATGGGGAAGAAACTCAGGCGCTGGAGGACATTGAGGAGGACATGGGCATGGTGCGTGCTGTGGAAATCATTGCACCGGTTTATGACATGGATAGCATTGCTGTTGTGGAAAAGGATATGGTGGTTGACGATGCAGTTGTTGGCACGGGAGGTGTGGGCTTGGTGGAGACTGAGGAGAGGGAAACTTTGGAGGTTACTGATGTTGCAGAGAATATTGTGTTGGGTGGGAATGCAGTTGAAGACGTGGAGTTTTCTGATGTAGCAGAGCATGTCGAGGTAGAGGATCAAGAGATGGATGATGTGTTAGGGGATACAGAAGCAGTCGATGAAATGGAGGTGCCCGAGGACACTGATGTTGCCGAGGAGACAGATCTGTTGGATGAGATGGAGAAGGTTGAGGAAGCAAATAGAATTGGTGGTCAAAAGAGGAAGCGAGGAAGGATTTCCAAGGGAGTTAAGGTTCCGACAAGGAAGAAGATGGAAGAGGATGTATGCTTCATCTGTTTTGATGGAGGTGAACTTGTGCTATGTGATCGCAGGTGTGCCCAGCTTCTGAAATTGTTTTCCTTTGATGGGTGTACTTGCAGTTTTATCTTTGCTTGCTTTTGATATGGTTAGGAATCGGTTTTGAAAGCAAAACCATTTGCATTGTTAAATGAGACTGATGTTTTTGTGTCTTATATTTAGGGGATGCCCTAAGGTATATCATCCATCGTGTGTGAATCGTGATGAGGCTTTTTTTCGAACTAAGGGGCGCTGGAATTGTGGTAAGCCTTTCTTTTCGTAACTTTAGTTTCGTTATAGCTATCGATTGAACCATCCTCAACTTGAAATGTTGATCCAGGCATTTCTGTTTTGTTAAATATGTAGCTTCAGACTTAGGTCTGATAGTTAGAATTGTTCTTGTTTATTCCGTTGAAATTGTAAGTTTCTCCAAGAAAAGGGAACTACAGATTCTTGTACTTGCAAACATGTTGACTGATAAAACTGATTAAATTGAACTTCTCTCTGTGAGTAACTGTTCTGCTAGATTTGCGTTTTAACTTGTGTGAGTTTGGCATGGAAGTTCGTGTTATGATCTGCTTGATCTTTTATTCGTTCTGAAAGCTTGTTGATATCTTCTTCCTTCTCATAGGCTTGCTTTTTACCAAAAGGGGCACTCTGATTAATTTTACTATGGGATGGACCTACTGATACTTCATAATTGAGGGTGCTTTTGGAATATTTTAGCTTCTAACTTTTTGTTTTTTTTCTTTTTCTTGTAGCTTTTAAAAGTTGACTTCAATTTAATGTTGAGCACCTGGAACTTCTGTAAGCATATTGTTACTGATATATATAGGGTCATTTAGAATTTTAGGATTTGTTAGACTTTAAAATACTTTTCCATGGTTTCAAAATCTGGAGGGAAAGCAAAAAAAACTGAGCTGTCACTCTCATCTCTTGTTTGCAATGCCATAGTTAATAGGCCTTATGTGATGGTTGGCTTTGGGGACTTCAGCGATGACCACAAAGCGATATTAAGTTCCTTACTCAACTTCATTAGTCCATTGTTCTATGTTTTTCTTTGAAATTTTGTTCCTTCATCAGTAAATTTCTCTTATTTTTGTCTGGATTTTATGATGATTTTTCTCATATCATGAGTCTAGATGGGAAGTCTGATGATTTCAGTTTTGAATGATTTCTTTCCATAATTACGTGAAATAATACAATAAAACAAATTTGAACTATGTCTGTGACTAGTTGTGTGTATACATTACATAAGTAACTCACTATGCTCCTTTTGCACTTTAAGAATTATGAGAATGACACTATTTAACTTGCTTCTATTGTTCAGTATAGTTGTATGCAGTTTGTAATCAATCTGTATGAAATCCATTAATTCTTTCGATGTTATTTCACAAATTTTACTGTCTTATCATCTCACTATCTGGTTGGATGGGGACCTTACAGATTATAGGTAAAGAAAGCGCTTTTCACTACCTTGTTATATTTACACTATGTATTTGTGATTCTGGTATGTGTTTTAACAGCCAGTCAAGTGTTGCCAAATCCATTTTACTAACGGAAGCAAAGAACAACTCATCCATAATGCGAGAGACGCTTTGTCACTTCATTAAGTTTCTATGTTACATCATCTATTACACATGTGTGCACTAAATTTTATTAGATAGTTTCTTCTTGCAGTCATGATTCCTGTAATTTGATGAGACATTGGAATTTTGGTAATTTTATAGGCAGTTTGAATATGAAGATGTCTGTCTCATTGTGTATCCACTAATTCTTCGTAACCTCATGCTAATGTTTTTTGTTTGCTCCAGTTTCCTTACCTTTTCCATCGATCTTCTTCTCAATTGTCATGTGATGTACTTTGTTTGTTATTGTACAGGTTGGCACCTCTGTAGCAACTGTGAGAAGAATGCATACTATATGTGTTATACTTGTACATTTTCCCTATGCAAAAGTTGCATCAGAGATGCTGTTATCCTATGTGTGAGAGGAAACAAAGGATTCTGTGAAACATGCATGAGAACAGTCATGATGATTGAGAGTAATGAGCGGGGGAGCAAGGACTTGGTATGTGCTCTTCTAATTGTTATGTGTAACTCAAAGATGCTAATGCAGCTCTTTTAGACGGATACCTGCAAGTCCAGTGATTTGCCAATCTTATCTTATGTTGTTCCCCTTTTTTTGTGTTTTAGATGAAGTACACTGCTGAATTATTCACATCACATTGAAGCTGTTGTGTTGATGGGGGTTGCTGGTGGGCAAGAGAGTCCTGTGCATGAATTCATTACTTTTAGAAATTTTATTAGTTGTCTATTTGTGTGAATTGTATGAAGCCGAGTATCAGCTGCTCAGTTTGTTGTTTAATTTAGATGGTATAAAAATAGGTTTCAATGCTTGAAGGATTTAAACTTTCATAGTGTGTTTGACTCATTGATGTGAAAAAAAGGCAAAGTGGGACTACAAGCGGGAAGTTTGCTTTATTCCGAATCCATTATTCTATTTAATTCACATGAGTGGCAAGTGGAGTGCCATAACAATAACATTAAAAGTTCCTCAACACCCTTATGTATGAGTGAATGTAGATGTGTCATTTCTAGCTGTAAACTTACTAACTAATATTTTTTTTACCTTAGTTGCAGTTGTAGTTAGAAGTAATAAAGTGGTAGCAACAAAAGAATATTGAGCCGTTTCCCTCTATCACATACAAATCTCTCTGGTTCTCAGCATTTATTGACTCAGAAGATGTACAAGTAGTAGAGTGCCAAGATGGAAGACCATCACATCCCTCCTATACCGCCCTCATGTCGCCTGTGCTGCAACTCCTAAGCCAATACAACCACCCCCATCTCGACTCTATTCATTACCTCCTTCATCACTACAACCATCACAAAATTTATCAAATTTGGGACAAATTGGGTCTGCACTCAAACATTCAAGTCACAATAAACCATAGTTTATACTTTGGGAAATTCCATCGACCAATTTAATATAGTCTTTTGATAGCTATTCTCTTTTGTGAACCAAAATTCATAATACCCATTCATCTTTTGTTCTGTTCTTGGGCTATCATTCAATGACTATCTTTATAGCAAAAAAGCATACTTATACGTGTGGGTAAAAGAAAAAGGTTGTCAATATGTGAAGAGGAGTAAAATGTTTAATGATAAGAATTAGTTTAGGGAAAACTTATAAAATTATTGTCAGATTGGAGAGATTGAAATTTAATTTCTGAACAGTGAAATATGACAAATTGGCTTGACAATTAACATTACAATATTTTCCTTTTAGTTGTACCATATTATGATAGGTCATCTAAACAAAATGCATGGCCTTTTTATGGAATTTTGTGGTAAAAGTCTGAGTTTGAAATCTGTGATTGGGTTTGCTTTCTAAATAGAAGAGATTCTATCCTAGTAACCAACAGGTCTTGAGAACTATCATATAGTGTTTCGGGTGAACAGATGAACTCCACTTAAAGCTTTCAAAAATTTAATCACTATATTATCGCAGTTGTCATTTAACCAACCCCTAACAATATGGGAATAAATCTGCACTTTCATTTAGAAACTGGCAGGTCCTTTCCTGCATCACATTCTCAAAAATGAAGTACGTAAAAATTTCCTTTGTATTTGACTGAACATTGCAATCTTTTCGACTCTCCTGTTTTCCTCCATCTGTTTAATTGGCATTAGGACCATCTTCGTAACTATGAGGTCTGATGCCTCCTGAAATGTTATTATGTTAATAGTGAAGAGAAATTTACTATGAGTCACCATGGGGTTCCCCACCCATTCACAAAACGAGCTCAAATCCATAATGTCTCTTCAAAAGTTGTGCAAGGAAATGTGTTGCCAGAATACATGCTTTTCTTTGGGGCTAAGCAGGCTTTTTGTCGATTGGCATATTTGATGTCTAAATACTGGGAATGCTCTTATTCTCAGTTGTATGGTACATATATTTTCTTATTTGGAGCTATTATATGTGTTTCGTTTGTCAAATTTACTCTGTATCCTCTCACTCCCATGATGTCGTCTTATTAGTGCTTATGCTTGGGATTAAATGTCTTTGCAGGGTCAAGTAGATTTCGATGATAAAAGCAGCTGGGAATACCTGTTTAAGGATTATTATACTGGCTTAAAAGAGAAGCTTTCGCTAACTTTGGAGGAGCTTGCACGTGCTAAGAACCCGTGGAAAGGTTCTGATGTAACTTCAGGGAAACAAGAATCTCCTGATGAACTTTATGATGCTAATGATGATGGCGGATCGGGTTCAGACAATTCTTCTGGAAATGCAGAAGTAACTGTCTCTAAAAGGAGGAGGGCAAAGAAACAGTCAAAATCACGTAACAAGGAAAAGTATTCACTGACTAGATCAACTCAAGTTAGTAGGGAAGATCCTTCTGCAGATGATGGTGTTGAGTGGGCATCAAAGGAGCTTTTGGAGTTTGTGATGCACATGAGAAATGGTGATAGATCAATTCTTTCTCAGTTTGATGTACAGGCTCTCTTGTTAGAATATATAAAAAGCAACAAACTCAGAGATCCTCGGCGGAAAAGTCAAATAGTTTGTGATTCGAGGCTTCAAAATCTCTTTGGCAAGCCACGTGTGGGGCATTTCGAAATGCTGAGGCTTCTTGAAACTCACTTCCTTATGAAGGAAGATACGGATGATCTTCAAGGGAGTGTTGTCGATACTGATGCCAATCAAATTGATGTTAATGGGAACTCTGATGCTTCACCAAAGGCAGTTAAAGAGAAGAGACGCAAAACGCGAAAAAAGAATGATGAGAGAGGACTTCAGTCGAACCTTGATGACTATGCAGCTATTGATACACACAATGTCAATCTGATTTACTTGCGTCGTAATCTGGTGGAGGAGTTGATTGAAGATGTTGGGACATTTCATGATAAAGTTGTTGGCTCTTTTGTCAGGATAAGAATTTCTGGTAGCAATCAAAAGCAAGATCTGTATAGATTAGTCCCGATAATAGGTATGTGCCTTGCTTCCCATCAATTCTGTAGAAACAGTGAAGTTTTTCTAAATGAGTAACAAATCAATTATATATACCATTGAACCTCCAGGTACTACTAAAGGTCCGGAACCATACAAAGTTGGCAAAAAGATGACAGATTATCTTCTGGAAATATATAATCTGAACAAGTCTGAGGTTATATCAATTGATATAATCTCCAACCAAGATTTTACTGAGGTAATGCATCTAGGTATTCAATTTGTTTATTTTGTTTTCCTAATTTGTATCTGCATGATATTGATTTTGGGTGAGCTTTTCTTTGAAGTCCTTTGCAGTTAGATATAGGTGAGATGTTGCTTCCTGAGTTTGCTTACTAGCATTGTTTTAGCTGTTGATGATTTTCTTGTCAGTTGACACAATGACTCAATTGAGTGATTGATTAATTTGAAGGATTTTCTCGACCTTTGCTTTTGAGCTATTGATGTCAATAGCTCGCTATCAGAAGTTGCTACTAGGAGAACCAATGATTATATCCAGTCACTTCATAAGATTACATACGTAAAATTTTGTAGATAAATTGCACTTCCTGCTTCGACAGTATAGGGTAATTTGTTTGTTAAACGGTGCATCTACTCCTGCTGTTCTAGGATGAATGCAAGCGCCTCCGGCAGAGCATAAAATGTGGACTTATCAACCGTCTGACTGTGGTAATATTTCTTGTCTTTGTTTTTTATTTTATTTTATTTAATCTCTTTTATTCAATGCTTTTTCGACCTGAAAAATTTTCTGTGGTTTTCTGTAGGGTGATATTCAGGAAAAGGCCATAGCTCTTCAGGCAGTAAGAGTCAAAGATGTAATTTTCTTGCTCAGACCTACTCTTAACTGTTGAAATTTATTAAATATGCTACTTCCATAGACAATTTCTACTTGGAGACTATCAGGTCATGTTCAACTTGTCAAGCTGGGTAATGGTGCCTTTCTGAAAAGCTGTGTTTATGTTTTTTTGAAGACTTGGCAGGTTGAATCTTGGGGGTTAATGTACTGTGGGAGGGGATTGGGGGGCATTTCTCTATGTCAGACCACTAGGATTCAAGTTAGCTCATGTTATATTGAAATTGCACCTGTCTCCCACCTAAATCAATTATAGAAATGCGGATTAAGGGTGCATATTTGAGAAGTAAATGGAACTAAACTTGGGTCAAAACCAGTTGCATAAACAGTAATATTTGGTTGGGTTCCTGCCAGCTGACCTAGTCATTCTGCCCTTGTTTGGATTCTAGCTAGAACCTAAGCTTTCTACTGAGGTTTCTTCTTGAAATATGTCTAGTGATTTTGTCATTGACGGCATTAATGAAAAGATAAAGTACCAACTGCAACCCTTTGGCAACTGCTTCTGCTTTTAAATGGTTGCAGCATTTTTTGTATCGCATGTGGCAAATCTTTAAAGGTTGAAGCAGATGAAAGTTGCTAAAGCAGTCGAAAGTCATTCAAGCAACAACTAAAGGGTGATTGTACAGCCTTTTTATTTTTTATTTTTAGTTTTTATTTTTTTATTTTAGTACGTTTGGAAATAAAAAATGTTTAAAGTTGCTTTGTATTTGGGAGATACTAATTTACCCTTACATCATACAGAAAGGTTTTTTTTTTTTTTTAATTGCTGGATCATATTGGAATTTGCTTGCCAAAGGGTTATATATTAAACATAGTTCAGCGCATCGCAGCTTAATAAAGCACCAGAGTTTCTGCATTGAAATTACAGCAATAAGAGTTTAAGCCTCTAAGGCTTCTTTAAGGTTTCAGGAATGAAAATTGCATAATGGATTAGAATCTTGCTCATGATTGCTTTCCAGGAAAGCCAGGCAAAAAAATGTGATTTGGCGTGCGATATGAGCTTTAGTGACATTGGCTTCAAGTTTGCAACTTTTTAAGCATTTTTAGAGGCCAATAGGTCAATTTCTTGAAGATCTATTTTGAATCTAGGGTCAAAATGAAGATTACTTTTTTTTTTTGATTGACCTTGCTGTGCATGTGTATAATTTTAACAGTGTCTGCGCGTGCTCAGACAGTTATTTATTATAGCCCAGCATAATAAATTTGTTGCATGTCAAGAATAGCTCTCAGCTTTTGTGGATAGAACAGTAACATAATTTCCCTTTTATCTTGTGATTAGAGCTCAGTCGACAGAAATAAATTGCTATCTATTTCTGGTAATGATAGGAATGATTTTCTTTCTCTTGATGCAGTGGCTGGAGGCAGAAGTTTTGCGACTCAGTCACCTTCGTGATCGAGCAAGTGAAAAAGGCCACCGAAAAGAATATCCTTCATATGCATTTTAGACTTTTCTGAAGTGCAACAATGTGTTCTAGTTAATTTTTACGGTCACTTTTCTTGGTTAAATTCTCCACACTGGAGTAATGCTATAATGATGCTCTTGTGGACTGTTCTGCATTCGTGTTTTCACACATTAATCTAACCGTTTTATCTGTCCTTCTGTTCATAAGTTGCATATGTGAAAAGGTGGGCTAATTTAGTTTTTGATCGATCATCTCCCTCTTCCATTTGATTTCCTACCCCCTCCCCCTCCCCTTTCTCCCTCTTTTTGTCTGCATGTCTTCTGTAGCTTTTACTTTGCTAATATATTCCTTTGAAGCAAATGTGCAGTGGGCTGCATGCTGTCACGTCTTGATCATGATTATTGATCAAAGGTCTATGTTTCTAGCTCAAATAAAGCAAAAATTGTCAAATTATGACTCTTGCCTTTTCTGGAAGTAGACTCCCAACTCCTCCTATTCCCCTCTTATAAAATAGGAATATTAATTCATATGACAATATCATATTTGAGATCTTATAAGTAATGATTGTGAAGAATTACAAGTTAATGTTGCCTCCTGCATTTTGTTAAAGAGTAACAAAGAGAGGAAGATGAAGGAGAAGAATTTTGAAGAATTCCTTTGATGGTTAGCGTGATTATAGGAAATACCCATTATATCTATGTCAATGCATTCGACTTAATCTTTTGAGCTTTGATTTAGTTGCTTAGCATATTTAATTATCAGATCTTCATAGCTCCTAATCCGAATTATATTTCAAGGGCTTAGGATATATTAGCTTTGAGATGAATCATAGATGTGACACTTGTTTGAATTTTTTGAAGCAGTGAATCGGGAATTGAATTGACAAGCTAGTGCATCTAACTATTCTAAGCGATTTTATGATCCTCTCAAGCACTGATACTCCTTCAAATTTCTGATTTTTTGTTTAAGTGGAATCATTCAGTGATTTTTGGCTGGCAAAATTATATAAATGTATGAGTTTTCTGTCAACTCTAAACAAACATGAATAGGTTGTGTATTTGACTGGCTGGACAAATGTTAATCCAGTTCCATGAGTTAGGTCTGTTTTGCTCGTTTCCACTTAAAAACAAGCAAAAATGCTTTTTTGCTTTCCAGCTAATGTCTTGTCAACATTTGTTTTGTGAAAGTTTCAAGCGTCTTGGGTTAAAAAAAGTTGAAGCGCATGTGTCACAATATTTAGATTAAGTGAAAAGTGGAAGGTAATTGTCAATCCGGACACGCCCGTAGTTATCTGTATTTCAGATTGCATCCATTCTCGCTGTTGTGTTGATCTTGGGTGGTGAAACATTTTGCAACAGTAGTGGTTTTGACATTGCATTTAGTCTTCAGATATTGGTTGTTTAACTGACCCATATGATGATGTTTTTAGCATAAGCTTAAGACTCTGAAGCTCCACTACAATAAATCTCATCATTGTCACGTGACCACATTGTTGTCTCCTGACCACCTCACCATTCAGGAAAGGGCCTGAAATCTAATCAACCATTCTAAACCTCTTCATGGTATTCTATGACATCACTTGTACAGTAGATTTGAAGTTATCCTTGACTTTCTTTTACGCTTAGAGAATGTGTAGAAAAATTGCAGGTACTAAAAACACCTGAGGAGCGCCAACGAAGGCTTGAGGAGGTTCCAGAAATACATTCAGATCCAAAAATGGATCCAAGCTACGAGTCTGAAGATGATGAAGGTGAAGCAGATCAGAGGAGACAAGGTACATTTTATTTTTCGGTAGGCACTATAAAAATGATTGCTGCATTTCTGCATAACATCTCTGTTCTTACCATACTTGTCCATGCAGAGAGTTATGTAGGAGCAAGAGGTACTGGTTTGAGTGGGAGGGAAAGGAATCCAATATCTCCCCAGAAAGGAGGTTCTGCACCAACTGATTCCTGGAGTGGAACAAGGGCTTATCCAAACACTAGCAGAGAATTGTCCAGAAGTTTGTCTAATAAAGGCACTTTAATTAGAGGGGATGATGCTACTGAAGCTGGTGAGACAGTGAACCAAAGCGCATGGAATCAGTCCAGAGAGAAAGAAACACAGCAGTTCGGCAGTTGGGAGAAGTCAAAATTTTCTCCAACCTCTGAAATTAGTGCAGGAATTTCTAATCCTGCTGAGTCACTTCAGAGGGTCGTCCATGAAAGTCCGGGGACCTCGCAAGTAGTGAATACACCACAAGCTGCCCCTAGAGTCAATGAAACAGAGAAGATGTGGCATTACCAGGATCCATCTGGAAAAGTTCAGGGGCCATTTTCCATGGTACAATTGCGTAAATGGAATAACACTGGATATTTTCCTGCCAATTTGAAAATTTGGAGAGCTACTGAGAAGCAGGATGAGTCCATTCTTTTAACTGATGCATTGAATGGGAAGTTTCTGAAAGACCCCCCAGAAGGTGGTTTTCCAAAGGCTCAGATGGTGCAAAGTCCACATACGTCATCCCTGTACTCCAACAAAGCACAGGGTGCACTCTCACAGCAAGTAACAGAACTTCTAGTTGCAAAGCAGTCGAACTTGGACCGGAATCCTGGAACTCGGGGATCAGAAGGGGGTTTAAGTATCAGTAGAGGTACTCCATCTTCAGTTGAGATACCCAAGCTTTCTGCCTCCGAATGGGGTTCTGGTATGAACCTTCCATCCCCTACTCCAGGCCAACAAAATGCCACTCCTCCGGCAAAGGGGCAGGCGGATGAAAGCAGATGGTCACCTGCTGCTTCTGTTCTTAGTTCTAATATCATGCCTGGAAGTGGAGTTACGCAACCTTCAACAAATGTTGTCCCGAGCAGTAGCCAAGTGATGCAGTCATCTGCTTCATCTTTTGTGAGATCAGGCAGTATGAATGGTCCAGATGGTTCTCATGATGTGGCTTCTGCACCGAGGCCAGAGATGGACGCACTTTTGAGCTCTGCAAGTGCCTCTCAAGTGCATCCTCAGTCAACAGCATCAGGTCATCTTCAACTACCAGCTGATTACGCTAATTCTTCTGGGAGCACAAGTAATGATATGATAAGTAATGTTGCGACTATCCAAAACTTAGTCCAGGTTATGAGAAGCCATAACCTTCCAGTCAATGCTCATGGGTGGGGGTCTGCTCCAGTCTCAAAGGCAGATATCGTTGGGTCATCACCCAGGTCCCATGGTGATGCTCAAGTCTGGGGAAATTCACTGTCTCAGAAGTCGGAGCCAACTGGTATGTCCACACAACCTTCAGTACAATCACAGTCTTCTGTACATGGACAGTGGGGTGAAGCTGCCTCTTCCGTCCAAAACTCTGCTTCCTTTCCCATCAGTAACCCTAGTGGTGCTTTTGCAAATCCGTGGAGACCTTCTGGTTCAGGTGATCAATCGAATCTCCAGTCTGCCGGTCCACCCAATATGAATTGGGGTGCCAATACAAGCACTTATGCTACTGTTCCTGTGGTGGGACCAGAGAACCAAAATGCTGGTTGGGTCCAAATGCCTGGAAATCCATCTATTGGATGGGGAGGTCAGGTATCAGGAAATACTAACGTCAATTGGGTGGCTTCTGGAAATGTAAATCCTGGTTGGTCTGTTCCTGGTCAAATGCAAGCACCTGGAGTTCCGAACTCAGGGTGGGTACCCACAGGCCAAGGATTTGTGCAAGGAAATTCTAATCCTGGACCAGCAGTGACATTGGGACGAGGGGCACCTCCTCAAAATGCAAATACAGGTTGGATTGCACCAGGTAATCAGGGCTCGTGGGGGAATGAACAGAATCAGCATGGGGATCGGTTCTCGGGTAAAAGGGACAGGGGTCCAGGAGGTCGAGACTCGGGTCACAGTGGAGGTAGGAATTGGAATAGGCAGTCTTCATTTGGTAGTGGAAGTGGAAGCGGGGGTGGAGGAGGTTCGAGCAGGCCTTTCTTTAGAGGGGAGCAAGGGGTGTGTAGGTGGTACCATGAGAGTGGTCATTGCAAGAAGGGAGCTTCTTGCAACTATAGGCACTAACTCTAGCAGGATAGAGTAGCTTATATACAGTAATTTTAATATGAAGATCTTTGTCATTGTATAAACTGGTGAATTTTGATTATTGTAAAATGAAGTTTAGCAGCCCTTTTATTCGTCTGCTTTTTGGCTGTGTGTGATTCCTGCACATAGGCCCCACAGTTTACTGCGGTGGTAATGGAGGGACATGCTTGCTGTTATTTTTCTTGATCTGACTTGTCATGCATGTTGCTTTTGTTTGATTTACACTTGGTTTGTCAGGATTCTAACATTTGCATGAATGAGCTGGACATAAGCATGTTCTTGATTGTCTTTGAGAATGGAGCAATGCAGGAGTTACCATGACTTCTTCATTTATCCTTTAAGCAGCTTAAGCTTCGAAGGAGTTGGTTAGTTGAGCCAGCACCTATATTTCCTTTTCATACCCAACAGAGATATTTAGATTTGGTAATTGTTTCATACAGTATATCTTCAGCTAGATACCTGAATCACAGCTGATGATGGAGTACAGCCTGATAGTATTCTTGTCCCTGAATGGAAAACAAGTGCTTGGCGATTGCTTTACTGAATATGTAACATTTTTGTTAGGGTACTTTTGCAGACATTTGACATGATTGACTTAAAGTTTAATTATGGATTTTCTCCTATATGGATATACAGAGTATTGTGGCACGTTGGTACTTTTCTCTTCTAGTCCACATGGCTAACAGGAGTATGGACAGATCATTCAGTTTGAACTGATACAAATCTTTTGACGTCTGCACACCCAGAACAACATTTACAATCCACGATATTATGGTGAATGCAGGTAGGTTCAACTCTTTTTCTGCGTCCTAGTTAATGTTTAAAGACCTCTGACCTTTCCAGTTTTTTTTTTTTTTTTTTTTGGTCCAAACCATTCCAGGTTTACAAACTGCATTTTTCTTCATTAATTAGCTGATAATCACCATATAGTCTGATAATATGCAACTGTAGCAATTGTTGAGTTCAGATGTCACTTTGTGAGCGAAGTTACTTGTGCTCTCCTGATCATGATTAATACATGGTAATGATGGTTGTAAGGTGAGGATTGTCAAAACTGATGCCTTTCTCATTCCGTCTGCCTCTGTTTCCCGATCTCTTGATGTTGTTTGTTTGCAATTTCAACCCTTGCTATCAAGCAAGGAACCTAGTATGAAGCCTTACAACCGTTTATTGATGGACAAGAAGGTAGGCAGTGGTTAAGTTTTTGTAATATGCCATTTGTCATCCAAAATTTAACAGCACTTTCAAATGGAACAAATTTAATAGGATGAGTTATTCGATTTGAATAATTTATGTTTGTATTCGAGCGATTTATATTTTTGGTACCGACATATAAAGACATTGAGATTTCATTATTTTTGGTATCTAAAGGAATGAAGTTAGAAGCTCTTTGTTCCTCCTTTTTTTTTTTTTTTTTTTTTTGGGTAGTGATTCGCTCTTTGTTCCTTTAAGAAGCCTGTTTTGGTCAATAATGTGGGCATGCTGTAGCTGTATTTATTCACCCTCTTCTATGAGTTCTATCTGACAAGTAAATCAGTCTCAGTTTATGTTACATAGGAACAACACCTGCGTAGAGTGTTCCTGCTCGAGTTCATAAAACGGAAATGAGAAACTCGTTTGTCTTTCAATGCATGCCTTGCTTATTAGGAGCCACTTACGAATTTGTTCTGCCTTGTTCTGCCCTCGGCCTAACCCATGAATGTTTCCTCCTGCTATGCAAGCTTTTTGTTCATCGTTAATTTGGCATCTTTTTGCTCATCGAATCACTTTCCCCAGCTCCACATCGTCCATCTTTATCCTCAATGCAGAGTTTCAAGACTGGCAAATTATACTGTAGATGATTATTTGAGAAGGTAAGGCCACTGTTCCGACATTGTGCGGTCTGTCATGGTGGTTTAGATTACTCTGAAGTTCATGACAAATTCCAAAAGCAGGTCCGGTTGCATCTGGTTTGCAATCAGCGTGACCGGAGTGGAAAACTAACTACATTAAACCGAGTCTAGATGATTGTCTCTACCGTTACCGGAGGCAACCGAGCTTAAGTAAACCGATCGCATATCTTACTAACCAGTGCCGCCTAGTTTGTTAATCAGATCCTAATTTCTCTGATGGAGTCAAGTGGAAAGTTCTATCTACTGTTGTGAAATGCGGTCTTCCTATTTTGCAGTAGAATGTCCCCATAGCTTTGCTTACGCTACTCTGATGTTAAATCGAAACGCATCCCGCCTTCCTGATCTTCTCCCCTTATGTTCAATCAGTCCGCAACTTGAGATTGTTACGAGTATGAATCGCCTTGACCTTCGATACATGGCCTCTACGGAGAGTATAAGCAGGTCGTTCATGACGCCTCTCATGTCGTCCGATCATTCTAGTGTGAATTTACGTTCGTTGAGAGTGCTATGGCATACGCTCTGGCAGACCGAAGATGCTTCATGGAAAATTTGTAGTGACAAGTTGCTCGCAAGAGTGACTGATCATGCAATTTTGTTTGTCCTAAAATTGCAAATTTTCTCTGCAACCGGAGAAAGACCAACAATCCTAAAATTTGTAAGAATCGCGTGGTCAAAGTATTTCCATCAAATTTATAAATTTAATGAATGAGAATTCTAACGCTATTTTTTTATTTTACCTTTGGGACATCTGGAGCTGATGTCATGTTAAATGGGTGTCCCACCAACAACATTGATTAAATCTTAAAAAATAAGGATTAATAGCATGCAAAACTCTAAATTGGTAATCTTGTAAAAAATTTACTTCAAATTAATTTCTTAATTACTAAAAACTGTAAATTGGTACATTTGTAATAATTTTTTTTCAAAATAATTTTTTTGATCATTAAAAACTTCAAATTGATATACTTGTGATTAATTTATCTTTTGTTAATTTTCATTAAATTTTACCTTCAAATTGCTGAGTTGGAAGGTATGTGACAACTAATGGGTATACCAATTTGGGTTTCATCTTTTGTTTACATAGGTGTAGCAGTTTCCAGTTTTTCATAATATATCAGTTTGAGATTTTTTATGGTTAAAAAATTATATTGAGGTAAATTTGTTACGAGTATACAAATTTTAAATTTCTTGTGATAAAAAAATTTGTTTGGAGTAAATTTGTCACATGTGTACCTATTTAAGATTTTTCATGATATTAATTGTTATTTCCTAAAACCACCGGCCATGGTGGCTCCGCTGGATAAGGGTTTCATTGATCCTCCCCTAAAAGTGAGGAGTTTGAAACCCAATCGAGACGCTTGGTGTCTTAAGCGTGACGTCGGGGTAGTTGGTCTCCCGTTAGCATCACCCAGGTTTATCTCGTCAGCTACCGGCTGTACGAGGGTTCCTAGGTCACAAAAAAAAAAAAAAATTGTTATTCCTCAAGATAAACTTCCATGCCCATTATTCATATAGTGGTTCTTCCATTGATGTCATGACAATTAGACCCAAAAAGCATATAATGATTTATTTCATGAGCACACCAAACATATTGAAATAGACTGTTTCACTTATTATCACATGCTTCATGACATTGTCCTTCTCATCTCTACTTCTTGGTTGATAAGACTGTTGATATCTTTACAAAAGTATCAAATTGCAATTGAACATCAATCTTTAGGAGATTCTATAGATTTTTCTTCTTTTGTATATATTTTTTTAATATCATTGATTGTGCATGTCATTTGATTTTAATTGATATTACAAGAAAGTTGTCCAAAAAGTTATAAACCTTTTAATTTTGCCAATTAAGTCATAAATCTATTCATGTCTTGCCAATTGGACGCCAACGGTGCCATATGAGATCATCCGCATTGACGTGGACAATTTTTAATAATAATTTTTTTTTAATTTTTTTTTTTAATTTTTCTAATTTTTTTTCTTTCCTTTTTGGCTTTCTTCTTTTCCTATTGTCGATGGTCGGCCATTGGCCACAGGTGACGGCCGGCCGGCCGGCTAGCCTCACTCGTGATAGGCGAGGCTCGGTTAGGTGAGGGGAGCCCTTGCCCTAGCTAGGTGAGACCGACCCTCACCCAGACTAAGTGGGGCCACGACCCTCACCCAGACTAAGTGGGGCCAGCCCTCACTCAACAATAGCCTCATCAGATTGGTGAGATCGAGCTCGCTTGACATCGGTGAGCTTGAGTTTCGCTAGACATTGTCACATTGGTGAGATTGAGCTCACCCAATGTCGGTAGACTTGTCAAATGGATGAGTTGGGTCATAAATAGCCCAACCCAAATCGATCAATTTAATCCGTTTATAACTTATTTATTGTAGTGAATTATTTTTTATCCATATCTGGCCTGACCCATTCCCAACTCTTACTCAACCTATTTAAGTAAACCTAAGAAAGCTTTTTTCTTATGATATATATATATATATATATATATATATATATTTTTTTGTAAAATGGTATCTTTAAAACACTTTCATCCAATACAAATTTAGTGGATAGATTTTATAATTTTTTTTAAATAAGCCTTTGTTTTTTTCTTAAATATCTTCTAAGAAGTTTTTTTTTTTAAGGAAAATTATAATATTTTTTGGTTTTTGCTTGAAATTTGAAAATAAGTTAGATTTTTTTTTTGGCCGTTTGGTATGAAAAATATGATTAAATTTTCCTCCTTGGGTACTTTAATATTTTTTTAATTTGAATTTGAATTATTATTTTTATTTTTAAAAAAATCAATTTTTTTTAGTTATTTTTATTTTTTAAATTATAATTTTTAATTAATATTTTTTTCTTCTTCAGCTAGTTGTTGGCTACGACGACGGTCGACAATCAGCCACAAGTGAGCTCGAGCTCACTTGACGTCGGCAAGCTCGAGGCTCTCTAGATCGGCGAGACTCAAGCCTTGCTAGTCGTTGATGAAACCTTGGCCTTGCTAGCTCAGCAAGATCAAGCTCGCCTGACATCGGCAAGCCCGTGTCTTGCTAGATCAATGAGGCGCAAGACTCACTAGACATTGATGAGGCTTTCGCCTTGCTAGATCGGCGAGCTCAAGTCTTGCCAGATGTCGGCGAGGCTTAAGCCTTGCCAGTCGTTAGTATGGCCTCGGGCTTGCTAGAAAGAAGTGGGTGAGGCTTGAGCTCGCCTGAGGTCGGCGAGTTGAGCCTTGCCCGATCGATTACCGTGCAAGCCACCGACTAAGGAAGAAGGAAGAAGAAAGCAAAAAAAAAAAAAAAACAAAGAAAAAGAAAAAGAATATAAAATATAACTATAGTTTCAATTGTTACAAAAATATTTTTATAAAGTTGAAGAGGGAAAGAGCGAATAGGAGGCTTGGGTTGGAAATGGATTCTAAGTCCAACTCATTTAAGACTCATTTATCTTAAGTTTCAATTTTAAAATTCATTTAGCTGATCTCTTCAAAATGTAAGTAATCCATATATGGATTTAAGACCCATTTTAACACCTTTAGATGAGTCTCACCGACCAAGAATGAGCAAAGGGCGCATAGCCGGTGCGAGGAGGGGGGGGGGCGGAGTCATAACGAGAGTGTAATGCGAACCCATGCTGATGCGGTATGCACTTGCATCTTTTAGGGGTGTGCATTGGGAACTACTTGGACCAGACCGGACCGGTTGGTCTTGGGTGGTTCCCATGGTTGGCTCGATTATAAGGTGGGCACCGAGCCTGACGAGACCAGGTCGAACCAATTTTTTTTATATATTATATATAAAACTTATTATAATCGGAATTACAATTGAGGTAGCAACTTCTCATGTGGTCAAAAAGCCAACAAAACTCCTTTGTGACTATTTATAGAGAAAACCTATTTGTTAGTTTCTTCTTTTACCCGATGTGGGACTAAGGCTCCACGAGACCCTCATTCCTCATGCTCACACACACTCTCTCTTGCACCCTTCACTTTCAAAAGACAAGGCACTCCAAGCCTCCAAGAGTCCCACATTGATTAAGTGCCTAAAGAGCAAAAGAGAAATTATCTATAAAAACCAAGCAAAACACAACCTCTAGCCATATTGCTCATGAACTTTATGGTTAGGATTAAGCGTGAAACACATGAAGTGTGATTGATATTCGTGCAAGTGAAGTGAAGTTTGAATTTTTTGCACACGGACTGCTTGGGAACCAAATTTGAATGATTGGTTCGGAGCATGGCTACTCGTTAGTGGAAAAAAATAGTGCCGGGTTTTGTTGGACCGAACTGGACTAGAACTGACGGTCTGGTTCCAGTCTTAGGACTTGAATTGCGGATGAATCACAAACAATATTACTTCACGTTGGTCTGAATGTAGTCACGAGGAAAACATCCGATTTTTACAGCGTAAATGCCAATTGTTCTTTTGTAAAGGAGAAATGGAACGCATTCTTTTCTTTGATGGAAAGGGGACAAGGAGAACTTTCTTTCTAAGCGTATGTTTTGCCAACCGTATCAACGGTTATCTTCAGAAGACTTTTATACATCTCTTCATACCCTTTCAAAGGGTGTCTTTCCATCGTAGCGTATCAAGACGAAACGGTGCGTTCTCATCCACCCCATCGTGGATGTACTAATTAAGTACAACATCTCCCACTTGGATATGATGGGCTTGATAGTGCTCTATCAAGAACATAAGGCATTCAACATTCATCAACTTTACAAAACAATTCATAGTGGCAAGTAAGCCGTGCGACTAGTGAGTACACCTGCATTTGGGAGCTCAAATTATGCACCTGTTAGGGATGACATAATGGCTATAACCCTAAAAAATAATAATAATAATAAACAATTGATGTCTCACAGTACCCCAGACATATTTTGTTACATTAATCCAAGTATACCTATCCCTTAAAGGCTATACTTGACTATTCTAAAAAAAAAAACACCATGTATTTACAATTATATCCACAACCACGTAAGGCGATATAATTGGTCAACCAGTAAATACATATGATAGATGTAAAACAACAATATTTTTCCTTCGCACTCATGTCTCTCTCCATTTTAGAATAACTGTTTTTCTAGACACGTCCCATAAAGCCATATCTATTCATGATCGCCGGTAATATGCTAAAGTAGCAATATTGATTTTTTACTTCAAGAACATAGTCAGAAGTAACATAGGGCACAAAATGAGGTAAAATATAAATTACCTCAAGGACTCACACAATAAGTAAATAGGGATAAGTTTACTCACCTTCCATTGTTGGTCGAACAATGCAAATGTAGTATGAATTACATGCTATAGTGGATTTCTCTTTTTATAAGAGCGTATGTCATTTATTAAATATATCCACTATACGGATCTTAGCCTAAACATAGTCACGTGCTTCTCACGTACTCATGTGTTAGCTCGAGTGCTATATCAGCTCGCTTTCTATAGCACTCAATTAAGTACTCACATCCGGCATCTTTCGGGCATACATGATTGTGGGACTATCATGTTCGGTCTTATTATAAACAAAACACAGACCTCATCTTGACTCCAATCCAGGCGATATTTTATGTATTAAACTTGCTCTTCAGCATTAATTTGTATATAATGTCTCATCTCAACGTGTTAATTATAGCACTTGAGGTGATTGCTCGTGTGAGTGAGTCAATCATTGCCTGCTGACATATTTTTTAACAATATATATGTGTTTGTTCTAGTCTCATAATAGATTTGTACTTATTGATAAAACATCAACTCACTAATAAATAAACAAGTACAATACATATGTCAACATATACATAAATCAATGATCCTCTACAATAACACATATCACATTCTACGCGATCCTAGTAACATCCTATGGGTCAAGAATATATCTCTAGGAACAGCTTCGTAAATGGATAAGCAACCATTCTATTGGTTGAAATGTATTGTAGGATCATTTATTTCTGCTCTATTATATCTCTTATGAAGTTGTTCTTTATGTCAATGTGTTTTGTCCTTCCATGATATTTGGGATCTTTTCACATAAGCAATGGTTGCTTGACTATCATAATAAACTATCACCGGTCTTAGAACCTCAGTGACAGTAGCTAAATTTTCCAAGAAACGTTTTAGCCATACTGCTTCTTACATTGCGGCAGAACATGCAATAAATTCTGCCTCCATTGTAGACAAGGTTGTGCATGTCTATTTCTTATTATTCCAAGAAATTGCACTTTCATTAAGCAAGAACGCATATCCAAAAATCGATTTACACTCATCTAGGTCTCCACCCTAATTAGCATTTGAATAGCCTAATAAGCATAAATTATTCCCTTGGTAACAAAGTCGATAGTCTGTGGTACCTTTCAAGTATCTCAAGATCTTCTTCACTGCTTTTCAATGTGCTTGACGGGAATTTGATTCATATTGGCTCACCAATCTCATGGCATAACATATGTTGGGTCGAGTACACATCATGGCATACATCAAACTTCCGACCGCACTAGCGTGAGGAACAGTTTTCATTACTTTAATTTCTTATGAAGTCTGAGGACACATCTCAGTACTTAGGTTTTCACCTTGCATGACAGGGGTATCAATGGGATTACAGTGCTGCATATTAAAACGTTCAAGAATCTTCATAATATAAGACTTTTGTGATAAAGTAAGGAGTTTCCTTGATCGATATCTTTCAATCTTAACTTCTAATATATAAGCAGCTTTTCACATGTTCTTCATTTTAAAATTGGAGGACAACCATTTCTTTTTATGATGATAACCAAAACATTGCCATTTCTAGTCAATAGAATATTGTCCACATAAGGTGATAAAATCACAAATTTATCTTCGGACCGCTTGACATATACACAGTGATCTTCTTCGATCATCGTGAAACCAAAAGTTCTTATGACTCGATGAAAACGAAAATACCACCGTCTAGATGATTGCTTAAGGCCATATATTGAGCGATGAAGTTTGCAAACTTTATGCTCTTGACCTTTAACTATGAAACCTATTGGTTGATTCATATAGATTTCTTCATCTAGTTCTCCATTGAGAAATGCCGTTTTTACATCCATTTGATGTAATTCAAGATCCAAATGTGCAACGATGGCTAGGATAAGGCGTATTGAGGCAAACCTTACAACTGGTGAAAATGTTTCCTCATAGTCTATACTCTCCTGTTGAGTATAAGCTTTTGCCACAAGACGAACCTTATACTTTTCAATGGATCTATCCGCCCTTCGCTTAATCTTAAAGACCCATTTGTTTCCAATGGCTTTGCGATTGGGTGATAGATCAACCAAGTCCCAAATGTGATTTGCCTTCATTGATTCCATTTCATCTTCCAAAGCTTTTCTCCATTCTTCCTTATCAAAGGATGAGAGAGCCTCTTGAACAGTCTTAGGCTCGGCATCGTCTTTCTGAGCAATCATAAATGCTTGCTCTTCAATCTCAAAATGACGAAGAGGAATGCTTTTACAATTACTTTTACGTAACTAAATTTCTCTTAAATTCAATTCGTCAAGTGATGCAACACTCTCACTAGGTCTTATATGTTGAGGTAAATCTTCATTTCCCTCTACAACATTAGTGGGTGTGATATTATGATCTTCCATATCATATAATTGGAAGTCCTTAGTGGGTGTGATATTAGGATCTTCCATATCATATAATTGAAAGTCCTTATCAATCTCACATCTACTAGAAAAATCGTTCTCCAAGAATGTGACATCTCGTGATTCAATTTCAGACATACTTCCATCAGCTTGTTCACTTATGAATACGTACCTTTTGGAGTGTTCAGAATATCTTATAAAGATACATTTCTTCCCTCTAGGACCTAATTTGCCATATTTATAGGAAGAATCATAAACATAAGCTGCACATCCCCATGGACGTAGATTACATAAGTTTGGTTTCCTACCAGTCCATAATTCATAAGGGGTGGAAGTGACTGATTTTGAACGCACTCAGTTAAGTACATAAGCAGCAGTCAATAATGCATTTCCCCAATAGGAGATAGGTTAATTTGTTTGCGCCATCATAGACCTAACCATTTTTAATAAGGTTCTATTCCTTCTCTTAACTACCCCATTTTGTTGTGGAGTACTTAGAATAGTCAATTGTCGTACAATTCCCTTTTCATCACAAAGAGCCTTGAATTGCTCTGATAGATACTCACATTCGCGATCGGTTCTCAATGCCTTTATTAGTTTGTTCAATTGATTCTCTACCATCGATATATATTGTCTAAAGCAGTTTAATGCTTCTGACTTATAGGAGATCAGAAAGACATAACCGAAATGCGTGAAATCATCTATGAAAGTGATGAAAGATGAGGCTCAATGCCTCGCCCTCATATTCAAAGGACCACAAATGTCAGAATGTATGAGTTGCAATGGAAATTCAACTCTAGTCCCTTTACCGAATGATTTTCTAGTTACTTTTCCCGCTAAACAATGTTCACATACAGGTAGATTAACATTAGTGAGTGACCTTCAAAGGCATCCTCCAGCTAATCTTTGCATTCTTTGTAACCCAATATGACATAATCTAGCATGCCAAGTACTTACATCAATCTCAATATTACTAAAAGATGCAATTAAAGAAAACAACTATCGATATTAACATTGTACTAATCATAATCAATGTCTAACACCATAAAACCATAAACTGTTCCAAACAAAATGTCAATATAATCACTATGGAAATTCAATACATAACCTAAGCTAAGAAGAACAACTATGGAGATCAAGTTTCGTTGAATATTTGGAGCATAGAGGACATCATGTAGGAATAGGCTTCGACCACCATATAAAATTAATTTACATGTGTCGATACCCTTCACTTCAATTCTTGAATTATTCCCAACACCTCCTTCCAGGCTGTATCCGACGATACTCCACAAATGCTTCTCGGTCTCTAACTACGTGATATGTTGCTCATAAGTCTATAGTTCACATTGGATGAGATTCAGCAAGTACTACAGTACTAGAAACAAAAGCATTACTTACAGTAATTGAGTAATATGTTACCTCTTTTGACTCAGTGCATTCACGAGCAAAGTGACTCATCTTGCCACAATTGTAGCACTCCATCTTGGCCTTGTCCTTTCTTCCCACCATGCTTCTTGCGTCGGAAGGACTTAGCCCTTTTAAGTGCTTGATCAGTCTTCTTCCTTTTGTTGTGAATTGATGATTCATTTTGCGCTTGAAGCCTAAAGCTTTGCGCGAACTCAATTCAGCAACATAAGCATGGGTAGAGGATCTCGCAACCTTTAGCCGCTCATCCTCTAATTCCAAATGATGCGCAATATCATCAAAAGTGACAATATTCTCATTATGCATCATGTTGATCTTCATATGCTCCCAATTATTTGGAAGAAACCTTATAACAGCCTGAACTTGCTGTTCTTCAGTCAGGAAGTGACCTACCGACTTCAGCTCACGAATCATGTTTGACATCTTCCGAAGATGTTGCATCATCGTTATATTTGGGCACTTTTGGTATGTGTCAAACTAGATGGTGAGTCTCCTCAACTTAGTGGCAGATGTACCCCCAAATTTATCTTTCAAGGCAACCCACATTGCTTAAGCTTTATCATAACTTTCAAACTCACACATGAGATCATCTTGCATACAACTCAACAACATGATGTACTGAGGTTAGCTACAATGGTTTTGGATGTTCCATACTCAGGTTCATCCATGGGTTGGTAGAGGGTTTCCAGAACCTCTTACTCCTCAAGGATGTATTGAACCTCTCAATGCCAAATATAATAATTGTCACCATTAAGCTTCTCACCCTTATTGAGGTCAGCCATAATGGTTTTGAATGCCGAAGCCATAATCAATTGCTCTAACACATTAACATAATTAACGCAGAATCAATACTAGCACACTTTTCAGAGTAGCACACACATTTATTTTGCAACAAAGGCAAACAAAATTAATGATAATTCAACAAAAGACACAGAAACGAAAGTTCACTATGTTCCCAATCAGCTCCTATGTCCGATTGTTCTATTATTATTAATTAGTTTAATTTGCGCAAATTTTAAGTTCTAGGAGAGAACTCCTTCAAATTCTACCAACCTACGAACTCCCACTAGAAAAAATAATTACATGACCCCATGTAATTTCTACATTTTTCCATTAGCACAAAAGCATAGCATGATGTGAACCAACGTACAAGAAAAACAATCATGCAACAACTACAATTAAAACTCCAATTCAATATGTAATGGAAAAATAAGGATTTCCTACCATTGTTCGAATTTTCTTGGAATTAGAAAATTGCAAATATATTAAATTATACACATGCTACCATCGAACTAAGCTCTACACAACATATATTATATCATTTTTATGTAGGCAAGCTACTGTATTTCCAAAACCATAAGAAATACAAGCTAAAAATGAATAAACAACATATTTAAACCCCAAAAATATGCGTTTTCAGAGTTCCCTACACATTTTCATACATTTATAAAACTAAAAAATATAAAATACATATACCACAATGTAGAGAACAACCATACAAACCAAACGCTGCCGACCACGCTCCCATCCAATGTCACACGCAGCCAAACGTGCCGCCTGAGTGTGCGGCATGTGTGGCGCACGCGCCGGCGAGCCAAACGGCTCCTGGTTGATATGATCAATTTGATTGCCGGCCCAGTTGACCGGTCAACGGAATGGTTGGGTCGACTTTCGAGTCAGCTCGGGTCACCGGCCAGCGACTAGCCAATCAACTTCCACTGGCAGTGATATCATCCAACGGTTACCATCCCTTGGATGACGTCACGGTGACGTCAGCATGCGTTGGTTCGCTAACGTGCGCATGACGTCACCTGCTGGCCTACCTAACGCATCAGGTGCGTGGCGCCTAGGCACATTGGCTTCTAGTCGAGTGTGTGGGCACGTCCGGTGTCATTCGGCAGTGCTCGACCCATTGTCGGACTCGTCTCGACGAGTACTTTGACCCTGTATATTTAAAAAATTATTTTGGCTGAAAAAATATTTTGAAAAATGCCCACAACCGTACGAGTGTACCTGACCCCAAACTCGTTCTTCACTTCGGTTCGTTTTCAATGATTCAAATTGCAATTCCGAGCAATAAACATCCAAACATAGTAGATTTCATTCTGTTTATCTCGATATCAAGTGGTAAATGAGAAAATTTGATGAAAACAAGGTAGAAATCATGACCGGGCTCTAATATCAATATTGGAAGAAAGTCGGCGGAAGTCGACTTACCTATTTCTGATGCATAATCAACAATTTACTCGGAACGATCGTTGAATTGCGGATGAATCATGAACAATATTACTTCACGTTGGTCTAAATGTAGTCACAAGGAAAATATCCGATTTTCACAGTGTAAATGCCAATTGTTTTTGTAAAGGAGAAATGGAATGCCTTCTTTTCTTTGATGGAAAGGGGACAAGGAGAACTTTCTTTCTGAGCATATGTTTTGCCAACCGTATCAATGGTTATCTTTAGAAGAGTTTTATACAACTCCCTTTATACCCTTTCAAAGGGTGTCTTTCCATCATAGTATATCAAGAAGAAACAGTGCATTTTCATTGCACCCCATCATGGACGTACTAATTAAGTACAATAATTACATAAGGGTAGAGTTGAAACGACAGATCCTCAGTTTCAATCAATTGCCTATGAACAAACATCGAGCAATGAACTTTTCTCCCGGTCCCTGGTAAGGCTCTTTGAAGACTTCATTAATTTAAAACTTCGCCTGCAAATGCATGGCTTCTATCCTTCATGGCATATGGGTTCCCATATAATTTGGTCAGCTTCCTAAAATTTCTTTTTCCTTTTTCTCCTTTGCGTCAGACACACTAGCGATTAGCTTAACTAACCATCTCAATCTAGAAGCCGCTTATCTACTTTATAGGATTCTTTATTCAGATTACCTGCTCGTGCACATCCTCTAACATTGCAAATTCTGTTATTTGCACCAATTTACATACATTCGTTCCAGAGTGCAAGTGACTTTATCGAGTAATGGCATGAGGCATGGCATTGTATGTTTATTTAATAGCCATAGTGTGCATTTCTTGTCGAACACCTTGATTTCAATCGACTTCAAGTTGTGATGCTGACTATGCCTGGGCTTGTGGTTGACAAATGATGATGAGCAAGGTTGAAGTTGTGATGTCAACATACTCGTGTAGACATGGGGTGTGTTTGGGAAGACTTTTAGGAAAAGTCCTTGGGAAAATGTAAAGGCTTTTGAGTTAAAGGAATTTTTTAAAATGCAAAGTGTGTTTAATAAATCTATTTGTGAAAGTCCATTGTGAAGTATCTTTGTGCAAAATAGTGTTTGGGTAAATTAAATTTGCAAAAGACTTTTGTTATTAAAAAACAAGGAAAAAAAAAAGGTGAGTTGGCTGGCTAAGGGCTTCGCCGGTTACCGCCGGCCAAGAGCTAATAGTTGCCGGCGAAGGGTAGGTAGTCCGGCGAGGGGGAGGTGGCGCGGCAAAGGGCAGTGTTTGGCTAGGGTCATCGTTCGTAGGACACAACGACTCTCATCGTATCATCGCGCGACCCACCGTGCCGTGGAGGTCGCTGGCAACCCAGGCGACCTTCGCAACCCAGATCTAGGTTGCGACGAGGTCGTGGGTCGCCAGAGGTCACGGTGACAAACCTCGCCGCGACCTCCGTGACCTAGATCTAGGTCACGGCGACGTTGTGACTGGCCTGACCACGCTGCGACCTAGGCGACTGATGCAACCCAGATTTGGGTCGCGCGACTAGTCGGCGACGGTCGCCAACCCATCGCAACCTCGCCGGCCAACATCTGAGAATTTCACGAAGAGGAAGAGGAACAGTGCATCGGGCCTTTCGAAAATGCTAAAAGCCCAAGGTAGCCTAGGACCTGCCTTGGGCTTTTAGCCTTTGGAATGCCAGCATTCCTTCAAGGTAGGTTTCAAAAATGTTCCCAAACACACAATACTTGAGCAAATGGGCTTTGGACACCCAAAGGTACTTGGAAAGCTGGTCCCAAACGCACCCTGGTTCGCTTGCCCATCAATGCATTCAACTAATGGTGCATCAGATCTGATAAAAGCTAGTAAATATGTCGTTAATTTATGCATGAATTAGTACATCTCCTATACACTCAAACACAATTTACCATTTGTAGAGATGAGTCATTCTTAAGTAATCTTTTCATAACGGTTTCCATTTCGTGTTCTCCAAACCGATATTCATTAATAGTTGATAGGGCTAGTAAGAACACCCAGAGGGGGCTGAATACGTGTTAAAGAAGTTTTTACAAAACTTAACAGCTTAATTCGTCTTTTGAGAATAATAGACTGAAGATATAAAAGACTGTAAATAGATATATAAGATTATAAATTAAAGTAAAGAGTTTAGGAAAAGAGAATTGAAACACAGAATTTATAGTGGTTTGGCTTAGACCAAGCATACGTCCGCTCTTCCGCACAGACAGCCCACCGGTTGGATTTCACTAAGAACCAAAAGAAATTTCACAGTCTCACGTCCTTGATTTCATAGTGTAGAGACTCTACTACACTTCCTCAAGGTCTCACAAGTATTTATCTCTCTTTCGAATATAGTAAAAGCTCAGTGAATGCAATAACAAAGAACTAGGAGCTTCAGATTTTAGAATTCTTCTATCACGCACACACTCGAATAACTTGAGCGTCTTCCTTAAATACTCCTCTATGCCTTCATATCCGTTGACATCTTCCAAAGGAGTTCTTCCAATCTATCCATTGGATAGAATCAATTTATGGAGATTTAGAGTTATAAAAGGAATGTGATGATATCCCACCAATCCTGCTCGCCCATAAAATTAGGATCTAGTTTCCATAAGTAGAATCTTCCAAGTATACTTTGCCAATCAATAGATCTAATTATCCAAATTGATTTCAATAAGAATAATTGATCACGAGGTGCTATCTCCAGTTGTGAGATCTTTTCAACCGTGTGAACCAAATCCTTAAGGATAAACTTGCATCTGGATAAGTCTTTTCTTCATTGGTCTGGAAACTGTCAGTGAGGATAGATTTTGAATCTTGAGTCTGGAAGTCTTCAGACTTTGACTAGAGTCTATAAGTCTTCAAACTAGACCGATAGAAACATTTTGTCTACTTCAAAACAAATAAGGAAGTTTTCTCCAACAATCTCCCCTTTTTTTATGGTGACAAAAACTTTCCTGTAGATTTGAACACTTTTTGTCCTGCAAAACAACACTTAAGCAAAGCAAGATATTTCATAAAAGATAAGTGGATTAGGATATGAATAGCAACGATTCTGCAATCATAGAGAACATGTTAGTCCTGCCAATCAACTATTCTTCCATAATCATTAACAATGCCTAAGTTACTGCAAGCATCAACAGACTAAATCAAACAATCCATAACCAAACAAAACAAAGATAAGTCTGGAAATCCAAAGTAAAAAACAAACAAATATCAAATCTGTATCAAACTTCTCCCCCTTTTTGTCAATAGTAAAAAGTGGAGAACAAATAAAAAGAGTTGTTTAAAAATGAAGAGAGTCAAAGCTGTTTGGGCAGGCGAACAAGTTAGAATTCTCCCATTGAATTCACTGTCTTCTCAAGCTTTTCGATAGCCTCCTTCAGCGGCTGTAAATCTTCACCCTTCACATGATCTTCCACTTGAGTCTTTGGGGCGTTTAACTGATCGTGTAGAGACACCGAAGTGGACATGAAAGCATTCTTGAGATCCTACATTTCATAATTCATAGCATATTGCTCTTTCCTGACATTTAGTAGAATTTCTAGCAAGCGCGAATAGTCTGCTGTATGTGCTGTGGCAGAACTTGGTCCAGCTGAGTCGAGTCCAGGAGTTTTGAAAATGGACGGATCACCAACAGAGTGTCCACCATGACTATGAGTGGATGCACCCCGTTTATCCGCAGCTCCCCCTAAATGTGTGCCTTTGGGAGGAGAGATGGATCAGCAAAAGTGTGATGTTTTTCTTGAGCTTGCTCACCAGCAATTCCACTCTTCGTCTTTCCAGAGTTGCTTGACAGGGATACAACCAATGTAGGCTCGAGAGATTCATCTCGAGTCACCTCTTCCTCTTCTCCTTTTTCCTCTTCTTCTTCTCTTCGTTCTTCGTTCTCTTCTTCTTCTCTTCCTTCTTCTGCTTCTTCTTCTTCTCTTCTGTTTGCATTTCTTTTCTCAATCTCTTCTCTAGTCTCGCGAAAGCTGACGAAACTCTTCAAGTTCCTTAAGGCTGAAAGAGTCATCTCATCCTCATCTTCTTCATCCTACAAAATGAGAGTTATCTTCTTCTTTGCTGAAGCACCCATGAGCTCCTTGCCTTTCCTTTTGGCCCTTATAGAAACTGGTTTCGCCTTAATTAGAAACTTCTCCTTCATGCGCTCTAACACCTTGTTAAGCTCTTTTAGATGCATCTTACTAATCATTTTGAATCCAATCACCATCGAAGTAATGCTAGTCAAACACAAATGTGCAGGAATGTGAATGTGGAAACTCCTAAAAAGGCGCGTGATAAGAGCAGAATAAGGGAGTTATCCCTTATCTTTCACCACTGTCCTGTATATGTGAAACAAGATGGTGTGAGGTAAAGAGAATTTGTAACCAACATTGATGGCATGCATCAATTTTGCTTCAGACCGAGACACATCAGTCTTGGATGTCGATTTTGGCCGGATGCAGTTGATCACAATCTTGTGCAGCAAGATGTTGGTGAAATTCATCCTAGAGTAGGATATCTTGCCTTCAGCAATCATGTCTTTCACCAATGACAGAGTAGCGTGAGCAACAAATATACTAATTGGTTGTAAACACGATCTTTCCACCCCAATTACATCAGCCAAAGCATCCATATTTACCAAGTACTCCTTATCCCTTACAGTGAAAGAGAAACTGTTTGCATCCAAGAAGGATAAATTCGAATAGAAGTAGGCTGTGAGTTCTTGATAAGCAGCAGTAGATTTAGAACAAAAGTGCTCTAATTGCAAAAGAGCAAACTTCTCTCACAGATTTCTTTCATTGTATCAAGAAAATCAAAATCAACACTCTCTTCATTAGGTCCAAATAAACCCTTTTGTGATTCTTCAATCTGAATAGACTTGAACTGTCACCAGCAACATTTGTAGCCACACCTATTCTAAGCTAGAAATGTGTAAACATTCATTCATGATTGTCCTGTCCTTCGGGTTGATTAGCCGTACCAAAACGCGGGTTACTAGAAAAGTTAGCAAAGGCTTTTTCAACCGATCCTATTTCTGCAATTCCCATCTTTTCCGTGTCACGCAAGAACATAGTTTCATTTCTATAGCCTCTTTCCCTTTGAAATTCATCGATCAATGACATAGCAGTACCTCCTTTTTTCAAGCAAAAGTAAAGCTTGAAAGCAACCTTAGGAGTTATAGTTCTTACAGGTTCAACTTCTTCCAAAATTTCTTCTTCTGGTTAAGTCGGTGGAGGAGACTAACACTGCTGAGAAGGTTGTTGCTGACTTGGTTGCTGTGGTGGAGAAGAATCTTCTTCCTCGGTCAAGTTGAAATGGGTAGGACCCTCAGGCATGTGGCGCGGTCCCCTCCTTGTGATTTTCATAGACTTTCTTGAAAACATTGTCATTTTAAGGGAGAAATTCACAATTTTGCTCGAAAATGTGAAAACTTTTTCGATTAAACAACAGAGAAAGTGAGAGCAAGTGGGAGTTTAGTAGTAACTTAGGGTTTGTGAGTGAAAAATGAAGAAGGCGGGTGTCAATAGTTTATAAGGCAAGTGAAGCGAGGTAAACGAAACGTCACAAAAAGGAAAAAAAATAGAAATGCCTTTTTGAATAATAACTTCTTTTTTTCGAAAATGAATAATTGCCTTTTTAAAAATAGGTAACTACCTTTTTGAAAAAGAATAAGTGCTATAAATTCAAGAAAGAAACTTGAAAAAATAATTCCAATCAATTAGCGATAAGTAACTGTACCTTTTCAAGAAATTAAATTACTAGTACCAAAATAATTTACAGTTGTAACTCTTAGTCTTATGAGTTTGAGCACCTTCAGACTTTACCTCTGAGTCTAAGCATCTTCAGACTTTAATGGTTAAAGGATGTGACGTTTAGTCTGGTGCGTATAGACTCAAATAAGCTTTTCTTCAGTGGCTTTGTAAATATGTCCGCTAATTGATTTTTTGAATCAATGAACTGGATCATAACTTCTCCATTTTGAACATGATCTCTAATAAAATGATGTCGAATCTCTATGTGCTTTGCTCTTGAATAGAGAATTGAATTCTTTGTAAGATTAATTGCGCTAGTGTTGTCACATTTGATCTCGGTGCATGAATCTTTGATTCCAAATTCTCTTAGTTGTTATTTTTTCCATAAGATTTGAGAACAGCAACTTCCAAGGGCCGCATACTTTGCTTCTACTATTGAAAGAGGCACAGCGCTTTGCTTTCTTGAGAACCAAGATACTGTCCTGTTTCCTAGTAATTGACAAGTACACCGGATGTACTCTTTCTATCAACTACGCAACCTACTAGATCTGCGTCTGAATATCCAAGAAGAGTAAAGTCTCAATCTTTGGATACCATAGACCTAACTTTGAGGTAGTTGCAACGTATTTGATGATACGTTTCACAACACTTAGATGAGATTATTTGGGATCATATTGAAATCTAGCACAAATGTAAACACTAAACAAAATGTCAGGTCTAAAAGCAGTAAGATAAAGAAGTGAACCAATAATACTCTTGTAGAGCTTCTAGTCAACTTTCTTTCCTCCTTCATTTTTGTCCAACTTCAAAGAACTTGACATTGGTATCTCAGTCTTTTTGCAATTCTCCACACTAAACTTTTTAACGAGTTCTTTTGCATATTTTTCTAGGTGAATGAAAATTCCTTCCTTCAATTGTTTCACTTGTAATCCGATAAAGAAAGAGAGTTCACCCATCATGCTCATCTCAAATTCATCCTACATAGTCTTAGAAAACTTATTGCACAGGCTTTCGTTAGGTGATCCAAATATAATATTATCGACATAGATTTGAACAAGTAGAAAGTTTTTACCTTCCCTCTTAATAAACAAGGTAGTATCCACTTTCCATTTGTTAAAACCATTTTGAATTAGAAACTTACTTAACCTGTCATACCATGCTCAAGGTGCTTACTTTAATCCATATAAGGCATTTTTTAGTCTGAATACTGATTCTGCTTTTTCTGGATCTTCAAATCCAGGAGGTTGTTCCATATAGACTTTTCTTGGATAAATTTATTTACGAATGCACTCTTGACGTCCATTTAGAATAACCTAAAATTTTTATAATAGGCAAAAGCAAGTAATAATCTAATTGCTTCTAACCTGGCTACTAGTGCGTAAGTTTCATCGTAGTCTATCCCTTCTTTTTGCGTATATCCTTTAACCACGAGTCTTTCTTTGTTCCTTACCACTTTTCCTTTTTCATTCATCTTGTTCCTGAAAACCCATTTAACTCCAGTAATGGATTTACCTTTTGTTTTAGGAGTTAATTCCCAAACATCGTTAATGCTGAACTATCTGAGTTCTTCTTGCATTGCTTCAATCCAGCTTTCATTAGCTAAAGCTTCTTCTATGCTTCTGGGTTCTATTTCAGAAATAAGTGTCACGGCGCTAGACTCTTCTTGCTTTTAGGATATGGTGCGAATCCCTTCATCAATATCACCAATGATGAGTTTTTTGGGATGACTAGACTTGTGCTTCCAATTGCCGGTTGGTATGACTATTTGCTGATCCATTACTTTAGTTGATTCTTCAACTTCTGTTCGTTGATGATCTTCAAAAGTCTGAGCCACTTCAGAGGAAGTAGACTTTGTAAGTTCTGGAGTAGATTCAGATTCTTCAGGTTGAGTCTGAATCAATTCATTTTGCATAGAGTCTTGAAATTTGACATTAATAGATTCTTCCATGGTCTGAGTCTTCTTGTTGAATATTCTGTAAGCTTTGCTTAAGGTTGAGTAGCCAAGGAAAATTTCTTCATCTGATTTTTCTTCAAACTTACCGGTTCGATCATTTGCATTTTTCAAAGCAAAATATTTTCAACCAAACATATGAAAGTAAGAAACAATTGGCTTTTTTCTTTTGAATAAATCATAGGGAGTTTTCTCCAGAATAGGCTTTAAGAACACTTTGTTAATAATATAGCAAGCTGTAGAAACTGCTTCAGCCCAAAAACGAGAAAAAATAGTACTTTCTATTAAAAGAGTTATTGTCATCTCTTACAGAGATCTATTCTTTCTTTCCACAACTCCATTCTGTTCGGGAGTGTATGGAGAGGAAAAAACATGCTGAAAACCTAATTCGTCACAAAATTTTGTAAAGTCTTAATTTTCGAACTCACCTCCATGGTATGTCCGTATAATCAAAATAGCATATCATTTCTCATTCTGAACTTTCTTGGCAAACTTTGAAAAGTGAGATAAAGTTTCGGACTTACTTGCTAGAAAGTAGACACAAATAATTCGAGAATAATCATCCACAATTTCTAGGCAATATCTCTTTCCACCAATGCTTTAAGTTCTGGTTGGTCTAAAGAGATCCATATGCAGAAGCTGTAAAACACGATTAGTAGAAACTTGATTTATTGATTTAAAAGAACTTCTAACCTGTTTTCCCAACACACATGGTGTGCATAAGTCAAAATTTTGATACTTCAGGTTGGGTAGTCCACGAACAAGATTTTTGGAAGAGATCTTGGCAATTTGCTTCATGTTGACATGGCCAAGCTTTCTATGCCAAAGATTTGCTTCATCTTGAATTGAAATTAAACATTGAGATTGTTCTGATTTTATATCCAGAAGATAGATGTTCTCATGTCTTCGTCCAATAAAAGATTGAGAAAAATCTTTACTAGTTCCCGATCATACTCCTTCTTGAAAATTGATTTCGAATCTAGTGTTGCACAGTTGGCTAATGCTGAGTAGATTGTAATTTAGTCCTTTCACCAAAGAGATATTGTTGATTGTGAGACTTTCAATCTTTACAGTTCCACATCCAACAATTCTTCCTTTACTATTTCCACCAAAAGAGACTTTTCCACCATTCTTTTGAGCAAATTTTATAAAACAACCTGAGTCTTCAGTCATATGTCTTGAACATCCACTATCCAAATATCATTTAACATTTTTCTCGACAGTGACTTGCAATTAAAAAAGAAACTCAAGCTTTCTTTGGTACCCATATTTTCTTGAGTCTAGAGGAGTTAGTGCAATATGCAATCTTTGTCCATTCCTTCTTAACATGTCTCCAAACCATAAGACATTCTTTCTCAAAATGTTCTGAGCTGTTGCACTTTGAACATTTGAGAACACTTCGGCCAACAGGTTTTACAAATACTTTTTGAAAATAATTTATGTAAAAAGTTTTTGTAGGTTTTTGTTTGATTCGTTCCTTCACTTTTGGAAAATCAATTAAAGGAACCGTTTTTAAAGTCATTCACAAGCCTAATTTGTTAAAGTAAGGTCTTTGTACTGAAAAAATCTTTTTCAGCTTTTCAGATCCTATTGAAAATCTTTTTGAAATATTTGAAATGTCAATTTTTAAAAGAGTATTTTCTTTTGAAAGAGAGTTTGCATTTTCTTTTAAAACAACAAAGCTTTTGTCTAAATTTTCAAACTTCTTTTTCCAAGAGTTTTCCTATTGCTTCAGTGTAGAATTATTCCTTTTTAGCTCGGAAATCCTCTTAAGAGAGGTTTTGAGACTAAAACAAAACTCATCAATGTATTTCGAGACTTTAGTAGGAATCTTTAGATTGCTTACCTCAATTTCACTATCTGAGTCTGAGTCTGTATCTATCTCAGAGTCTGATTCTGATTCTGATTTTGCCATTAGACAAATGTTGGCATAATCTTCATCAATTTCTTCGTATTCAGTATCACTCCATGTCTCTGCTTTGAGAGCCTTCTTGTATTTCTCAGCTTTTCCCTTATTTTTCTTCAACAGAGGACAGTTGGGTTTGATGTGTCCCTTTTTCTTGCATTCAAAACAGATCACATCTTTATTGGCTTCATCATCCTCAGTTAATTTGTTTCGAAACTTTTGAGTGCTTTGTTTCTTCCAATTGAACCTTCTTCTCTTTTTGTTCAGTTTCCTGAACGTCTTTATCATAAGAGCTAACTCTTCATCGTCCATATCATCTTCAGAATTTGTAACATCAGAATCATCGGTAGATTTCAAAGTAATTGATTTCTTACCTTTAGGATCTTCCTCCTCATTGATTTTCTCCACTTCATGGGATTGAAGTGTGCCAACTAATTCGTCTACAGAAAGCGGCATGATCCTTTGTGTTTCCCTTATTGAAGTCTTTATGTGATTCCAGTCTTTAGAGAGTCCACGCAACAATTTGTTGACCTTCATTGGTTCTGAGATTGACTGTCCCTGATACTCTAGACCATTTGCAATTTCGGTATAATGACTAAACTGATATGTGATAAGTTCTCCTGACTTCATCTTGAAGGCTTCATAATGTCCAAGTAGAATATTAATCCTTGTTTCTTTCACTCAATCAGTTCCTTAATAAGTAATGTGCAGCCTATCCCAAACTTCTTTAGCTATTTCACAAGAAGATATTTTGTTATACTTAGTAGGAGATAATGCACAATATAAAGAGTAAATTGCTTTAACATCAAGAGCTTGTCTCTTGGTTATTTCTTCTTGAATCATCTCGCTGGCAACTACAACTTCTTTTCCTCTTTTTGAAACTGATGTAGCTTTAGGACTAATTCTTTTTTCTACCGCATCCCATTCCAGATGATCTTTCGATCTTAAGAATGCTTTCATCTTGTTTTTCCATATGCTGTATTCGTTTCCATCAAAATAAGGTGGTCTGGTGTTACTTTGGCCTTGAACCAAACTTGTAGCCAATATATTAGCCATAGATCTTTAACTCAGAAGTAAAAACACTTCAATTAAATGAGTACATGAGCTCCGATACCAATTGATAGGGCTAGTAAAAACATCTAGAGGGGGGTGAATAGGTGTTAAAGAAGTTTTTACAAAACTTAACAGCTTAATTCGTCTTTTAAGAATAATAGACTGAATATATAAAAGATTGTAAATAGATATATAAGACTATAAATAAAAGCAAAGAGTTTAGGAAAAGAGAATTGAAAAACAGAGTTTATAGTGGTTCGACTTAGACCAAGCCTATGCCCACTTTTCCGCACTGACAGCCCACCAGCTAGATTTCACTAAGAACCAAAAGAGATTTATAGTCTCACGTCCTTGATTCCACAGTATAGAGACTCTACTACACTTCCTCAAGGTCTCACAAATATTTATCTCTCTTTCGAATACAGTAAAAGCTCAGTGAATGAAATAACACAGAACTAGGAGCTTCAAACTTTAGAATTCTTCTATCACGCACACACTCGAATAATTTAAGCGTCTTTCTTAAATACTCCTCCATGCCTTCATATCCGTTGACACCTTCCAAAGGAGTTCTTCCAATCTACTCGTTGGACAGAATCAATTTAGGGACATCTCGAGTTATAAAAGGAATGTGATGATAGCTCACCAATCCTGCTCGCCCATACAATCAAGATCTAGGTTTCCATAAGTAGAACCTTCCAAATATACTTTGCCAATCAATAGATCTAATTATCCAAATTGATTTCAATAAGAATAATTGATGTTGAGGTGCTATCTCCAGTAGTGAGATCTTCTTCAACCGTACAAACCAAATCCTTAAGGATATACTTGCATTTGGATAAGTCTTCTCTTCGTCGGTCTAGAAACTGTCAGTGAGAACAGACTTTGAATCTTGAGTTTGGAAGTCTTCAGACTTTGACGATAGAGTCTATAAGTCTTCAAACTAGACTGATGGAAACGTTTTGTCAACTTCAAAAGGAAGTTTTCTCCAACAATAATCATTGAAAACCTTCAATTTTTGACATTGTACTAGTATGGTCCTTCCTCCTTTATCTATTTGTGCGTACTTGAAAACCATTTGAAACGATTGAAATGACCATAGAAAATTGTTGATTGTTTTTTGCTATTTCTCCATGTATTCTTAGTCCTAATTTTTTTGTTTTGGCAGCTTCCTTTCAGGAGGCCCTTGCTGATTTGCCATTAAATCAGGGCTCTCCGTTTGTGATCTCTAAGTGAAGTGGATATCGCGCATGCCTTTATTAATATTAGTGAAAGATGTGCGGAGGGGACGATATCGACATTGTTGTGCTTAAGACGCCATCTCATGTCTCCATTGAGTGAATGCACAAATTCTCATTACATTTTGGGATTGAGCTTTAATAATCGTACATCATATTCTATGCTCCAATATGATGTGCAAGATTGGGATGTTTTAAGTAGAGAGGATAATTGAATTACTAGAGAATGATCATCTTCTATCTTATCCTTAAGATCAAAGTGAAAGACGTGCAAATTTCAGTTCGCCTATATCAATCATTGTGGTGGAGATCTAATATTGCTTCAGTTCGCCTATGTGTATAGAATGATCATCTTCTATCTTATCCTTAAGATCATGTTAAGTGACCATCATTTTTAGATTATTTCCATGTGCACACGTATATTTAATTGCATCTAACAATTTCTTATGTAATTTGTTGAGAAAACTCTTATTAGATTTTGAAGTTGACAAAACTTTTCTACTTCTATTTCTATTCTTATTCTCATTCTGAGGAATACTAGACTTTTGTGGAATTCTATCAAAGTCTATCTTACATCAGAAATCTATCCCACTCTGACGAAGACCTAGACAGAACTCAAGTGAATAATGAAGAAATAATCGGACTCACGATTATTGTTCTTCCTTCAAGGACTCAGTACGAACAAGATATATATGGCTTTTTGGATGAAAATCTCACTTACCTTTTTGGATATTATTGACGAAATTAATCACGAATCAGTAAAATCAATTTGGAAGATAAGATTTTTGGAAAAAATCTACCTATGAAAACCAAGATTCTGATTGTATGGACAATCGAGATCATTGGACTTTCATCTCAATCTTCAAATGGCTCAAGATCTCTTTGATTGATTCTGTCTAACGGGTTGATTGGAAGAATTTCTCTGGATAGTGCCAACGGTCATAAAGGCATGGAAGAGTATTTAAAGAGGTCTTTCGCGTCATTTGAGGTATGCATGAAAGCTAGAATTCCAAAGTTTGAAGCTTCTCAAATCACTTGTTCTTTATCAATATTGCTCATACGTGTATTCGAAAGAAAGAGAAACACTAAGGAGTGACTTAGTGAGAGAAAAGGAAACTCTTTATTGAGTAGTTAGTGTTATATTACTGAAATTTTCTTTCGATTAATAGTGAAATCCAGATAGAAGGCTGTCAGCGTGGGAGAGTGGACGTATGCTTAATCTAAACCGAACTACTATAAATCTTATATTCATTTTCTCTTTCCTGAACTCATTTAATTTATTTGCTGTGATATTTTTCTGAGTTTCGTTATATTTTAAAACATCTTATTTGAATCTGAATCTTTATCATCAATATATTGTCTAACAGACTCAGTTTAAAAGAAAAATATTTTACTGCAGCTTTAGATAAATATGTTTTTACACCTATTCACCCTCCTCTAAGTTTTTATACTAGCTCTTTCATAATTAAGCAAAAAACAAAACCCTCAACTTATTTCCATGTGCACATGTAGGTCTGACCACTTTATTAAAAGAAAATAATGCTATAGTTTTAGATTTTATTTAAATTTAAAAATCATATAAATAAATGATAATCATTAAAAATATACTTGAATAAATATCTTTACCGGGTGCAATTTATTTACTTAATTGACTAAAAATACTTTTTGAAAAATCAGTTACAATGAAAACCAAAGTAGAGTTAGCTTTTGCCATGAAAAGAAAGAAAGTGTAAGTCTACGTATCTTTGATTATTCGCTCTATTTGACCGAGACTTCTTTTGTCTTCGTATTAGAATTTATGCTCAAATTGTAATTGAGTTGCTAGCGGCCAATTTTTCATGAATAATTAAGGATTGGAATTCTATAATTTAATTCTTATGTTAAGTATTTTGAACTTTTTTATTCTTTATTTTATTTTATATGTTAATTTTTTATGGATTTTTGTTATTGATAAATGAGTTTTCATTTTTGTTGCTACGTTCACTTTTATACTTAACTAAAAATGAAGCAATTGGCCATTTTCGGATTCCAAAAATTAAGGAATCAATTTCGACATATAAATTTCAAATTTGAAGTCGAGCTTGAATCGATTTTGAAATCACTTATCCTTATTAGAATCAATCACTCATAATACGAGAGGCCTTGAGCAAAGAGAAAAAGGATATATGGCTTTGTCACTCGATTAAATCCACGGGCGTCTTGGTAAATCGATTCATTACGCATATATTGCTCGAAAAGATAGGAGACGCACTTCACCACCCGTGGAGAGCTCACCGGTCGATGGTTGCAGCCTCGCACAGGCGGAATTTCTCCGCTGGCGATTAAAGCGAACGATCAGTAGCGAGCGAGCAACTTCCCACGGCGCCAAACTCCCACCCCCCGATTTCCTAAGCCATTTCCATCTCCTCTCCGAGCACGAGCGAGCGAGCCATTTCTCTCTCTCCGTCTCTCGAGCTCGCGTGCGTACAGAGGTTGCGGTTGCGGATTCGATTGAATCAGCCGAGAGAAGAACCCAAATGGAAACGAGCAAAGGGGAAGACGCGGGCGGTCGCCCTCAGGTCCGCCATCCGAACCCTAGTCCTGTCCCTGTCCCTGGCCCTGGCCCTGGCCCGAACCCTAACGGGAGCGCAGGATCGAGAGGGAAGTCGTGCAAGGGGTGCCTGTACTACTCCTCCGTCCTGAAATCCAAATCTCAGCCACCTACCTGCGTCGGCTTCTCCAGGACCCTCAACGAAGGTCCGTCTTTCCTTTTCAACATTTGTCGCTGCTTTTTTTCCCCTCCTGATAAGAAAATTGACAACGCGAATGGCGGCGAGAGGATCGGTAATCCGCTGCGATTCGATCTTTTTTCTTTTTCTACTTTTCGTGTTGGGTTTGGTGATGGCATGAGCAAATTGCTTGGAATTGAGGTCGGAGGGTTTTGCGGGCACGGGGCTGATGTCCGACAAGATTAACTAGTTGAATTGGGGCACCAAAATTACGATGGTTTTTCATTTCTGGCCTATTCATCGATGTCCTGTCGATGTTTAAGCTTATGCTGCACCATGTCGTCGATAGGTTTTTCTGGCTCATTGGGATTTTTGTGAGGACAACTGCTGCTACTGGTTCCCCTTCTGATTGTTTTGCGTCTGTTCAAGATTGTAGAGTTTGGCGGGGATCTTTTTCTCGTGCTTTGCCTTCAAATATAATGGTGCTTCTAGAGTGAATGGTGGTATGGTCTGATTGTGGGCCGTCCAGAAAGACACTCTGGTAACAAAGCCTTAATGTAAGCTGTACTGGGACAAGCCATGACTTTTGTACTGACCTCTGGACTAGCACTTTTTGAGTATGATACTGGACATGATCTAGGGGAATTTCTATTGTCCCATTGGTTTTTTTACAGGACCAGTCCTGCATTTGATGTGGATTGCTGGATAAAAAGGGGTAAAACATGGTTCGTCAGATATGTCGGTTTTCTAGTTGTAACTGACTGAGGTTAAAGGACAGTTACGGATGCATAGGTGATCAAAGTTTCATTTGATGAAGTAAAATAGTTCATGGTTATATATCAGAAAAGTGATAATGGTCCAGTAGAAAGTGGCCCGAGTGCTTTTGCAAGTGAACAAAGGTTTGAACCTTGCTGGTGCAAGGTCAAATATTTTTTTCACAAGGCCAAAGAAACAGTCAGAAGTTGTACTGGTTGAACTGTCCACACTGGGTTTGATCAGTCTTTAACAACTCCAATTCTTTCACATAAACCAGACTATACCATGCTCTGTTTCCTGGTTGAACCGGCCAGTCCTGTCCTGTTTGAAAACACTGGTTTGACAATTTGCAATTTTCACTTAAAGGTACTTGTTGTCTTCTCGTTAACCTACAGACAATGTTACAGCTCCATCTTGAGAAAAGCTTGAATACTTTAGTCCTACCGTATGCTGTTATTTGTATATGCTGACCCTTAGGATTGTTGATCAGTGCCTAGCTATATCGTGGGAGAATCTGAGTTGGAAGCAACCAAAGAGGGCCGGAATCTGAAAGACTTCAGCTATGCCTGTGTTGGTTACTCTGTCTTCTTGGAGAAAAATCATCAATCTTCTGACGCAAAGGATAAACAAGCGGAACTTCCATTCTGTGTCGGTCTTGAGGTAATGACTCCTCTCTGTCTTCACCTCAATGGAATTGCCTCTCTTTATGAACTAACTTCTTCCTAATGACATCATGATGGTGTTTTTGTTCAACACAAACTTGAATACTGTAAACACCTGTTGTAGGTTAATGTTGTATTTTAAGTCTTTTGATGTGTTTCTGTTACAAATTTAAGTCGCTGCAAATGCAGGATAAACAATTGTGTAAGATAATGATTATTGAAGTGTGATTTATTTTTGGTTGACTCAGTTATATGTTAGCAGAACGATGCTTTTTGAGATCCTACTTTTGAGCATGATGTGTCAGTTGGGCTATAGTGTGCTTTTCATCGGTCCTTATAAATTTCTTGGAGTCTCAACATTGTTTAATTGTTTTTTGCGGGTACTTGGACAGATTGCCATTTGATTCAGTATCTTTTGTTAGAGAAAGTCCTTGAAAGGACACAGGATACCAAGGTGCTACATATTTTGCCCATTCAAAGTTTTGGAAGAAGTTAATTTGGAGGATGACATGGCATAGGCTGCACACTGGTGATTCTAATTTGTAAACCAAGTGTGACCTTAAATTAATCCTGCATGTGCTTATGCTCAAATTTGGTCTTGAAAATGTCCAGCTAGGTTACAACAAACTAAGAATCTTTTGCAATGGCTTGATGAGACATCTTTTGAGCTATTGTTTCTCCTTTTTACTGGTCGATGTAGTTGTGCATTTTCTTAGATGGTTTTAGTACTTTGGAAGCTTCTGTTTTAAGTAGTCAACTGTAAAAGAGCCTTCGATTGTCAACCATCTTGTGGGCCAAATTTTTTTTTTTAACTGTCTTCTGTCATTGGTATATACCGTAAAATTAAAGCGAACTATAAATTGTCTTTTCAACCATAGATAGGCTTGGTTATTTGAAAAGTAAGATTTAAGGACTGCATTTATCTTTGGTTATCTCGTGATAATAATGATGTGTTGTGTAGTGAACATATTCGGTTATTCTTGAGTTGTTTGTTGATAAAATGGGCATGTTGTATGATTTGTCCCCCACTTTATTTTTATCTGACAGCTAAATTTGTGTCAGGTTCTGTTAGATAAAAGAACAACACCTGCTGAGAATGTTCCTGCCAATCTTCATAAAAAGGAAGGTGAGGAGCTTATTTCTCTTTTGCAATACTTGCCTTATTACTTGGTTATATTGCCAGCACACACTTATCATTCTCTCTTTGTTCTACCGTGCCCTTAGTCATAATTGTCCCCATGCCATGTTCTATCGTTGGCCTGAGGTCCTAGATGTGCTCTTCTCATGCTATTCCACATTAGTTGCTTAGTGACAATTTGGTTCTTTCTTCTCAATATGGCTAATCCCTGTGTCTTCAGCTCCAGATGGTCATGCTTTTCCTCAACGGCGGAGTTACAAGCCAGCAATTTCTTCTGGCGATGATTACTTGAGTAGGCAAGTCCTCTACTCATTTGTATTATCCTCCTTCGTGTTTTAAGATTTCTTGCAAGCCCAGATGACAAATCCCATTGATTTTCAGGTTTAAGAGAAACGCAAGTCTGGTTGCATCCGGTGTTGCCAGGAATGTGAATAGAGTAGGAAACTACATAAAAGAGAGTATGGATGATATTTTCCAGCCTTACCGGAGGCGACCGAAGTGAAGCAGATCTTGATGGCGTAGTTGAAGAATGGGCTACTTCCCTGGTCGCCAATTTTAACAGAATCCCAGTTTCTCTGATACAGAATTAATATTACTACATCCTTCTTCGAGAAGGGCCAAGTTCCATTATTGTAATAAATGAATTTTGACGAGTACACTAAAGATTCTACTAAGTTTTGAGAATCTCTATGGTTTAAGTTTTGCACAATTATCACTTCCCATCTTCAATCTCCGCACTTCACATTTCCTACCTCCTGATGTAGCATCTTGTGTTCAAGCAGTCACCTTTCTCTAGTCTAGGGCGGTGTGTGAATAATATGTTTAACAATATATGCCTATTATTCACATTCCCTCATCTGATGTATCGTCTTATGTTCAACTTGGCTCGAGATTCAATATGACAGCCGGTTCAGCTTTCTTCTAACAAATTCATTTTTCACACGAAGCTTTTATTTTAATTATCTTTCAAGTTTATTTTACTTTTTGCCATGACCGACTCAACAAGCCTTGATAGGCTAATTATCCAAGAAAAGTTGTTGATGGGCCTCGGCTGTAAGCTGCTTAGCCCCTCAAGCCCATGATTGTATCTGTTTAAAGTGTTTTAACCGATTGTTTCTTCCCAGTTTTCATATGAAAGAAGGTGATCGATTTAGTATGTAAAACGGTTACATCAAGAGAAGTCAGCAGCCGTTCCCATCTAGTGTCACGGCCTGTTGATTCTCTCGTACTTGCGAATCCTTGAGGAAACTTTGAGTTATCGAGTGAAGAGTGATGATGTAAAGGAGTGAATATAATTGGTCCGTGGAAGTTGCGTCAGGATAATTCGTGCTAAGAGTTCTAGAATAAAACAAATATATCTCTTAAGAGCTCTAAAAGTGGGATTGGCCTTCCTTGTACAAATTGATCAATAGCTAATTTCCCTCTCCTGATGAGGCTGTGACAAGCTAAAACTAGTTGTTGAGTGATCTATTGTCCCGCTTGATAGACTAGACGCCTAAGTTAAGCTGGGCGTGGTATGATCTTGTATAAGGAAGCTATTTGGCATAATGTTCTCTAGAACAACTATTGAAATTCCGCTCACCAGGTGTTGGATGTGTTGTTCAGCTATCAAGGAATTGCTGACTAGTGACACTAGTGTCATGGGCTGACAGTTTCCTTGGCCACGGAACGACCCGTGCGGTGCCTAACGAGCGAAACTCACCAGGCCAGCGTTCCTTCTGTAATTGTTCCAGTGGACAATACGGTGAAAAGTTTCTTTGTATGAGATCGTATCGGGTGTCTAGTCCATCAAGTGAGATAGCAGATTTCTTTAGGCTCAACAATTGATTTCGGCCTGACATGACCTCGCCAGGAGAGCGGCATCAGCTCTCGACTAGTTTGTGCACGGGGATGCCAACCTCGTCTTCAAAGCTCCTTAGTAATATAATCCTTCTATCCTAGAACTCCTAATATCAACCGTCCTGACGCTGCTCCCACAGACTAGTTGTGTCTGTCCCCTCTGCTTCCTCACTCTTTATTTGATAACCCCAAGCACCACTCATAAGTGTCACGAGTAGATTCACAGACCGTGACATTCTCCCCCACTCAATTCCGCAACGCCCTCGTTGCAATCTATTTAGTTGCTTCAATGCGTCCCTTAACCATTGATGCACCACTTTTAGGATCTCTCATCAAATGGTCACGTTCACCTAACAAAAGAGGTTTTGCTTTATTGGTAGCCTCTTTTGATCTCAATTGTTTGGGCTATGTTTGGTCACCTACGTTTTATTTGGCAAGTGTGGCATTTCTCGCTAACCACATTTTTTGGTAGCACCATCTTTGCCTATTAAACATTTTGACCTCAGCGAACCAAATGGAGGTTATTTCCTTGTTGAAAATGTGGCAATAAATCTCCTCTTTTCGGATTCACCGATCGATCCAAGAACGTTATCCCCATTCAGCGAGGATTCGGTTCTTCTCCAACTCTACCCGCTCAGTGAGGAACTAACTCATCCTAGTTGCCCCCATTGTCATCCTAGAAGCTTACTCGAGAGCTATGCTTTGTTTGAGCACCTTTTGCCCTGACGATTCACTCTCCACCCTTGTCGGACCGGGTAGACCACTACTTCCTCAACCCACACTAGAGTGAGGAGTCCGATTTTCCAACTCACCTATTTACTGGAGGAATTCCTGCTCTAATACCATTTGTCATGGGCTAACAGTTTCATTGGCTATGGAGCGGCCCATGCAATGCCTAGCGAGTGGAACTCGCTAGGCTAGCCATCCTTTTATAGTTGTTCTAATAAACAATACGATGAATAGCTTTTTTGTACGAGATCGTATCACGCCCAGCTTTGCTCAGGCGTCTAATCCATCAAGTGAGATAGCGGATCTCTTTAGGCTCAACAACTAGTTTCGGCCTACCATGGCCTCGTCAGGAGCGGAAAAAGAGCGGCATCCGCTCTCGATCAATTCGTGCACAGGAGGCCAACCCCGCCTTTAGAGCTCCTTAGTAATATAATCCTTCTATCCTAGAACTCCTAGCACCAATTGTCTTAACGCCACTCCCACAGACTAGTTATGACTGTCCCCTCTGCTTCCTCGCTCTTCACTCGGTAACCTCAAGCACCACTCACAAGTATCACGAGTACGAGAAGATTCATGAACCGTGACACTAGCGTGTTACTTTGTCATTGCTGTTTTAGACGGTTTGGGAGACTCATGATTCACTAGTCATGGTGTTAAATCTATCCCAAAATGAAAACCTTACTTTACCCAATGAATATTTCAGTTAATATTATGAAAAGCCATAAACCCATATACTTATGATAAATTTATCTCAAATCAATTCTTTGACCATGAAAAGCCCTATACTAATACACTTGAGATAAATTTACTTTCCGTTAGTTTTTGTTAAATTTTACTAACAAATTATTGAGTTGGATGATATGTGCAAATTACGGTTTAACCATCTATTTGTTATAAGTATACCAGTTTGTGATTTTTCTTCAATTTAATATTAATTAATGGAGGATAAGTTTGCCATAAATATACCGGTTTATAGTTTTTGATTGTCAAAAAATTAATTTGGATAAATCTATCACAAATGTACCAATATATGGTTTTTCATAGTCAAATAAATACTTTAGGGTAAATTTGTCACATGTATACTACTTTAGAGTTGAGATGTAAAATCATATATTTATTTTAAATAAAGTGTGATTTCAATATTTCCATTTAAATTCTATAAGTCATCTATAATTTAGTAACTTCAGAGATATTATAACATGACTGAATGGAAGCTAAGGGACTTGCCAATCGTGAAAACCCTTCAATAAACCTTCTATAGTAACTAGCCAACCCTAAGAAACTTCGTATTTCAGTGGGTGTTGTCGATCTCGACCAATTTATTATCATCTCAACTTTCGCCGGGTCCACTGCAATTCCTCCTCCCAATACCACGTGTCCCAAAAATATTATCCGGTCAAGCCAAAATTCACACTTGCTGAATTTGGCATACGGCTCATGATCTCTCAGAGTTTGCAAAATTATCCTCAAGTGTTGCTCATGCTCTTCAGGCCCTCTAGAATATATCAGGATATCATCAATAAAAACAATCACAAACTGATCTAAATAATGTTTAAATAATACCCTATTCATTAGATCCATAAATGTAGCCAGCACATTTGTCACTCCAAAAGGCATGACGAGGAACTCGTAGTGTCCATAACGAGTCCTAAACGCAGTCTTAGGAATGTCTTCTTTCTTAATCCTTAGCTGATGGTATCCCGATCTCAAGTCGATCTTAGAAAAGACCGAACTTCCCTGGAGTTGGTCAAATAGATCATCAATTCTAGGCAAGGGATATTTATTTTTAATGGTTACTTGATTCAGTTGCTTATAGTCAATACATAAGCGCATCAACCCATCATTCTTTTTCACAAACAAGACTGGTGCACCCCAAGGTGAAGCACTTGGCCTAATAAATCCTTTATCAAGCAACTCCTGCAGTTGCACTTTCAACTCCTTCAGTTCCATTAAGGCCATCCTATATGGGGCTTTGGATATTGGTCTTGTTCCAGGCATTAGTTCAATTTCAAACTCAATTTCTTGTTCCGACGGTAGTCTAGGCAACTCCTCAGGAAATACATCTTGAAATTCGTTGACTACTCGAATTTCATCAAGCTTAGGCTCTTCCTTAATATAATCTTTAACCATTACTAGGTACCCTTGACATCCTTTGTCAAGTAACGCACAGGCCTCTATCAGTCCTCAACCTTTTCAGGAATCTTTTAGCTTTTTCTTCTCGATCTTCAATCAGCCTGGGAGTATATCTAGACAGTTTAGAAAATTTTGCCTCATACTAATCCATTGTCAGCTCCCTTTGTTCCAACTGAACAAATTTTGTGATCTTCTTATCTCTAGCACAATCAAAGAAATGCTTTCTATTGAAAACTCTCACAAACTCATCCCAATTTATGTCAATGCCTGGTGGAAAGATCGTGTCCCTCGAAGCTCTCCACCAAAACTTTGCATTTCCCTCCAGCTGGTACTCTACCAAAGTTATCTTCTCAACATCATTGCAGTTCAACAACAGGAAAATTTGTTCCAACCCATCAATCCAATGCTCCGCCTCCTCAGGACTTCCCATTCCACTAAACTTGGGTGGTTTCAACTTCAGGAATTGCTCCACTAGTCCCTGAGGACAACGTGCCGCTCCGGGTTGTTGCTACGCTTGTCTTTCCATAAGATTTCCTATATTGTCCAATGCCTGTAGGATATCTTCCATTCGAGGTTTAGCCCTTGTTGTAGAGGCTTTAGCTCTTGATGGATGATAACCTCTAGTTCATATCATGATTTTCCTGTTGTTTCCAAGAATTTGCCTAAGGAATAATCTGTGACTCAATGTCTCCATTTAAAGCAACTGCAACTATATAAAAAGACTAGGGATCTACGAGTGAATACCCACCACCCGTTGCTCAAAGTTAGTCAACCATTCTTAGTTAGCATCCTAAGGTGTGCATTGTCATTATATTCCTCAATTGATGAGACTCCTTATCACTCCACATATAACCATTCGCTCTGATACCACCTGCTGTGGCACCCCAAAAATGGCCACCAATCCGTTAGGGTCATCATAGTTCACTTACATTTCACTTGCCCTAATAACATGTCACTCTAATACCATTAAATTATAGTGGGTCCACAAGTCTCGGGGGTTTGTATTAATTAATTCGGTTCCAGCACAGTTCATATGACGGAAGCATATTCGATATCTCCCTAGCCCATACTCAACAAAATAACACAATGTACGCCAACTACACACTTTATATATATACCACTTTTATTTACATAACTTGATGGACATCATGAGTCGGAACATCAAAAGGCCAAGGCTTTACTAAGCTCGGCTAAAACCAAAAGTACCCAACCCCACAGCAATCATGTATAATGGTCCATCATACAGTGTCGGCCATCCAAAAAGTGTCATCCGCTACCCATTCACACGCACAATCACACCCAGCCCAGTCCATTAGCTAGCGGCGGCGGCAGCATCCCCATCATGATCCCATCACGACGAACATGCATGGACAGGAACTCCTGTACCACGGGGCCACCAGGTAGACCCACGTCATACATGACTAAGACTCAAACATAGACAAATACCAATCCTTGAACACCAACAAAGATGTGATCCAAACACAAGCACTCGATATCAACTAGGATGCCGTAAAAAGTGCCACGTGTTATAGGTAACAGAGGCATCTCTCAATTTGAAATGTTAGTCCCCAAAAGGGGCGAGTACAACCACTCGGCAGTAAAGATCCATCAAACTACATAACGCAACAAGCAAGACAACCAAGATATCGTGTGAAATGCACATATCATCCATGCAATCATGCATATATCTCCATAAGATCCATTCGATGATGTTAGTCCCCAAAAGGGGTGAGTACAACCACTTAGCAGTAAAGATCCATTAAACTACATAACGCAACAAGCAAGACAACCAAGATATCATGTGAAACGCACATATCATCCATGCAATAATGCATATATCTCCATAAAATCCATTCGATGCCTTAATGACCACATTTTCAATGCCCAATAATACCAATTCTAATTCATAGACAATTCATGCACCATGCAATATGCACACACGATGCCCCAGGGATCAATCTTTGCATCCCTCCTGGCTCTCGCACCCAACCTAGCATCGCAAGACCTCCGACATTCAATAACAATTTCGTTAAAATTACTAAATGAGCTCAGAAAATTCTGAGATTTTAATATGTTATACATAAGACCTGGAAGTAAAATTTTCATGAAGAACTCTAGGTCGAATTCATCGTAGATCAAGAGCTATAACCACCATAACTCTCCCTAACCCTCGGTGACAGTTTCCAGATTTAACATTTTTAAAGAAAAATCGTATCACCGACCAATGTTTGTCCGTTTCTTCTCAAATTTTAGTATGTTACTCCTCAAGAGGTTGTCTACAACTTTCATCAAGGACACGAGGTAAGATTTCAACTAGAAAATTTCATACAGCTCGCGGAATCACCAATGGTCAACATAACAGTTTCCAGATCTGGTATCTTCAAAGAAAAATCGTTTCACCAGCCAATACTTGTCCGTTTCTTCTCAAATTTTAGTATTTTACTCCTCAAGATATCATCTACAACTTTCATAAAGGACACGAAGTAATATTTCAACTAGAAAATTTCATACAGCTCGCGGAATCACCAAAGGTCATCATAACAGTTTCCAGATCTAGTATCTTCAAAGAAAAATCGTTTCACCGGCCAATACTTGTCCGTTTCTTCTCAAATTTTAGTATGTTACTCCTCAAGATGTCATCTACAACTTTTATCAAGGACATGAAGTAAGATTTCAACTAGAAAATTTCATACAGCTCGCGGAATCACCAAAGGTCAAACTGTTTTCCATAAAACAGTTTACTAGGCTAAGGAACTACTCCCATAATTTTGAAAATTCTAACATCCAGCACATCCGAAATCCACTATACTTCACACACAACAGCAAGCATAGGGTAGATCAATGGACTTCACTTGCCTTAAATCCAACGAAATCACAGCAAGCACAATAGTGATTTGAGGACTTCGAATGCTGCTAGATCGATGGCGAGGCTAGGCGGCATCGATCGCGGCAGTGGGTGCATGCACGGCAGGGCTGACCTCCTTCTTCCCCTCCTCTCTCTCCCAGTCACTCTCCCTTTCTCGATCACTCTCTCTCTCGCTCGGTTTCTGCCTTGATCATTCCACCTCCCCCTTTCCCTTTTGTTTTCTTAATTGTCTGTAATCAATTGATTTTTGCATGCAAGAGACACTTGGCTTCAAGAGGAAGACAAGTGTCTTCAACAAGAGGACAAATGGAGGAGGTGGCGTGGACTTCTCCATCCGGTTCCCCCCCATGGGCCGACGGTTTTGTGGGCCTCTCTGCCTACTTTGGGCTAAAAAACTTTTAGGCCTAGATGTCAATTTTAAATGGCCCATAGAAAGTAATAATAATAAGCCCATAATTCCTACACCACTTTAGGGCATTTTGATTTTTTTTTTTTATAGAAATCAATTAACATTCCCATAACCAATTTTACAAAAGGGGGGTTCGGTCCAAGAGATAAAATAACGTGGCCGATGATGTAATTATCCATATGGCCATTAAAAGACAACTTCCTTTCCTTCCAAAAATTAATATTTCGGGTTGTCGAGATTCTCGGATGCCACACCCTTGAAGGTGAAAGCCATATATGACTTAAAAACCTCATTCTATTGTCATGGAAGTTCAAAGCTTATTGGGAAGGTTGAATTATGTAGCAAGGTTTATCTCCTAGCTATTGAAGATTGCAAAGCTGTTCTTCAAGCTATTGAAAACGAATACCAAGGTCAATTGGGACAACAAATGTCAAAAGTTCTTTAAAGAACTCAAGCAATATCTTTCGCAGCCACCCGTTTTAGTTCCGCCTATTCAAGGTTTACCTCTAATTTTGTACCTTCCCATCAATGAAGAGTCCTTGGGAGCTATGCTAGCAAAAAAAAGGACCAAAAGATGGAACAGAGTGTGTCCTATATTACCTTAGTAAGAAGTTCACCACCTTCGAGGTTCGATATACTGAAGTGGAATAGACGTGTGTAGCCCCCATTTGGGTATTGCACTGCTTGAGACAATATACCTTTCATCACCATATCTTGTTGGTGACTGACGATAACCCAATCAAGTACCTTTTGGAGAAGCCTACACTGGTTGGAAGGCTTGCCAATTGATTGCCTTCTTTTATCATTCTTAGAATTAGAATGGCATGAAAATGACCAACCACACATGATCGCCTAGTTTAGGATAAATTATCCTAAAAAGTACAAAGAAATGCATGGATACCTTAGGTAAACACAACATACTGTTAGGTATTGAAATGGCTAATAGAAATGTTAGCGTAACCCAAGTCTCCGAACTTAGATATCTAGTTGTATAAAAATCGAGGGAACAATCCTGACCCTCGATTGGGTTTTCTAGCCAACTCCCAAGAATGAGACTAGCGTTGAATCCTGTCTTATTCTTGGTTGTCTTAAAACAACTAGATCGTATAAGTGAACCCGTCGCGAGGGGTATGAGTCTGAATAAAGACTTACCACGATTTAAAATACTCGATGTGGTAATACCCCAAATGATGAAGTGATGCCATATAAACCAAGTGTACTATCGAGAGGGCTATTGTGCTGAAGGTACCCTTAAATCCAATATTCACACCTGACCTCCTTTCTTAAGGTGTGTTGCCCATGCAAGTATGGATTGTGACACTCCACTATCACACAGGGTATGAGGTTTGGAGAACTCGTGACCATGTACGAGGTAACTCACAAGAGGTTCGATCCAAAAGATGAGTTGATGACGTTTTTGGAACGCGAACTGTGAGGGAACTCTCAAAGTCACGTACTCCTAAACCCGACCTTTCCCCTCCTCATGTGGGATGGCGGCAAGGCTGAGTTGCGATAGGTTCCACTTGATTTTAAGCTACTAGAAGAAAAAAGAGTGAAAAGATGGTAATTCTCTTACATTTGAAAGTTTTCGGTTGTGTTTTGTATGCCCACATAGATTATGAAAATAGAGATAAGCTTGATGCAAAAGCTAAAAAATATTTTTTTCATTTGGATATGGTTTTGATTATTTTAGTTATTGTTTCTAGGATGAACAAAATAGTCATCTTCTTAAGGTGGTTAGGGATAGAGCTAGCACCTTCAGAAATGTTGATAATAGCTTTAGAAACAGAAGGTTACAAAGGAGTTGGGGCATTGAGCCTATTATCATCTCGGGAGACTCGTAATTGACCCTGGTTTCAATCGACACTTCAAGGAAATGCTAGTGCCCTAGTGCTCTAGTGCTCTGGAGCCGACGTCTCTCCTCCTTCGCTGAGGTGTTTGTTTCTTTGCCAGTTGTTCATGCCGTGCCTTTCTAGTTTACTATTTGCCTTCTTTTAGGCGTTGCCTTGTGTTTTACATCTTGGCATACTTCCACTCATTATGTTTATTCATCTTGAGTGTAAGTTTTTGGTGTCGTGATTTTTTGTACTTTTGACCTTTCCTCTTTATATTATTACCTTTTACCAAATAATAATAATAATAATAATAATAATAATAATAACTGTTATGTTACAATCAATAAAAACATGTAGTATAAGGACAAATCTGTGGTAGAATCTGGTGTGAAGAAACCAACGTTGGAGAATAGAGAGATTGAATTGGAGGATGTTTTTAAGAGTGTTCTAGTTGAAAATTCCGAAACGGTTGTTGTAGACTCTAATCCACAACCAAAACAAAAATCACATACACATAAACCCACTTTGAGAAGATCTATTAGAACATCTAAACCTATGTAGAGCTATTCTTCGTCATTGCATATTTTGCTTTTGACTAACATTGGCAAACAAGGAAATTTTTCGGAAGTAGTGCAAATTAAAGATTTTGTTAAGTGGGAGTTAGCAATGCGGGATGAGTTGAATTCACTCGAGAAGAATATAACTTGGGTATTAACACAGTTATTAGATAGGAAGAAGGCATTGCAAAACAAGTGGGTGTACCCAATCAAAGAAGAACTTTATATCAGCAAGAGGTACAAAGCAATGTTAGTTGTCAAAGGATTTCAACACAAGGAATAAATTGACTACATATAGATTTTTTCTCTAGTTGTGAAATTGACTACTATCAAGCTTCTGAGAATTTATATCTAATGCAGTTAGATGTTAAGATTACATTCCTCCATGGTAATTTGGAGGAGTATATCTACATAGTATAATCAGAAGGTTTTCAAGTTCTTAGAAAAGAAAATTATGTTTGCAAACTGAAGAAAAGTTTGTGTGGCTTGAAACGGGCTCCTAGACAAGGTAAAAGATATTTGATACATTTATGTGTGGCAACAGGCTCACTAGAAGTGAGATGGATCACTACTACTACTTCAAGAAATTTGACAATTGTTATATTATTTTACTGTTGTATGTGGATGATATGCTCATTACAAGATCTAGCATGATAGAGATTAATATACTAAAGCAGCAATTATTAATAGAGTTTGAGATGAAAGAGTCAAGCACAGTGAATTAGATGCTTGGGATGATGATCGTGCAAGATAGATCCAAATGAATTGTAAAGTTATTTCAAGGAAAGTATATTGAAAATGTGCTAGATAAATTTAGAATTTAGAATGCATGGACCAAAAGTACTCTTTAGGAAGTCACTTCAAGCTCTCAAAGAAATAGTCACCAAAGATAGATGAAGAGCGGGAGAGTATGGCTAAAGTGCCTTATGCATCACCTGTTGATAGTTTAATATACACTATGGTGTGTACTAGACCAGACATATCTCATAAAGTAGGAGTTGTGAGCAAATATATGGCGAATATAGGAATAAAACATTGGGAAGCTATAAAATGGCTATTAAGATAATTGAAAGGCATTTCAGGTATGTCTTTATATTTTATGAAAAACGATGTAACTTTACAAGGCTTTATTGATGCAGATCTTGGTGGTGACTTGGATAATAGGAGAGCACCTATAGTTATGTTTTTACCTTAGGTGGCATTGCAATCAATTGGATGTCTAGACTTCAGACTTGTGTCTCTCCACCATTGAGGCAGAGTATGTTGTTATATCTAAAGCTAGTAAAGAGATGATTTGGTTGAAAAATTTTCTCAATGAGATAGGCAAGGATCAAGATAGTAATGTTCTTTTCAGTGACAGTCAAAGTGCTATTAGTCTTGCAAAGAATTTGGTATTTAACTCAAGGATAAACACATTGAGTTAATTTTTACCAAAAAAAAAAAAAACACATTGAGTTAAAGTATTATCAAATTCATCAGTTGATAGATGATTGGACATTCTCATTGAAGAAGATTCTTGGTGTAGAAAATCAAGCATATATGTTGACAAAGATTGTCACCATTGAGAAACTGAGGCAACAATTGGCCTTCATGATAAGTGATGAGGAAGGTCGTCGAACAAGGACAAATCAAGTTATAAAGATAAAGACTATGAAAGATTATTGCTGTTTTTTGAAAATCAACCTCCAAGTGAGAGATTGATGGAAAAATGGTCAAGCGCATAAACAATATGTTATGGGCAATCACTTACTAGTAGATCACCCATTCTACAAGTAGATCATAGGGCTTTTATTGTTGTTAATGGCATACGTGTAATTTCATCATAATTATGTATGCTCTAAACTCTTGCTATTTATAGATGTTGGAAGATATGATTTCATCAAATCGTGTCTATATGTTAATAGTTAGAGAATCCTGTTTATTTTAGGATTAGAAAGATAAGGGAATATTGCTTTTCCTTTATTAATCTCTTTCTTTGTAATTAAATACACTTTGTACACACAATGAAGAATATAGTGAATACAAAAAACTTCTTCTCCTACATTCCTTCTATCTCGATGCTTTTCTTGGTCTTCTGACATGGTATCAGAGCAGCCAACGATTCTGGCATAGCTTCCGCATCCACCATTCTTGATTGCCTTGAGGAACTATAACCTGCAAAACAAGTTACCGAAAGGAATCAAATTTTTTCATATCGAAATCTGTTTACAATGAGCAAATCGGAGGCTCTCACCTTAATTCCAGAAGATCAGCCAGCAGGAGATGAGACTCCACAGAGTACTCACAACCCAGATTCAACTGTTGTGACGATTATGGCAGAGCAACAATTCAACCAAAGCCAGATCCATTCCCCTCATGTACAATGGCGAATCCTCCGGCTCGCCCAACTCCGGGCAGCCCTATTCGAGCCATCCTTACCAGTGGATGCCATATCCATGGATCCATGGGGTAAACCCACATACATCACAGCCGAGGCATCAAGGCAACATGTGGACCGACGGAGGCGCACCAACCAATAGTGGGGCAGGCTCTACCCTCGGCCCGGAGCAGATGGGCGGATTTGGTGAATCAGGGGGAACAAGTCCCTTTCCAAATTTCTTTAATGCGGGTCGAGAGAACGGAGCAAATGCAGGGGCGAATACCTATCCAACTTTCTCACCTGGTTTTTTTCCTTACCAGATCCTTGCTGCCGGAGGACGGCCGGAGCTCGGCGACCCTCTGTACACCACAAATGCCGATGGACCAGAATTAAAATTGATCAGTCAGCAATTGACAAGTCCAGAGAATTACTCGACTTGGTCGTGAGAACTCCGACGTGCCTTGGTAACGAAGGATAAGGAGGGTTTTCTAGATGGAACGGTTCCCGTCCCAACCGACGAGCGAATGGCTCGTTTTTGGAGAAAGTGTAATCAACTCGTTAGAACCTGGATTGGGAACTGTATCTCAACCGAGGTATCAGCGGGACTTCCTCCGACAGAAGATGCAAAAGAAATGTGGGACAATATTAAGGAGATGTATGGAAAGATGGATCAGATCAAAATCTTTTTCATAACACAGCAAATTTCAGATATGAAGCAGGGGAATATGAGCATCGCGATAGTTTACAATAAATTGTCAGCACTGTGGAATGAAATGGAATCGGCCGAAGAAAAATTCAATTGGCCCAAACCAATTCTCCAACAGTACAAGAACATGCGCGATAGAGAAAAATCAATCAGGTTTCTCCTGATTCTAAACGAAGCGTACCTTTCGTTTCGGTCCCAGATTCTCACAATGGATCCCATGCCAAACCTTGGCCGGATCTATCAGCTCGCCGTCCAGGAAGAAAGCCAACAGAGGACGGTGACTTCTGGAAGAGGAAGCGAGGCGATGGCCCTGGCCGCTAGGGGCCATTATCGCCCCCCACAGAGAAACCCTAGAATCGGAGGAGGAAAGGGGGCGAATGCGGGGGGGCGAAACCCTAATTCTTTTTTATCTGAGCAAATGGAGGGCTCAGATTTCGCGGACCAATCGGACGGCTCCGTTTATTCATCGTCTGGGCCTTTCTCGGACAGCCCACGAAGTGCCTTCGCTGGAGCAGATGGGCCACACGAAATCGATGGGCTGCAAGGAAGAGTTCAGACGCGCGGAAATGGTCCGCGAGGATTCCAGCCCACTGCGGAAGCAGGAACATACGAGCCCACTTCAGCCCAAATTTTCCAGCTGAACAATAGAACCTTTCCAATTGCAAAATCAAATGGTCAAAAAGGAAAAGGTAAATTATATTGCGAGTTTTGTAAACGTCCACATCATTCCATTGAAAACTGTTGGAAATTACATGGGAAACCTAGAGAAAAAGAGCGAGGAAGATCTTCACAAGTTTTTCAGGTACTAAGTCAACCAACAGATAAATCAATTTCCCATGAGCAATATCAGGAATTGATGCGGGCTTTAAAAAGGCTGGATGCATCTGATAAGGCTGGAAGCTTAACAGGTACATCTTATTGCTTGATGAACTTAATTTCGAAGAAAGCATGGATTATAGATTCAGGTGCTAGTGATCACATAGTATGTGATAAGGGTTTCTTTTCCAAAATCCAAAAATTATCCTTTCCTATATCAGTACAGCTTCTAAATGGAGATTCCACACAAGTTGTCATGACTGGCACTGTGAACCTTAGTCCTCTCATTACTCTTCAAAATGTACTTTATGTGCCCGACTTCCAATTCAACCTCGTATCAGTTAATCGAGCTTCTGAAGAAAATTCATGTCGTGTCCTATTCACTCCAGATAATTGTTTCTTTCGGCCCTTTCGACCGGCAACCGATGGGCTTGGGTAAAGCTTATAAAGGGCTCTATTTTTGGATGGATTTTCCCAGCAGTTTTAATTTGTCGACTGTTGAATTCAATAAATCATTGTGTAACCATGTTATCAATGACAAAAATTCCCTTCATCATAAAAGATTGGGACATAGTGCTTCATTCCCTTGTCCTCAATGTCCTATCTGTCCTTTGGCAAAACAAACACGTGCTGCTTTTCCAAACAGTAATTCCTGAGCAGATAGTATTTTTTCCTTGATTCATGCTAATGTTTGGGGACCTTATCATACTATGAATCACGATGGGTCACGATATTTTCTCACAATTGTTGACGATTTCTCTCGTGCAACGTGGGCATTCCTCATGCAATCCAAGAATCAAGTCTTTACTCACCTAAAAACATTCCTTACATTATCCAAAACTCAATTTGGAAAAACGATCCGTCGGGTTAGAACTGATAATGGAAGAGAATTCTTCAATAATGAGTGTGCTTCTTTATTTTCACTGAATGGAATCTTGCACGAGAGTTCTTGTACTTATACACCACAGCAAAATGGTGTTGTTGAGAGAAAACATCGTCATCTCTTAGAAGTAGCACGTGCCCTCAAGTTCCAAGCATCTAATCCTGAGAATTTTTGGGGGGACTGTATAGTAACAGCGGCATATTTGATTAATCGCATGCCATCACGCATTCTGAAAGGAAACACACCATTTGAGATGCTGTATGGGAAGAAGCCAAATCTGAGTCATCTCAGAATTTTTGGATGTGTCTGTTATGTTACTACAGTGGGACACAAGGATAAGATGGAGCCACGAGCTAATGAATGTATATTCATGGGATATTCCACCTTGCAAAAAGGTTATTGGGTTTATGCACCATCCACAGGAGATTTTTTCATCAGTAGAGATGTTATCTTTCATGAGAATATATTTCCTTTTCAAACTCTTGTTTCTTCAACTGAAGATGAGAAGACAGGGAATTCAAGATTCTTATTGGAAGAAGATATCCCTTCGGGAGATACAATTCTTGCTACTCCTCTCCTAGAATCAACTAGTGAATCACATACTCTACCTATTGAGATCTCCGGGAGTCACTCAAATGAAGAGTCTCATTTAGAAGAAGAATCAACCCATTTCACTGAATATCCAGAATCTTCTTCATCGCCACAAGAATTCCCACGGCGTCCAGAATCCACTCCAACTGAAGAAGAATCCTCTTCATCACCACAAGAACTTCCACGGCGTTCTAGTCGCGTAGCTCGCCCACCAGCTTGGACAAAGGATTACATATGTGGTTCCTTAAGATCGTTAGGTACTCGTTATCCCATCTCGTCTTTTGTCTCTTTTGATAGGCTATCAGCAGAACATTTATGTTGCATGAGCCGTATTTTTGAAGAACAAGAACCCTCTAGTTATAATGAGGCTAAAGACGATCCTCGTTGGCAAAAAGGCCATGGAGGCCGAGTTACATGCTTTAACGAAGAATCATACTTGGGACATTGTACCAATGCCGACTCATCGAAAACCCATTGGATGCAAGTGGGTTTACAAGATCAAGTACAGGGCAAATGGTTCTGTGGAGAGATATAAGGCTAGGTTGGTAGCCAAAGGTTTTACACAGCGAGAAGGCTTTGATTACCATGAAACTTTTTCGCCTGTTGCAAAGGATGTGACAGTTCGATCTTTTCTATCAGTTGCTGCTTTTCGTGATTGGCCGTTACATCAAATGGATGTACATAATGCTTTTTTACATGGTGATATGGATGAAGAAATCTATATGGATCTTCCACCAGGATTACGGAGACAGGGGGAGTCTAAGGTGTGTCGTCTCCGTAAGTCTCTTTATGGACTGAAGCAAGCCTTGCGACAATGGTATGCCAAGTTCACCAATGCACTCATGGCTGCTGGATTCAAACAGTCCAAATATGACTATGCCCTATTCACCTGGACAAAAGGTATGTCATCTATTTATTTGATGATTTATGTTGATGACATACTTATCATGGGAAGTGATGATTCTGCTGTGAAGAAACTTAAAGAATATATGCATTCCACTTTCCATATCAAAGATCTAGGGCCACCTAAGTATTTCCTTGGAATTGAGATAGCTTGTTCAGATCAAGGAATTTCTCTTAGTCAGAGGAAATTTATATTGGAAATCATATCAGAAACAGGATTATCAGGTTGTAAACCAGCCATCATTCCTATTGATCAAAATGCTAAGCTGACATCTATTGATTATGATTCTGGTATATCCTCTTCTTCTGATGATCCATTATTAAGAGATCTGTCGGGATACCAAAGACTGGTAGGGAAACTTATATATCTGACTATGACCAAGCCAGACATCTGCTATGCAGTGCAAACTCTCAGTCAGTTTATGCACAATCCAAAGTAGTCCCACATGAATGCAGCCTTGAAGATTGTGAAGTACTTGAAGACATGTTCGGGGTTGGGGATACTTCTTTCTCGAAAATGCAACATGAAAATGATGGCTTATTGTGATGCAGATTATGCCACTTGTCCTATGAGCAGGAGATCCATCACCGGTTATTGCATCAAGTTTGGGGAATCATTACTTTCATGGAAGACAAAGAAACAGTCTATTGTATCCCTATCTTCGGCCGAAGCAGAATATCGATCCATGGCCAAGACTGTTTGTGAGATAGTTTGGCTAAGGGGTTTACTTTAGGACCTCGGGGCAACAATTGAAGGACCAACCACACTTTTTTGTGACAATGATTCAGCACTAAAGCTTGCAGCAAATCTTGTATTACATGAGAGGACAAAACACATAGAAGTCGATTGCCACTTTACTCGAGAGAAAATTCAAGAAGGAATCATCGAGACAAGAGGAATCAGGACTTCAGAGCAACCAGCGGACATATTTACTAAGCCTCTTTGTCAAAGACAACATGCATATCTTCTAAGCAAGCTTGGTGTCTTGGACATTTATAAGCCACCAGCTTGAGGGGGAGTGTTGGAAGATATGATTTCATCAAATCGTGTCTATATGTTAATAGTTAGAGAATCCTGTTTATTTTAGGATTAGAAAGATAAGGGAATATTGCTTTTCCTTTATTAATCTCTTTCTTTGTAATTAAATACACTTTGTACACACAATGAAGAATATAGTGAATACAGAAAACTTCTTCTCCTACATTCCTTCTATCTCGATGCTTTTCTTGGTCTTCTGACAATAGAGGCAATATCTTGTATAGTTATAACATTGAAGCTTATAATCCTAAACACTGATACTGATAGTGGAAATATTACGTAGTACGGCATCGTGGTCTTTCCCTTCCTGATTCTGGGAAGGGTTTTTTATGTAAAAGTTCTTGCTTGTTTTTCTTCTCCATTTTTTTATCTTCACACATTCACATTCCTAAGAACTTTCTCTTCACTACCAACTTTGGCCCCTCCTTCATCATTAGACACCATGTTTGGTGGCCCTGACCTTAACCTCCATGCTCCAGTAACGATGGTCGCAAGCTTGAGCTCATAATACCAATCATTGAGCCTCACATATAGAGTTTATACGTCCCACAAAGCCTAAACGAGTATCACGATACCAATCCTCAAGCACTAAGGTGGGCTAGCTAACAAAATCCTCAATCCCCAAATTCCTAGTTCACTAGTTGTCTTGATTTAAGTATATTGTTTTTCCACATAGTCCTTAGCTTGTGTTCTAGATGACCTTGATGACTAGGGGTGACTCCGAACTTCCATAAAGTGTTCCCTACAAATGAACTTTCAAAGGAAGGTATTTTCTTAGAAGATATTTTTCAAAAGATGATTGCAAAGGCTGGATTTGGGAGAGTCCGATCGAACCCATACCCCTAGAACTAGAGGGAAACTCTCTATCATGACTGAAATAGATGAAACAATTCATATGTCGACTTTTGGAATTAGTAGCGTCCTCACCATATTTAACCCGTTTTCCTCTCAGCTCCGCTCTTCCGATTACCTAAAGTTGGTAAGTTTTGAGTTGGAGAACCTAACCTAATCTGTTCCACTTCATGATTCACCAAACCAGTTTTTTTAGTACAATTATCATCCTCCCCACATCATAAAGGACAAAAAAAAAAAGGCAAATCATCCCTAGCAGTGTGGTGCGGTCTCTATACCATTTTGACATTGCTTTCAATAAACCAATTATTTGATCTTCTGCACTTTTTAAGATAGAACTCTCTGTAATTTAGTGCCAAAAAGTTATGTGGCTGCGAAATTTCCGTTGTCGACAAATCTTTGGTACTTGGTAGGTGAATTGCTACCCAACACAACCAACCACGAGATCCAATGGGAACCTTCCATAAAGTTTAGGTACCACTCATAGTTTGTCATCACGTACTAACTTCAAGCAGGCAAGCAATCCTAAGGATTTGATCTGGGTAGGAAGCAAGCTTGTCTTCTTCACTCAATCAATCAAGAGTAGTAACACCGACGCCTCCATTTAAGTTTGTCTCTAGAAATATATCACTTTAGAAACAGATCTTACGATAGATAGAATAGTGTGCATGAGAACGGGGGAGCTATCACATCCGGTGAGAGTTAGCTGTATTTTGAAAAGCGTCGGACATAACCACTGCGAAGGAAAACAAATTCAAGTGGGGAAAAAGGGCAGGATAGATATGCCCACTTAAGCTTGGATTCCCTTCTAATCAATTTGCTTAGTTCATTGAAATGAAAATGTGGAAGCAAATGATTGTTAGCTTGCTTGTCGTATGCATGTGATGAATGAATTATACTCCAATTTCCTCACAAATTTTATCTGAATTCATCGTACGTACAACAGGCGTCCATGTGCGTTCTAGGGAAGAGAAAGTTATAGAATTGGCGGTTTCTTTTCAAGGAAAGTTTGGTGACTCCAACGAAATTTCAATGGACACTATACTTTTAAAACCTAATAAGTGATTATATACATTATTCCAATATGGTCAAGCTTTAGACTAATTGTGCTTTCTAAGGTTTCTTTTTCAAATTATATTAAATATAAAGTACAAGTCAACTAGGGAGAAATCATGAATTCACCACGCATGTTTTTAAAATTTAAAAAAAAAAAAAAAAGTCACATAAGTAAAAAAAAAAATAATAATAATTCCCAAGTCCTAGAAGGAAAATTATTGGGGACCAGTTTTCTTTCTGAAAATTCCAAATAATGCATAAGACCATTCATATTATGAAGAATAGTTATTTATACTTTTGTGATAAAGTAGAAATGAATATGCCAATAACGAATGGCACGTAGGAGTTATAATAACAAATGAAAGTATTTAATTTTTTTAAATGGTTATCCATTATAACAAAAAGGGTTAATATCATGAAAAAGCCCAAACCGGTACACCTATAATAAATTTACCTAAAACTAATTTTTTTACCATGAAAAACCTCAAATGGATACACTTGTGATAAATTTACCTCAAATGACTAGAAAAAACCCTAAACTTATATACATGTGATAAGTTTACCCAAAAATAATTTGTTCAACTGTCAAAAATCTCAAACTGATACATTTATGACAAATATACCCTCAATTAAATTGGATTAATACCACAAAAAAACATATATATATATATATATATATATATATATATATATACACACCGGTAAAATTGTGATGGACAGAGAGTAAAATCCAAACAAATATATCAGTCAACTATCACGTGTCATCCAATTCAATAATTTGATAATAAAATTTAATAAAACCTAACAAAAGGTAAATTTATCATAAATGTACCAGGTTAGATAAATTTGTCAAAACTATACCAATGTAGAGTTTTTTATGGTAAAAAAATTAATTTGTGTTAAATTTGTCACAGATATACTAATTTAGAATTTTCATGGTATTAACCTTAACAAAAAGTATAACCCAATAATATATGTATGTATGTATGTATGTATGTATGTATGTATGTATGTATGTATGTATGTATGTATGTATGTATATGTGTGAATTATTTTTCCCAAAGCGTGGGGCCAAAACTTGTACGATGATGAAAGTGAAATCAATCACTTTCTACATTACTCTGTTATTTATTTTCTCTCAACTACGTCTATGTCATACACTTCATACTAGTCACGGTAATCGCACTTTACGCGGAAATGTGCATTTCTATTTGTGTTGGGCATGCATTGATATTCTTAGATGTTATTGATTTGTGTCACGCATCAATCCATTTTCACTTGTGATCACAAGGATGTCGTTGAATATGTTATTCTATGAGGCTTGTGTTAGACCTATATGGAAAAGGGCACTAGAGTTCTAATTCTTGCATACGAAAAGCAGCTGATTTAATTATATCCCCAACCTTATTCAAAAAGTGAACTTAATTACACATTCAGTGAAGGTTTAGGACCTAATAGAGTCAATTGAAAGTTTTAGCACTCAACACTTCTTGATAAAATTTTAAGACTTAATTAAACCAATAGAATTTTTTTTCTAATTATATTGCATTCTATACATAAAGGTTAAGGACTTATGGTACAATTTTCCTGACCTATGTTTGTACATAAATACCAAAACAAGAAAACATTTCCACACTTTTTCTTTTGTATCAATTGGGTGTATGTGGCTTTTTAGGCCCTGTTTGGTTACCATCCAAACAGGGACAGATTATGATTCTTTGTGCCCGGGAATAGTTTGGGAACAGAATCGCGTTTGGTAAAATTTTTGTTCCCGGAATCAAATTTCTAATTTTTTTGTTCCCGGAAGTAGATTTGGAACAGAATCAAGAATAAAAAAAAAAAAGTTGATTATTGTTCCAAGAACAAATCTAAGAATCAAAACACTCTTCTTATTCCATTTTTCTCTTCTTCATCGACCGCCTCGTCTGCCACCGTCCGCTGCCGCCACCAACGGTCGTCGGCGAGGCCCACCTGGCCCTAGCGAGGCTCGCTCAACCCCACCGGTGGCCAGGCGGGCCTCACTAATGGCCAGTCGAGCCTCACCCAGCCCGGCTAGGCTCGCCCGGCCACCGCGAGGCCGGGCGAGCCTCGCCCAACCCCGGTGAGGCTCGACCGACAAGGGTCGGCCTCGTCGAGGGCCGGCGACCCTCCGGTGAGGTCGCCGACCCTCGTCGGCCAATCGCCGGACCGGCAACCGGCCTAAAGAATAAGAAGAAGAATAGGAGAAAAAGAAAAAAATTATAAAAATTATAAAAATTATTTAAAAATTAAAAGAAATTGATTTGGAATAGAATCAATGAGCACGGTACCAAATGTAATTCTATTCTAGAATCAGAAATTTTGGACAATTACCAAACGCGTTTTTTTACTTAGAATTAGTTCTCGGGAACAGAATAAAAAAAAAATCATTTTTGAGAATCTACTTTCGGGAACAAAATCGTTATCAAACGTGCTCTTAAACACCTAAACTTACAAAAGGTGGCACGAAATGTTGAAATTTAAAATCAGTTTTTTTTTTTTGGTCATATTCTACTTCTTCTTTAATACTCCTTCTCATACTTTTGCAATGTCTCATTGTAAGAGATGGGAGTCAAAACCCACACTTGAAGCTAAGTCTTTCCCAACCCAATACCCTTGATAAGGTGGGGATAACCCCCATCTCCCTCTTCTTATGTGGAAAGGGTGGTCATTAGGGCAAATCTAAATATTTAAATATTAAAATCAATTTAAATGAATATACAATGGAGAAGTTACAAAAGAAGGCATTTAAGCAAATTTAATTCTATCCGTGTTGTTGATTATGTGATTATACTGATCTATCCGGTGCCATATCGCTTAAATGTAATTCTCATTCGAACCTTCTTCAATGGTCAAGTTGAAAATCAAAACTATCTTTCTTTATCCATTGTCTGAGATAAATTGCAGGTTTACGATATATCTTGCAACTACATGAATAATTTTCATTTCTTTATTCTTTTTAAAGTGGACAGATTAATGTGCTAAATGATTACACTAACTTAAGCTTTGAAGCACACCCGACATCTTCTACACACTCTGAAATGTTACAGAGTGGATAAACATTCATCTCGAGTCCTCGCTTCCAGCACGAACCTCATAAAAATTCCTCTTTCGGGTCATTAACTTCCGAAAAGATAAAATTTTTGTTAATCAATACACACGGAATTGTGTCCACAATTAATTTCGCCATCTTTTGCACGATTAGTGCGAGTTCTATTAATTATATGCAACAATTTGTGCTTTTTGCAATACGAGAAAGGTATGTGTTTATAGGCCAAGTTTGTATAAAAATAATTTTAAAAAGCCATGTCATCGCCATGTGAGCATTTTCCATCGGCCAAATTAGATAAAGTAACGGAATAACTTGATTGAACCAATTTAATAAGTTTTAGAACTTAATTATAATTTTTGTAAATTTTAAGACTCAATTGCACTTTCGTAATCAGTTTTAGAACTTAATAGTACTTTTTGCAAATTTTAAAACTCAATTACATCTTCGTGATAAGGAAAGGAAATAGGTTTTGCGGCCGCCCCCAAAAGACTTTGGAATGTCTATGGGTGCGTTTGGAAACTGCTTTCCAAGGGGCTTTGGAGGGCTAAAGGCCTTTGGGTCAAAATGAAGGTGTTTAGAAACTACTTTCAAGGGGCTTTAGGGGGATCCCAGCATTTGCAAGGCTGAAAGCTTAAGGCAGGTCCTAGGCTACCTTGGGTTTTAAGCATTCTCGAAATGTCCATGTCACTGTTCATCTTTTTCTCCGACAATGTAGATGAGCTTGAGAGGCCGGCGAGGTCACGGCTAAGGTCGGCAAGGTAGCGGCGACCGTCACCGGCCGGTCGTGTGACCTCGGCGAGTCGCGGTGATTGCTCGTGAGTCGCGCGACCTCGACAAGTCGTGGCAACCGCCCGCGGGTCGTGCGACCCGGCGAGTCACATCGCCGCGACCTCCGGCGACCCATATTTGGTCGCCGGAGGTCGCCCGACCTCACGGTGACCGGATCTAGTCGCGGCAAGGTCGCGCGGAGATTAGGCGACCAGATCTGGGTTGCCGGAGGTCGCATGACCTCCGGCGACCCAAATCTGGGTCGTTGGAGGTCGCGTGACCTCCAAAGAACCCGGATTTGGGTTGCCGCGAGGTCCCGTGACCTCCGGCGGACCTAGATTTGGGTTGGGCGACGCTCACCAAAGGTGGCTCGACCCTAAGGCGGCGGCCGGCCGCCCGCAATCTTGGGCGATTTTTTTTTTTTTTGGATAATTTTTTATTATTAATCATTAAAGTTATTTTTTATTTTTTTTTTATATTTTTTGATATTTTCTTTATTAATCACTAAAGTTGTTTGTAAATGTAATTCCCCCAAACACCATTTTACTCAAAGGTATTTAGAAAGGGCTTTTAAATTACAATTTACCAAAAACAGGTTTGCATTTTGGAAAACACCTTTAATTCAAGTGCATGTTCGTTTCGCGGAAAATATCATATTTCCGGAAAACATTTTCTTGAAAGTCGTTTTCCGGAAAATGACTTCTATTTTCCAGGTGTTCGGCCAAAATCTAAAATTTGAGTGGAAAATATTTTTCACCGTTCGTTAGCTCATTTAATTGTTTGGGAAAAATTATCAAAAATTAAATTTTAATATTTTTAATTGACCAAAAAATTAATTCTATTTTTTATATTTTTTTAAAAAATGAATTTTTAATTATTTATATTTTTAAAAAATCGAAATGTTTATTTTTTTTTTTTTCTTTCTTTTTCTTTTTCTTTTTTTCTTGTTTTTTTTTTTTCCTTCCTCCTTCCTCCTCCTTCCTCCGCCGCCGCCTCCTTCCTCCTCCTTCTTCCTCTTCCTTCCTCCGCCGCCGCCTCCTTCCTGCCTGACGATGGCCGGCTGCCCGGCGGCCGACCAAGACCTGGTGGCTAGATCCGACGAGCCCGAGGCTCGCCGATCTCGGCCCGTGCTTGCCGCGAGCCGCCGGCTCGGCGAGCCGCGAGCTCGCCGGATCCGGCGGCGGAGCTTGGGCCCGCCCGGATCGGGGCAGCCCGAGCTCGCCGCTAGATCCGGCGAGCTCGCGGCGAGGCCCGAGCCCCGCCCCAGCTCGCCGGATTTGGCGAGCCCCGAGCTCCGCCCGTGCCGGCGAGAGCTCCGCCTTGCCCGTCTGGCGAGGCCCGATCTCGGCCTTCGCTAGATCGGGCTAGGCGGAGCCTCGCCGGCTGGGGCGAGGCCGGCGAGGTCGCCGGTTCTTGGCTTGCGGCGGGTGGCCGGCCGCGCGGTCGCTGGACGCCGCCGTGGCCGGTCGCCGACCACCGCCAAAGAAGTAGATGAAAATGAAAGAAAGAAAAGAAAAAAAAAAAAAGAAATTAAAAAACTCGATTTAAAAAAGAAAAAGAAAGCATAAATATAAAATGAAAATGTATTGATAAAAAGAAGTAAGAAGGAAGAAATCATGGAAAACGTTTTCCACTTTTCAAAAGCGAAAAACGTTTTCCTCACTTTAAGGTTGTTTTTCCAATGATGGAAAACATTTTCCTTGACTAGTTCATTTTCCGTGAAACGAATACTGAAAAATCCGGAAAATATTTTCCTGGAAGACATTTTCCGCGAAACGAACGGACCCCAAAAGTCTTTACATTTTCCTAAAGACTTTTCCAAAAAGTCTTCCCAAACGCACCCTAATTTCTGAAACCACGAATTTGAGATAAACATCGATGTGATCCGACGTGTATGCCCATAATTCGTCTAATAAGTTAAGTACGAATCCCAATTGTGGAACATCACAGGCAATAAAGTAAAGTACCATCGGCCCAACTCGATGGACAAAGCGACTCAATCTCCTCCCCTCGTTATCATGCCAAGTTGACGGAGTCTTGATGACGACGATTTCATTTAGGCCATTGAAAGTGATATGCTGGATAGTGGGGCATTGACGTTTGACTTTTCATTTTGTAGGGTATATCTGTACAGATTAACGTATGTATGACAAGAGATAATCATCAAAATCAAATCCCATTTTGAGAAATTTTTAAAATTTATTCATTTATTATTATTATTTTTAATGACTTGTTATCACATAAGATGCCACTTGAGATGCCATATAATCAAGGGAACTTTTAACGGTAGCCCAATAGTCACGTCATATTTTTTGTTCTCTATTGATAAAATCAAAAAAAGAATTATATGACTCATGGCTCAATCGTTTGAAAAAAATCTTTAGGGATGTCATTGGATAAAAATAAAGAGACTATTAGAATGTGTTTGGTACGATCTTAATATTTTTTTTGTGACTTAGAATTTTTTTAATAATTTTCTAAATTTTTCAATTTCATTTTTATTTTTTTTCCTTCCTTCTTCTTCCTCCTCTAATCCGGGCCTTAGCAATAGTCGGCAATTGGCCAAAGGCAAGAGTGAATGACCTCATTGGCCTTAGGGGAGCCTTGTTGTGGCTGTTGTGCTAGGTGAGGTCAAGCTTTGCCGAGGGCTAGTGAGTCTCCCTTGAGGTCGACAATGTCATTGGACCTCATCTATGGCCAGCTAGCTATCACGAAGGCCTAACTAGAGGAGGAAGAAGAAGAAAACCTAAAAAAAGATATTTTCAGTCTTTATTTGCAGGAATAAAGAAGTAGGTTTTTTTTTCACTTCTTGTTTCCATTTCAAATCTATTCCCTAGTCACTTTATTCTAGAGAATAAAATAATTAGCTAACATTATCAAATGGATTTCTATTCTTCAAAATAACAGAAAAATAGAGAAATAAAACGGTTACTAAACACAATCTTATTGTCCAGTTCCCTATTATTTATGGCTATAGTAATTATCTATGTTAAGAGCAATGATATTAGGGTTTTAAGATTTATTCTCTTAGGCTATAAATTATAATAGTAGAGAAATATTATTCTTGTAAAAACAGTTTACCTTCTAAATTAATGATCGATAATAATAATAAACTTAATTGTTGAATTTCGAGCATGTAGCGAGTATTGATCGAGTTTGCGAAGTTGTGTGGGTTTTATTTCATATATCATTGCTTCATATGCGCGTATGTAGAATCGCAGCAACATAGCATGACATTGACAAGCATGCAATGAGTCATCAGCCACGTAGGTAAAATTATTCAGATATTTTGTTTGGCTAGGCTGACCCCATCAAATGGCAAGATCGCACCACGCAATTTCTTTATTATTATTATTATTATTATTATTATTATAATTACCACCACCACCACCGGATTTGGGTTTTCGACGACCATAAGAAACCGCCGAATCCATTTGAACATTTCAAAAGCTTGTGATATCGGTTGAAACTGTAATCTGAATTAGACTTTGACTTTACTAGGCGCCAATCACCAAACACCGAACACCAAACACCAAAAGAAACTTCTACTAGATAGAAAAATTCAATTGACAAATGTTATTTTGGGCTAAAATTTAGAAATGAATTCGTCTAACAAGTATATTTTTCTCAATTTTCTTGGCAAAGTAAGTTCCAACATTATAATATCAATTTTTCGTAGATTGATTCGAACTGAATCGAAATCTTATAATCATTTTAATATCTTGAGTAAATCAAACGTCCTAGACTCCGTCTAATCTAACCTACCCTAAAAGCAAATAATAGATAATAGCTACTTCCAGAAAAAAAAAACAAAAAAACAAAAAAAAAAGTATAATACTGAAGAGAAGAAAAGAAAAGAACCCCACTAAACCGGGTCGAGAAACCCCGTTCGAATGACCTCTTCTTCTAACCTAACAGACCCTTCAAAAACTTGTGACCATCCTGTTCAACTTCAACCCGCCTCCTTCAATTCCATTCCCGGCCATCTCCTTCCTCTTCCTCATCTCCAACACTTTCCGGTGGCTGTTTGAGTGAGCTTCGACCGAGAACGTCGGGCTACAAGCCGGTCTATACTCGGGGAAGAGCCGGCCTGACTTGTACCGGACCCCACATGCGTTGCAGAGGGTCTTCAGGCCCAACGGGCCGGCTCGCCACTGCGGCGTCTTCTGCACATGGCAATGGCTGCAACGCCTCTGGAACTGAACCGGGCCATCCTGAACCGGCAGTCCCTTCGTCTTTTTCTTCTTCTTCTTCTTCTCAGGTTCGCTCTGGCTGCGCACAAATTCCATGCTCGTGAGCACGCTCGTGAAAGAAAGGCACGAGCTCGACGAGTTCTCCGAAGAGCACGATGATGTGGAAGATGACTCGGAGGGTGATGGCTGGTCCTTCTTCGCGGGCCGGGTCCGTTTGGTCCGGGTCTTGACCGGAACAGGTGAAGGAAAACGGAGCGGTCTTATGAGAACTGGTCTAGGTTCTGGTTCAGACCGGTTTTTGGCACTGCTTTCTTGTTCCCACTTTCGCGGGAGGTAACAAGTCGGGAATTCCGGCGGGGAATCATCGTCCACAAATTGAGACAACCATTCAAGCTCCGCTATATCATCATCGTCCTGCACAACAGCATATGATATTCGGATTACTAAAACGTAAAATTAACTGACATTAATCAATTGTAGAGAAAGAGAAAATCTAATAAAATCATTATTTTGCTATTACCAAAAAAGAAAAACATTAACGAAACCGCATGGAACTTAATAAAATCATTTTTTTTCTAATTTGGAAATACCACCTTAATTATTTCACGAGATTCTCACATGAGTATAATTCACGAGCGCGGGAATGCAATTTTTCCATTCGACATAGCATAAATTAAAAAAAAAAAAAAAAAAAAAAAACTGACAGGGAAAACCTTCAGAAAAAAATAATTCTTAAGGAAATTACAAAAATACTAATTTTGATCAATAAAGCGAAGAAAATATCTGTTACCGGAACAGTCAATTCGCTGGTCAAGATAGGCTCGCTGGAGGCCGAAGAAGAGGAACTGAGATTGGAGCAATCGTCATCGCCCTCTTGCGAAGAAACAGAGAGTGAGGAGTCCTTCGGTACCTCCGCCCCATCGTCTTCCTCACCTCCTCCTCCTCCTCCTCCTCCTCCTTCTTCTTCTTCTTCAACCTCTCCATCCTCATTCGAGAAGTCGAACCAGTCGTCGACGACGAAATCGTCGTTGCAGGCAACCAAGGACACTCCGCCGTGACCGAGCAAGCAGTCCTCGACCGCCACGTATTGGCCCTCCTCCGTCTTGCTGCGGAAACTGGACTTGAGCGCTCTTTCCACTATGGACGACGACTCCATTTCTCCTTTCTCCCTGTCTATTAACCCCCCACCGAATCAAAATCTTCACAAACTAGTAGCGGTTCGACGAGAAACCCAGAAACTAATTCACTTCGAAACGAGTTTATTTCTACCCTGTACCTGAGTGAACAAAGAAGAGAAAAGCGGGTGTTGAAGAAAAAGGGAGATTGCTGCGGATAGGAATGAGGAGTTGGTCAGAGAGAGCGCACTGAAATGGGGCGAAACAGGCGGTGGAATAGTCAATAGATGGTTTTTATCTTTATCTCATTCTTAATTATTTTATATCTTACTTTTTTGGTTCTCTGTGGAAGTGCTTTATTGGGGCTGGTCGAATTTCTGGTATACGATCATTTGTTTATTTTTACAGTGGGGGGAGGAAAACTAGGTAGACGTGTATTTTGGGGGAAAATTCAAGGACGATGGGTTGAATTTGGCGGTTCATTGAGGAGGGTTGACTGTTCAAAGAAAGTTCCCGAGGGTGGCGGAGGGAGGGGAGCTTCGTGCCTCCTGGACTGCTCGGACCAATCCAACCCCAATCGAACCATCTCGTTTTCGTTTTCACTCGAGAAGGACAAGTCTGTTTGACCATTTGTTTCCGGGTCCATTGCGACTGGTCCAAACCGAAGATACCAGGAAAACCGCGTTGGGTCGAGCCGGACGTCGTCACCCGACCAATGAGAAGAATTGAAGACCCAGCAATACAGAATTCACACCATCAGGGCTGCGTTTCTATTTTTGAAACTGGAAATCGACCTTGTTGATCTTGAAACTGGCAATAGAATTGAACCTATTGGTCTGGACCGATTCTAAGGTCAATCTGAGAAACGACCAATTCTAAGGTCAATCTGAGAAACGACTATTTTTTTTTTTTTATTTCTTGAAAGGACATGGCAAATTATAAATAATAAATCACAGATATCATACACGAAAGATGTTCGAAAATCCACATCGCCCAATTCTTTCCCAATACAGTCTTTTGCATGAGAATTGTAAGAAGGTAAAATAATATTCATTCTATTGGCAAAAATTGAGAATTTGAACCGGCCCAAAGCACTCAGTGGACATGTGTAATGAATGATAAAACACTATGTACCATGAGAATCGAACAACAAAATTCATTGACATATTGCTATCAAAACAACGAGTTTTTTCTTCCATACCGATAGTGTTTTATCTCCCTTCATTTGCAAATTTATAATTAGTTTTTTTTTTCTATTCCAACATTATGCACAACTAATTATCATGTTGTTTTATTCAAGATAGCTATAAGCTTCGAGAAAAGTAAGCCGTGGAACTTTTTGGAATGAGTATGAAACTTACGCTTAACATTGGTTAGTCCCGCTTTGGTCAGGGTCTTGAACCGAGAACCAATGTGGTACCTGTAGAATAAGGTCTTTAACCGGCTAATTTGGTCCAGTTACCAGGTTGAACTAGACCAAATGCTCACCCCTATAAAGAAATACAAACGTAAGCTAAAAGTGGGGAAAATTACCTAAAAATCCTAAATCTATTACAATTTTTCCAAATTAGTACTAAACTTCTTCTTTTTTTACCAATTCAATTTTAAATATTTTGCAATTGTGTCAATTTAGTCCATCTTATCAAATTTGGCTAGTCAGCATTGATGTAGATGTTGGTTAGCACTGGCAAACAATTTTTTTAATAATATTTTATTTTAATTTTTTTATTTTACTTTTTTCTTATTTTTCTTCTCTTTTTTTCTTTTTCTCCTCACTCCTTCTTCCTCTTGCTTTGATGATTGACCAAAGGGGAGGGCCGGTCGTCGACTAGTGGTAAGTTCACTATGCTAATGGCTGGGCGAGGCTTGCCTCATCAGATCCAGGTAAGGTCGGTCTTGCTAGTGGCTGGGCGAGCTCGAGGCTGACCTCGCTCGCCCTCACCTAGTGATGGAGCGAGCTCACTAGTGGTCGACAACCGGCCCTCCCCCCTAGCTGGTCTCTAGAGGAGGGGAAGAAGGAGAGAGGAGAAAAAGAAAAAAGAGAGAAAAAAATGAAAAATTCAAAAAAAAAATAAATTGTCTGCTGGTGTTAGGTGGTGCCCACGTCAATGCCAGTCGACCAAATCTAACTGGATGGACTGAATTAACATAATTGCAAAAAGGTTTAAGTCTGAATTGGCCAAATAAAAATGTTTATGACTAAATTGAAAAATTTACAATTGGCTTAGGACTTTTTTTTGTAATTTTCCCCGCTAAAAGTTTGTTGTCTTATTTATTGAATACATTTTAATTAGTCTTACTTAAATATCAAAATGACAACAAAACTCATTGCATTACATCTCCAATAACTTTCTACTTCCTGTAGCGTTCGGTTGGTATCTTGAGCCAGTTTTTTGCTTACCAAACGAAATCCACTTCCCCTAATCCAATCGATGATAAGTTATTCTCACCAAAACAATTTGTAGCGAGTTCCTTGAGGTTTGACCTCACACTTTTCTGGATGCAAGAACACATTGGGTTTTGAGAGGCAAGATCGAATAGAGGCCCTCACATCTTCTCAAGACCTCAACCTTCTTGAGACGCAAGATAAAGATTTGCTCAGCCCTGGGAGATTAAGCGAAAGTATCTCCTAGAAAATCATCAACACTTTGTGCATCAATTTGTGACGCCTTCGAACACTATTCAAAATATATGGTCGTTATCTCATTCATTTGGCTTTTATGTTTGATACAGATTCCAGATCAAGGTTTTGTGCCTTGGCCGTAGTTATCGTACTAAGGTGAGAAATTAGGCGAGCTGCATTGCATAGGTCGCGCAGGAAGAGTAAGTAGAGGCAGAAAGGAGAGAGACAGCGAGAAAGATGGTGAGAAGATCCCGGACATAAAGAGAGAGAACGTCATGATATATAACCATCCCGATCGAGAGAAAATCAACCACCATCGTGGTGGTCGCCACCACAGGGACCACCCCGACTTGTCGCTTGGGACCTCAAGTCATGCACGAACCCCTCAGCTCTCAAACACGCGCATGCATTTGCACAAAGAGAGAGGGTCTTAGTGAAGACAGAGGAAAGAAACTGAGATAGTCCATTGTCGTGGTTGCCGTTGTTAAACAGCAACCACGCATAGGCGTTTTGCAGTTGCCCTCCATTTTCCTTTCCCCTCTCTTTTCGAGCATCGCAAATAGGGGTTGTTTTCTATTCTTTATGTAGCTCTTTTATATTTTTGGGATAGGAGGAATCTTATCTATACATACCATATTAGGAAGTGGGAATGTTATATTTGAGGTACATGTGAGTGTGACATGGCCTTATTCTTTGTATGTAACCCACCACATAAATTAACAAAATTAACTCACAGATAGCGGGCATTCAGTTTATTTTGATGATAACTAGTGTTAGAGCGGGCATGATCTACTAGGGTTTTCATGGGTCTTTCTTCTTCCTCATTCTACACTCATAGGGAAAATTATTTAAAAAGTCCTAAACATATTACACGTATGCCTATTTAGTTTTAGACCTTCTAATTTGGCTAATTTAGTCATAAACCTTATGGTGATTTGCTAATTGGCCAGAAACCACTAATGTAGATGCATGTTGTCTTACATGGCACGACTGGCATTGATGTAAATAATTTTTATAATTTTGACCTTTTGATTTTTTATATTTTTTATATTTTCTTTTTTCATTGTGATTGGCGAGGATCATCAGCCACTAGGTGAAGGCCAAAGGCCACCTCGCCAACGGCTAGCAAGGGCTTGAAGGCCCTCACTAGCCACAAAAGCCTTGGTCGAGACCATCACGGTCTCATTGGCTTTGGCGGTGGGTGTAAAGGCACTCGCCAACAACCACCAAGGGCCTAGGTGAGGGCCACGAGCCTTGCTAGCCAAAATGAAAGGAATATAACAATACTCAATGTTTTTAAAAAAATTGTAAAAATTATCTATATTGGTACCGACCAATGTTCATGTCAATGATTTTCAAACAAAATTGGCCAAAAAAATCAATTAATAAATTTTCCAAAAACTTAAGATTAAATTGGGTAAATTGAAAAGTATATGAGTGAATTGGTACAAGTATAATAGATTCAAAACTTTTTTGATAATTTCTCCATTCATATAATTGGTTCTTTTACCTCCGGCGACATCCACCGTTGGTGCCAAGCTTTGTCTTGTACCACTAGAATTCATCATGACCAACAACTCTTTTTCTTCTATTATGCCTACTCTAAATCCTTTCGTCATGCATATCACTGATTATGTTCAGGGAAGGCTTGACATGAATAATTATATTTGTCTTGGTCCCATCTTTTGTCTTGCTACAAATATTAGATTTACATAATCACGTTGAACAAGACAGGAATTTTGCTTAATCATTTCAAAAGGTTTTTCTTTATTAATTGATGGCATATTCTAGCTGCTATTCAACACCCCCTTTGAGATCATGAACAGGTCATGACTCATGCACGTACATACATCGAGGTCTTGATATCACAGATTAATTTGATGCACTTCCTTAAGACTTCCTTTATGCTTCGCGGTATCTCAATATAAGAGCCACTTCACACATGACGAATGATTCGGGTGATGGAACATTAAAATATTATATCATGTCTTCATCTGATAATTTAAGTTTTCAAAATATTAGCAATGATCACACCAAATCTTACATAGTACTAAAATAAGAAGTCCTTAATTCAAATCTTTCAAGCTAATTGACACTCTTCTCTTGGTCGTATGGTTGCTCAAATTCTTCAAATCATCAAGTCATAGTGGTAAGAAAGTCCTTTAGGGACCTAAAGTTGTAGTGACCCCTGTTTTTGTTTTGCTTTTGTTTTTTTTTGTTTTTTTTTTTAATTTCAAGCTCAATTTATTTCGAGAAAAATGAAAAATTTGAAAAATATTTTTCTAAAAATGATCATTCATATTGGTTGAAATAATTATTTAATGAATTTTTTTTTCATCAATGACAACAATTAATGTATCTATATTTTTATCTATCTATATTCTTGTAAGCAACAAAAGCAATCATTTCAGAATTTTTTTTTTTTTTTAATTATACACTTTTCTTGAAACAAATGGAGCCTTATTATGCATTGGACTTCATTCGTTGCGGTGTGTGGACTTCACTAAAATATCCTGTTAGTGGCTTCCGATACCACGTTATAATTAGTGCAATTTTCACCAAAAGCGGGTATCGTAGTCCAGCTCCCGCAAATACCTTAGATTAGCTGCATTCGATCCTTTTCTATTTAACCAGATCAAAAGCACGTGCTAGGAACGTGATAGTTTGTGTGTTGTGCAAATACTATTGCATAAAAGTTCATATGCTTGAAATTAAAAAAGAAAAAAAAAATTGAAACATGGATACAAGTTCTGGAAAATCAACATTTGAGATACCAAGTTAAGAATAATAATGTAAAAAAGAGAATTGTGGAATTTTTTGTATATTTCAATATGTATAATTGTGGAAGAGAGGTTTGAGGAATTTCCGTGTACTTTGATGTGTTAGTGATAAATAGTACAATAGCCTATTTATAGGCTTTATTGGATAACTATTTAAGGTAACATAATATTAAATTTAATCGATCAAAGATAAGAGACCAAGTTGAGAAAGATAAAGCAGAAGAGAGGTTTGAGGAATTTTTGTATATTTAGATGTGTTATTGATAATACATATGAGCCTATATATAGACTTATTTGATAACTATTTAGGGTAACATAACATTAAATTTAATCAATCAAAGATAAGGTACCTAGTTGAGAATGATAAAGTGAAAGAGAAGTTTGAGGAAGTTTTGTATATTTCGATATATTATTGATAAATAGTAGATGAGTCTATCTATAACCTTTATTAGATAAGTTATTTAAGGTATCATAATACCAAATTTAATCAATCAAGTATATCCGCTGTTAAAGGAGACATATATATAATCCCAATAGAGAATTAAGTAAATATTCTAATATTGTTAACACGAGGCTTTAAATGATTATTGAATAGAAAGTAATCACTTCCATTAAAGTTGTTCCCTCCAGAGTAGTGAAAATTACCATTTCATCCATGTTTGCTATTAAGAATATAATAAATAAATATATCTTAATGAAAATCTTTTTTTTTTTTTTTTGTCGGCTCTACGCTAATCCTACTCTAACACTCACTCTCGGACTTTGCCCGCCTCCTTACGGGCGTGGGAGCCAAACTCACTCACCGAAATGAAATCTTCCCAACCCCCGTCACGAGAAGGTGGGGATTTGAACCCCCATCCTCCCCCTTCCAAGATGGAAGGGTGGTCACTGGGGCGAACCCCCAGTGGTTTCTTAATGATAATCTAGACTTTTAGAAAGTTGACAAATTGTAAGATATACATATGTGTATTAAAGCATAGGAACTTTAAAGTAGTAAGGATAAGGATTTTCAAAAGCTATTAGAAATCACAACTTTAAGATTGTACTCTTTCAAAAGGGCCCCACTGTTCCTTTTTCTTTTTTGTATTTTGATTTCTTCACCCGGTTCTTTTTACACCGCAGCATTTAAACTCTCTACCGAAAACAGTGATGGTTCCATGCCAAAAAAAGAACAAGACAATTTTAATATTGTTCCGCAGCATTTAATGTTGTGCCGTTTGATTTAATTTTTGGAACAATATTTATTTATTTGGTTTTATACCATAGAATATGATTAGGGATAAAATTGTCTAGAAGACTTCATCACGTGTCAATTGAGAAGTCAGGATGGAGATTTTTAATCAAATTAAAGCTCAAAAGTAAAGTCATTGGAACTTCGCTTTGATTAAAAAAAAGGTTTTTGCTAGTTGATCAAGTAATATTAAAAATATAGAGATTGGGGAAAATGTTTTTCAAATTAATTATTTTTTTCGAAATGAATGTACCTTAAAGTGAAAATCATGTTGAGATAACCCTAGAGGACAAAGAAAAATTTAGGGAGTAATATAGAGTGGGGAGAGCAGTTGGTGACAACCACGCAACTTAATTAATTGCCAATAAAAAGTTAATTACAGCAGGCCTTGTTTGTTTCGGTTTATATAAAGCAAAACGTATTCTTTTTCCTCATTAAAATTAAAAATATTATTCAAAATTCAAAAAATTACGAAATATCAAAATTGAATTAACATGTCGATATATTTCATTTTGTGAAAATCGTAAGTGTTTTGGATTAAAAGGTTGAAGTGCGTGAGTCACAAGTTTTTGTCGAAATAAGAAAGCAAAAGTAAATCCAAATAATTATAGACATAAACAACCTTTAGAAAAGAAAAGGGTTTTAGAAAAGAAATGGTTAGTGAAATGTTATTATGACAATAAGACAGCATTTGTTTAACAGAAAACTTAAGATTTGAAAAACATTTTTCAAAAAGTGATGATTTCTATCATTTATAAAAATAAATGAATGGAAAATATTTTATTACTCATGAAAATAGCTAGTTATAATTTGTTGTTGATAATGATAAAAAATTTTATTGATTCATTTTTCTAAGTAATATAACCAATTATTTTTTAGAAAATATTTTTAAAATTTTGAGTTTTCGCAAAATAAACGTACCTTAAGTGTAGTTATTTTTAAAAATAAAGTCTTGTTAAAGATTTACTCGAGGTATTCTTTAACCGTAATTATTATGAAAATATCATGGTTTTAATGCACTAATTAAACATGAAACGAGAATGACAACGCAATAGAAATAATTGATTTCCTTTAATTAGGTATTTATCAAATAACAAAAATCCTTTTCATAATAGTGGAGATCAGCCGCTGATGCTTTAACAACTTCACGATGCCACGCGGGCCTCGTTAAAGGACAAGTGACAGCCAGCTGGCGCTTGATTGATTCAAGAAAAGGAAACTGGCGACGAAGTAGCAACGAAACTGCCACCCTTGTCGTTTGTAAACTCTTTGTACTTACAAAGTTGCCCTCTCACTTTCCACTTATTTACGGCTCTGTACTATGTAGATCCCTTGGCCGCGCTGATGGCGCCGCCGCCTTTTCTGTTGCCTACTTTCCCCGCTCTTCTCAAAAGTAATTTTCAAAGAGCGTGGCGCCAACGTAACGCGTGGGAATCGACCGCCCAAACTCGACGAGGTTTTGATCAGAGGGGTCATAGGCTGTCGTGTTGTTCACGTGCGAGGGAGAGAGTGAGGGTTAGTTGCTTTTGCTGTTTAAAGCAATTTGGGAACTTTTTTTTTTTGAACTTTTTTTTTTTTTGGGAACTTTAAGGACGGGTTTTCGACCCAAAAAACTAAGGGGGCGGGGGGAGGGACGGGTTGCTCCACGTCGCTACGCATTTCGGAAATTCGGAGAAAGCGAGAGAGACGAGAGACAAACGCTAATAAGCGGCGTTGATTTGTAAGAAATCAGATCAAAAAAGCCAAACCATGGTATTGTTGCGCGTGACTCGCGCGGCCCAATATGCTCTCTTTTTTCAATTATTGTGCCGTTCCTTTTTTTTTTTTTTTTTTTTTGCTTTCTATGTTTGTACCGAATATTATATTTCTTTTTTGAGTCCCAGCCAGCCCACTTGAAAAAAAAACCCCTAAACATCCCTATTTGGAAGAGGGGAGTTTCAAACTCCCCACTTAATGAAAGTGGTGGCCAGTTGGGCAAGCCCCACTAGTTCAGAGATTATATTTGAGGCAGAATCAGAAATTATGTTTTGATTCGGGGATTAAAAAAATTAAACTAGACTTATATCAAATAGATAACACTGAAGGTGTAAGTTTTATCAGTCCAATCTAGTTTGATTTGATTTTGGTTTGCACCTCATAGGTGTAAGTTAAAGATATTATTCTAGTGCTTTTGGTAATTATTTAGTGGCTTCTGTTAATTACTGTACAAGAAATCTCGAACATCTCTTTGCTATTAAACAAAAGTAGAGTTGTTATTTGATGTATCTAATAATATTGAAATATGAATTGGGATTTTTAGTTCTTACCAAGAAAAAAGTTCAGAAAACTAATCCAAGCAAGGAAAAACTCATACTTGGACATAATTTTATGAATCTAAATATTGCAGTCATTGATTATGTAGAACTCACTTGATAACAGTTATAAGACTAGATTCATAGGGAACTAGATCTAGACAATAATTTGCCTAAATAATTGCATATCCAAATTCATATTGTCATGTCCAACAAAAACGCGCTAATAACTTGAGCAAGAAGGCATAACTTTGAATATGGTTAGTTGATGTTAGAATTTGGGTGGGTAGCTGTGTGACAACACTAAGAGAAAAGCGGTGCTTCGTGTAATATGATATAGTCTCAATGCACTCATAAGGGAGTGATGACTTTCACGTGCTTGAATAAATAAGAGAGTCGAAATCAAGAAGAAAAAGAATTCGCAAGTCGAGATAATCTTGAATTAGATGAATGAAATCAAGCGAATCTTCTTATTTTTGTGGAAGACAATGTCGGTAGTTCAAATTAACATGATTTCGTTATTTATTCATGTTATGTTTTACAAATGAATGTGCCACCAATAAATTCTAATGTGAAATATTTTTTGCTTATGATTCAATATTGGTTGAATTCTTTTTATTGAAATTAAGACGATTTATTTTTATCACAAAGAATCCGTACATAGACAAATTAAAAATTTAGAAACTTATGAATTGAATTAGAAGCAAAAGAATTATATTTAATTGGTTCCATTAAATTTACTAATTGAAGCGAGAACGGTAAACCGTTTAGCTTTATCCCTCATTCTTTTCAATTTTCATTTCAAGCTTTTATAAAGTACAATAACAATGCAAAGCTTTGATTATGGCTAGTTGGTTGTTTAGTGGATGCTCTTATTCCCAGTCTTGGATGTGTATGAGGTTGGTCTATCATGAAACTCGGTGGCATTAAATGCATTTGGACGATAGGGGTGTCAAAAGCCCAACCGAAAATCGAATTGAATAGAAAACCAAACTGAATCGAAAAGTTTGGTTTTTTTGGTTCGGTTCTTGTCATGCCCTGAACCTCAAGCGCGCGCACATCCTTCGGTGGTTGATTAAATTGTGACGTTTCAAGGACGTGTCACCGACCCAAATCGATTCATGCACATGCAGAAGCGAAATAAACAATTCCCAGACAACAATCAATGTGAGATAGAAAAGCAGGACAATCAATTTCAACAAACCACACTTTCTAAACAAATAGGTTAGCCCTACAAGGTTATGTACAAAAAAGTCAAGGCACCAAAAAAGGACTACCTAGCTAACCCTACCCCAGACCTTCCTACTTGGGATCCGGGTCTACTATGACACCGTCAAGAATGTCGATGTCTAGCAGGTCAGCTACTTCCTCAACTTCGGGCTCCTGCTCATCCTTAGGCAACTAGTTCTTTGCGATGTTAGCTATAACATTGGCGTCCACGATAGGGTCAAGTACCACCTCGCCCTCACCCTCAATGGCAGGTGCGTCGAAATCATCCACGGAACCTTCTTGTTCCCTGTTAGGCCCATGACGAAACCACGCCTTGAATCAATGAGGTACCGACTGTGGTAGGCCCTCATCAACCAAGATCGTGGTCATGATGAGCACATGGTCTAGGGATTCCTAGGGACAGGGAAGATGGTACTATGCTCGCTATACACTCGTGGCTGCCCAAAATGAACCAGACGAACTTCCATCTAGGGACTTGTAAAAATTGAAACCCACAACAAGGTGAGACAATGTCTCAGCGAGTTCATGCCTTAAACTCTGATTAGGAAGGAAATACGCCTAGAGGCAGTCTAATCACACATCACAGAAGACTTACCTCACCTCAGCACCTTCCTGTACATTAATATAGTTCATATAACATATGCATATAGTAAATGCACTCATCAATTGGAATGTCTCACTTTCAAATCAATCAATCACAGGGGTCCCAATTATAAGACAAAATCGTTATGACATGTCCCATTTCGTACCATACAATTTTGTCTCATAATTAGGTGTGGTTAAAACACTCATTCATGCATTCCAATTGATTATAGCCTCACGGGCACGACCTACTTGACGTTTGGTGGTCTTCCTACGTAAACAAGCATCGTCTCGCCCCATTGAGCACGGCAACGTCTACCTTTAGACTGCAATCCCGAAGGAGCATCAGTCCAACCTCTACTGCGACTAGCATCGGTTTTCCATATAGGAGCATTGTCTAGCGTAAATGCTCGCGACGGGTTCTCATAACGACCACACGCACATCCAATCTCGGCTAAGGACATCGTGCTTTGCACTCAAATGCCTCAATTAAAAAAATGTGCTTGGCCTATTTTCTTCATATTAAAAACACCCGGTAAAATAATCGTGTGTGGTACACGGTCAACTTGAACTAGAAAAAGTGATATCTTCTCTTTTAAAAATTTCACTATTTGATATAGCACTTAAAAACATTTTTGGTGTCAAAACCGGACACCTAGTATTTTCTAATTAAAAACCAAAATTTCATATTTTTGAAATAATAACTCAAAATCAACAATCATCATTTAATTGCACAAATTAACACTCAATTCCACAAACTAATTACACCACGACAATCAACACAAAATTCTGATGACCGGCTATCCTAGTATAATTTCTGGAAAATAATAAATAATTAAATCAATTACAAAAAAATAATTAAATAAATGACTAATTAAGCTATATACACTAATCTAACCACCTAATTGGCCTAATTAACTAACTAAATCACTAATTACACTAATCTAGCCACCTAATCCTCTAAGCATAATTAACTCCATAAGTAGAGTTTAGCAAATAAACTCATCGGTTTAGCGAGCCGATGAGTTCACGGCGATGGCGATGCGGAGGCGAGTGAGACTCGAGCCTAGAGCGACACCAAGGGAGGCCGGGAAAGGGCCGGAAACAGGTCACGAAGCTCACAGCCCAACTGTGAGTTTTGGTTTTGCCTTGGGCTCGAAGGAGCTAGTCGAGCGGCTAGGATGGCGTAGAAACGACACGGCGGGGCCAAGTGGGGCTACTAGCTGCTCGAGGACACAACGATGGCTTGGACAGGCGGTGGAGGTGGCTTGACGGGTTGAACGGAGGGCTTGGGACGGCAGGGGACTAGAGTCGTGTGGGCAGAGGCAAGCTGGCGCTCCGGCGGGCGTGTGGCTGCTCGGGTGATGTTTGGACGGGCGTGAGGTGGTGGCTGGCTCGGCTGTTGCTAGTCTTAGCTAGTTCTTGGACTCTAAAATAGCAACAATGGAGCACTAAGGGAGCAAGGAAAAAAGAAGAAGATATACTGCTCCAGCTGGTAGAGGGAACAAAAGCCACAAAAGTCCACCCAAATATCTCAAGAACTCAAGTGCCATGCCCCACCAGCCTTCAGCCCTATCCCACATCTGTTTTCCCCTCCCAAGTTTTCCCAACAAGCCACCAAAGAGGTCCAAATGTTATAGCCCCTAAGGCATACGAATTTCACCCATTTCCAACTAAAATTCCATTCAATTTCATCCAATTGGCCTCAAATTGATGGCCAAATTGCTGAGGAAGCCCACACCACTTTCCATAATTTTCCTCACTAATTGATCCACCTTGGATGCCAAAAGCGCACTCAAATATGGCCATCCGAATTTCCCGGTTCAAAATTATCCAAATTTGAATTTTCGCCGAAAATCTGGGCTTGCCGAAAATTCTTCGAAGAATGAGTCGATGTTCCTAAAATAAATCGTGACATTGCAGAACTTTCCATTTTTAAAATCGGGTTCAATTTCGTGATTAATTTCAACCGGACGCAATTTTAGCGTGACCTAATCTACCGGGTAGCTTTTAGGAATTTTTAGCACAATTGACTCGTGATCGATTATTTTCGATCCACATTGTACATCTCCGACTCATAGACGATATTGAGGATAGTGACAATATTGATCGTGACCTTGATACGGAGTTGGAGCTTCTAACTAGGATGAATGCGCTAACTATGGATATGATGCCGGAAAGAGACCGATTTTATATTACCCTTCAATTCGAATTAGCAAAAGCAATGTCTCCTTGCATAATATGGATTCCAAACATTCATGATCTGGATGTGAATGACTTGAATTATACATTCCATAGTCCATTTTAGGGATTGGCGACTTACCCATTCAGTGACTTTGGCACTGGACGTTCCCAAAATGGGTATTATCGCATCGGGTGAATTCAATACTAGAGTCCTAGGCGTAGAGGAACCACACCAATCCATCTCGAACTTGGTGGTTTAATTTTGGGCTTACTCTTATGAAACAATGAAATATTTAGGCTCTCCGTTCCTGGTTCTCTTGTAGCTGGATCCTCCAGAACCACAAGAATCCTTAGTTAGAATGGATTCCAACCATCATTCTATTTGGTTTGCACAAGCCAAAAATTATTCTGATGGTCTACAAGAAGATCAAAAAATATGAAATTGTATCAAGAATTATCTACAAAAAAATATGAGAATATCCTCTGGTGTGGAGGGAACTTAGCTAGGAGGCAGTTAGGACGACAAAGCCTGGCAGCACCAAGGAAAGAATGTGCTAAACTATTAGCGGGAGTAGAAACTGCGCGGCGGTTAAGACAGTTTCGAAAAGCGTTTAACTTTCCGCAATTGTACCAATAATCAAGTCTTCAGTCAACTGGTGGGATACATCGCACCAACCTGCACTTCGTTTGGCTTTTCTCTTTTCTCCTTTCTTAAAACTTAAAAATCGAGTAAGACTCGATATCAAACCTTTCCTTGAGGGCTGAAAAAGAGATGGGCCATACTTTAGCGGCTCGCTTTGTCTCGCTTGCTGCTGATTTGGCCCTGTGCTAATTCAGGAGCTTTGCAACAAGACTACGTTTTCATCGGAGTTCCACTTCTTCCTCAATCCACTCGCTAAGTATGTAGCTCGTTTGTTACAAGTATTCCCCAATTTGACATTCTACCCTAAACCGTTTTGCAAACTCAGCTGAACCATTCTCCGAAATGAGGGATTTCTGATATGAAATAGATTGGAAGTAACTGGTTCCTTTCCTTTTCAAGAGGAAGACACCTAGAAAAAAAATTGTTATTACGCCCGTGGGACACCTCACTGAGGAATAGCTACGGGGGGGAAAAGAAGAAAGAAATTTCTTTTGTAGGCGACTCTCGGTTGTCGTAAAAATTTCGAGATTTCAAATACGGGTACTAGGTATTGAAACGAAAGAAAAATCGATTTAGTGCCGTTCGACATGAATTTTGCATTTAGGTGGGAATCATCTACACTTTAATCACATGCCTCTGTTGAACCGACCTATCTCTAATCTCTAATTGATTTTAATAGTGCCGTATTGACCCTTGCAGATTAGCACAGTCGAGCAATCGATTTCTGATCGAATTCTCAAGTCGGTTGCGTTTAGATTTCTTAACGACTTCACATAATAGATTAATTATTGCGTGAGTGATCAGCTTAGAGAAAAAGATTATAGACGCGTCGATGAAAAGCTTAATTCATTTAATCGAAAATATGGTTGAAAATTAGGATGTCACAGTTCGGTTCTCATTAAAAACCAAAACTTTTTAACTAGTTTGGTTTTTATCGATTCGGTTAACCGAACCAAATCGATAAATAATATCTATCAAGAACCAAACTGTTTGGTTTCTCGTTTTTCTCCTCTCGTCTTCTGCTCTCCTCACTTGCAACAGAAGTACGCCGTGTCGCCGACGATGAAGCTTCCGCGACCGGCGCTGTGGATTGCCCGCGGTCTCGGCAGTTCCGTCTCCGATCCTTCTCGAGCTCTCCGCCTCATCTGGGTACTCATCTCCTCACCTCCCTCTCTCTCGCTATCGTCTTAGCTCATGCGGTCACCGCATTTGGGCTTTCCTTGCTGATTCTTTGTGAGGTTTGGGGTCTAACATCTTCGTGTGTGCGATTGCGATCCTTCTCTATAGTCTCGCTAGAGAGAGGCCTACGCAAATCAGCTCGTCTGGGTACTCACTCTCTGCACTAGCACCCGCCATGGTCCGATCAGGAGGCTCGGCGGTCGCTGCTCGTTGCCTCTTGTCGCTTCCCAATCAAACTTCTTAAAGGGGTCAAGTTCACTTTTCGGGCATCGGATTACGGGCTGTCTCGATTCGTGGGTATTTTGTGAAATTCTCTAGCTGTTTTCATAATGGGTTTCGTTGATGATTGATGATGGCTGTGGGGGATTGTTTGTGACTAAGTAGAGTGGTGTGAATGAATCTAATGGTTTGCGTGATTTGATATTGTATGATCAGCGATTGAGTTAGAGCTGACAGTAGAATGCTCATGCGCAGAAATTGTTCGATGGAAGGCGCTAAGGAAGTCTGGTTGTTTGAAAATCAGTTTCTTGCGTTTTTTTCTTTTGCGTGAGGCATGAATTTCCACTTCTTTGCGGTTAATGATATTGCTGAGCTGATTTCCCCTGCACATGACCAATTGGCTGCTAGCAGCAAGCAAGACAAATAGTCGGCATGTCATAATTATGAAATAGAGCAGATTCGGTAGTAGGTTTCCACCTTTCTCACTCCTTAGTTAACTTTCTCAGACATTATTGCATTTCTTCTCTCTGTATGTCATGACAGAGAACAACCAAATGCTGCTGGAGGAAAATCATTAGCTCAGAAAATTTTTCTTTACTGCCTGTGTTGCTTTCTTTAGCTAATGGACTTGGGTACTTATTTGCCATGGATATCCCATTAGAATGTTCTTCATGGAGTAAAAAAATTTCCATGTCTGGTTGCTTTATTCCTAAATCGTGATGTGAAAGTGGTACTTCAGCACATTTGTTTGTGTCTCCCAGGTTGCAATATTATATGGGTTTTTCTGATATACAACTAAGATTTGAGACATCTGAAGGATAGTGGTTACTATTTCCACAGTCTGTTGGTTACTTCTATATGTAGTCTACTGCCATCTAATTATTTCTAGTCTCTGTATCGACATCTTTACTTAATGTGATGTATCAAATAGGAAAGCAAGACAGAGAAGCCTGTCGTAGGATTTATTGCTGGACCGACTGCTCCCCCGGAGCGTCGTATGGGTCACGCTGGAGGTACTTTTTCTTTCTTTGTTGACCTCTAAATGCATTTCATGCTTATATGTAGTCTACTGCCATCTAATTATTTCTAGTCTCTGTATCGACATCTTTACTTAATGTGATGTATCAAATAGGAAAGCAAGACAGAGAAGCCTGTCGTGGATTTATTGCTGGACCGACTGCTCCCCCGGAGCGTCGTATGGGTCACGCTGGAGTTACTTTTTCTTTCTTTGTTGACCTCTAAATGCATTTCATGCTTATATGTAGTCTACTGCCATCTAATTATTTCTAGTCTCTGTATCGACATCTTTACTTAATGTGATGTATCAAATAGGAAAGCAAGACAGAGAAGCCTGTCGTAGGAATTATTTAGGAATTATAATGGGGGATAAGTCCTTTAGGAACTTAGCTAGCTTTTATGCAGACTAGCCAACATAATGTCGTCCAGTGCTTACTTTGTCTTGATTATCCATTTTCCCTCAAAGCATTCATCCTTTAGTCCGGACTTTCCTAGTCCTCCTTTATAATTTAAACTGTTGGCTGTCTTCTTGCTTTACAGCTATTGTGTCCGGAGGGAAAGGCAAGGCTCCAGACAAAATCAAGACTCTCGGGGAAGCTGGTGTTACAGTGGTGGAGTCTCCCACGAAAATTAGTGCTGCCATGTTCGAGGTCTTCAAGTAGAGAGCCCTTGTCAATTGACCGGTTCATTGTCAGCATTTTGCCTTCATATAGTATTGCATAATCTTAAACAAGGTCGATGCTTTATTTTTCTCTATTTAATCTTTGTCTTTGGCGATGTTTGTTCGTTTCATGCTTGGGGTTTCCCATTTCACTAATGCAAATCATCGGATAAATAAACACTATAGACAAGCAAAATACCAGTGAGCCAGAACACTACTATTGCAAGCTTAACTAGTCCAGAAAGAACCACAAGCTTCTACTAGAAAAGACCCAAAGGTCCTGAATTTTTTCTTGACCCTCCACTATGGCTGAACCTTCTTAAATAAATTGAGAAGAAGGTTTTTTTTTTTTTTTTTTTGAATGAGGCACTTTAGGGTTTTTAAAACTTATCGAAGTATCAAGTTTGGCACTTGTTTGAGGTTTTAATTTAATCTTGTTCTACAATGTACATCATGCTTATATGGCACATTGCCCGGTTCTCATCTTCACCCTGGCTCTGGATTTGGTGCAAACAGTTGGCTTGTCCATTTAGAGGTTTGTCAAATGGACTTAAAGTTAGCATATCCTCTCAACAGAATCTGTTTGTTCAATAGAACTTTTTCTTCTTTAGTAAATAGCTTGTCCATACATCTTTGCATAAATGCATACTTCTAATATGTTGCAAGGTCATGATAATCTTCTAGGAACTTGCAACTAGCTGATTTAACTAGGTTCATGTAGTAGAACTGATTTGATTATGTAATTGCAACTATTGAATGCTAGTCTTGTTGATATGATAAATTTGCTGAAATATTGTTATAACGTCCATTTCTAGACCTCCATATCAAGGCAATAATATCATTTACAAAACCAAATATACTATGAGCCAATCTTTCATGAGTGAATCTAGCGATACAAATAGAAAGACTCTCAGATCTGTTGCATGTGAACACTTTAAAAGGACAGAAAATAGCCAAAATAAAGCCGAATGTTTATATTGTGGGGCTATTATTAGTTGTTCTAGTGCTCAAGAGACTAGTTGGATGCATAATCATTTAGGTAAATATAAGAATTATCCATATGCAAACGTAAAGAAAAGGCAAAAAAGTGCCTCGAATGAACTTGTTGGGGTCAGGAGTTCTATTTTGGCTGGTCTATGGAAATTTGATCAAGATGTAGTCGAAAAGACCTAGTGGTAATGTTTATTATTGGTGAACTACCTTTCAAGTTTGTGGAACTTGAGGCATTTCGGAAATTTATGAGTAGAATCCAACCAAAGTTTTTAATCCTCTCAAGAAACACATTAAGAGAGGATTGTTATAAGTTATACTTGCAGGAAAGAAGCAAATTGAAAAAATATTTTTCTAATACTTCTCCAGGGGTTTGTCTCACAACTGACACGTGGACTTCGTGTCAAAATCTACGTTACATGTGTCTTATTGCTCGCTTTGTAGACGCTGATCAGAAGTTGCGAAGAAAATTTTGAATTTTCTAAGACATTTTGCTAAGATTATAGGGAAATGGGTTGAGAAATGCTTAACTAGTTGGGAGATTAAAAACATTTTTTCTATCATTGTTGATAATGCTAGCTCCAATGACCCGGGAGTTCAATACTTGAAGAAAAGACTTAACTCTTGGAATGCTTTGGTATTATCAGATGAGTTACTTCATGTGAAATGTTGTGCTCATATTTTTAGTTTGATTGTGAGAGAGGGTTTGAAAGATATAGATGATTCTATTGTTAGAATACGCTCAGGTGTGTATTATGTGAGATCTTCTCATTCGAGGTTGCAACGGTTTAAGGAGTGCATTTTGTTAGAAAATATTGAGTCCAATAATCTTGTATGTTTGGATATGGAGACTCGGTGGAACTCAACATACCTAATGTTGGAAGTGGCCTTGAAGTATCGAAATGCTTTTATCTCGTTAGATATTCAAGATAAAAGATTTGTTGAAGAGCTTTCCAAAGTGAGAGGGTTGCTTAATGATGATGATTGGGATTATGCCTACCGATTTCTTCCTTTCTTGAAGTTGTTTTATGATGCGACTTTAAAAATACCAGGCTCTTCTTACGTTACTTGCAATGATATGGTGAAAGATATTGATGAGATTTATATGATGATTGATAGATATTGTAGGAATGAAGACAGGAGTTTGCAAGAAATAGTCAAAAGAATGAAGATCAAATTCAATAAGTATTTTGACTTTACCAAAAAAAAAATTCAATAAGTATTTTGGTAATGTGAACGACATAAATCTAACATGCTTCATTGCATGTATACTTGACCCTCGACATAAAATGGAGTATATGAATGGATGATTAATCAAGTGTATGAAAGCAACCAAGCAAAAACTTTGCAAGATAGAGTGACAAAATCTCTGCCATTATTGTTCGAGCAATATCACATTAGTACATGCCCCCAAAGTAACATGAAATTAAAGGGGACAAGGACAGTGAACATGTCAATGTCTCCTGTGGTTGGTGCGGACATTATGACTGTAATGTATCTTAGCTAAACAAAACAAGAATATGTGGAAGAAAAATCTAAATTAGATAAGTACTTGGAAGAAGAATGTGAACAGTATAGCTCAACATTTGATATCTTAAATTGGTGGAAAATTAATTCTTCGAGATATCCTATCCTATCCTGTCTTCCATTGCTCGAGATATTTTGGCCAAGCTCGTCTCCATTGTAGCATCAGAGTATGCATTCGGCATAGGAGGTTGCATACTTGATGCATTTCGTAGCTCATTGACCCTAATCATGGTGGAGGCTCTTATATATACTCAAGATTGGTTACAATTTGCACCACTTTCATAGTCGATTGAGGAGTACTTAGAAGAACTTGAAAATTTTGAGTTAGGTGAAAAAAAAAAACCATGGAATATTTATATCTTTCAATATTACAATTGATATTTCAATTCTCATTTTCATTGTGAATTTCATGCAGAGTTGTCTAGTACGACCATGGACCTAAAACTCAATAGCGATTTCTCTTGATAATTGATGAACATAGAGTCAAGTAAAATATGTGTATAAAATATGTGTGCTCACTTATAATGCTCTATTTTTTTTATTCATTTCTATTGGTTCTAGCTTGGAATCAACCATTTAGCTATTTTTAAATGGTCTAAGTTGTCATTTGATTATCTTATTTTCACCATCTCACTAAATTTGTCACACTTTTCTGTTCAGATTGATCTCCTCAATGGTGAGATGCAGACACGCTTTTTTCTATTTTTTGAATGATCAATTCATTTGGATGAATTGATTGCAAAAGAGATAAGCGAAGAATCAAAGCTAGATTTCTTTGAATACGAGGAGATGCTTATAATTAGAATACAATCTGGTTGGAGAAAGGTGAGACTTTGTTTGCTTCCTTTCTGCTTCTCCTTTATTTTTGATGATTTCCTCTCTTTTTCGCAAAGATAATATTGTTGAGCCGAAATGATATCATTCATGATTAGGTGGTCTCTGATTGCTGGTAGAATCCCAAGAAGGGCAGTTGAGGAAATCAAGAAATACTGGGATTCCATATATTCAACAAGCCAATGAAAGTACTAAATCAAGATGAGTGTCTTACTTAAGAGCAACATGGATGCTTGGCATGGAAAATTTTTCTAAGATATGAAGATTTTTGTCAGTTTGGGATATGTACTTGGACCTATTGAAGTTTTGGGTCATTTCATATGATCTTTAGGAGTGGAGTTTCTCTCTCCCCCTCTCTCTCCCCCTCTTTTTCGGTTATTTTTGTATAGTTCTCATGGTTAGGCAGCCATTGGTTTTTTGAGGTTCAATGTTTGTTTTTGTTTTCCTTAGCGCAATAGTTTTGAATCGACTCATGTTTTATTATTGCTAGTATGCTTACGCAAATTTGAAAGCACTTGCAAATTACAATAATTGTTTGAAGATGTGAACCTTTTAAAAAATGTGATCTTGCAAGGCGTTAATTAAACTAGGGTTGGACCGATCCGAAAACATATGAACAAAAAAAGTGAAAATAAAAAATTTGAATAGAACTGAACCAAATCGCCAATTCGGGGCCTGGGAAAATTAGGGTGTGTTTGTTTGTGTTTCTGTTCAAAAATTGTTCTAGGGAACAAATAAAAAAAACTATTTTTATTTCGGAGAACAATTTTTGACCAGAAAAACGTGTTTAATAAACTTGTTCTAATAAAAAAGAACGAAACACGTTTGGTAAATTTGTGTTCTTTTTTTTTTTTGTTTTAATTTTTTAATTTTTTATTTATTTTTTATTTTTTATTTTTTTCTTCTTTTAGCCGGTCGTCGGCCTTGGCCATGGCCGGCGACCTACCGATGAGGGCCGATTGCCTCGCCCGGCCACGGCGAGGCTTGGGCTTGCCCATATCCGGTGAGGCCGAGCTCGCCCGGCCAAGGCGAGGCCAAGCCTTGCCGGGGTCGGCGATGCTCGGCCTCCCCAGGGGCCGGCGACGCTCCGGCGAGGTCATTGGTCATGGCCGAGGCCGGCGACCGGCCAAAGAAAAAAGAAGAAGAAAAAGAAAAAGTGTTTCTCCAAATTGTTCCAGAAACAAGAAACAAGTTTTTTTGTTTCTTGTTTGTTTTAATTTGTTTCCAGGAACAAAAAAGCAGATTTGGAACAAAAATGCAAACAAACGTATTTACTTTTTTTTTTGTTCCCGGAACAAAAAAATAGAAAATCTGTTCATGAACAAAAAAAAAAAAAAAAAAGAAATACAAACAAATAGCCCCTTACTCTTATAATATTGGAAAAAAAAAATAAGAATCAAAAACCCAACATTGAAAATCCAAATCAAACCGAGGCTCGGAAAAATTACTCTTATAATATACAACATAAAAAAATGAAAAAAATAAATGCAAAAACCAAAAATTAAAAAGTGAAAACTAGAAATCGAAAAATCAAATCGAATAGTATTTGGTTTAGGTCTCATTCGGTTTGGTTCGGCAATTTTTCCTAACGGTTCAGTTCGGTTTGGTTTTTCAAAAAAATCGAACCGAACCGAACTATTAACACCCTTATTGGGTGGAGTATTAAAAAAATCTGTGGTTGATGTTGATAATGGTCAAATTTTTAAATGCTGAAAGTGAATGCTATTCAAAGCACAATGTTCCGAAACATACTAAACACCTAAAATTAGATTTTTGACTTAGAAGGTACTAACCTGATGAAATTGAAGTTTGACACCACCAAGACCTAGCAAGGTTAAAGAAAACCTTGTCAGTAATCCCATATTGAGCACGTCAAGCTATGGCATTCCAATATACATAATCCTTCTTAATCATGCACCTTGGCAAACACTAGGGCTGCGTTTAATAGCTTGGATTTGAGTCCCAATAGGATAAGAAAATATCATATATGGTATTTGTTACGAAACTTAAACCCCCGCCACACTGTTACCATCTATCATGATTTTTTTCCCTTTTTCTTTTTCCTTCCTCCATCTTTATTGTCACCCTCGCTGTCAGCACCATTAAACTACTGCCATTGTCACCGTCCTCACCATCGCCAAACCAAGGAAGATTACAAATGAAGTTAAAAAAAGGAAAATGAAATCGAGAAAAAAAATACACTGAATTGAAACGTGAGCGTCACGTTAGCACCATTCACTTTCTATTTTTTGTGTAGATAATGACGGTGGGTAAATATGTTACATATGTATAAGTTGAGAATAGGTGACACAAATACAAGTTTTAGATTTTTGATGTCATATAAAAAATTGAGATAAATGTGCCATATAGATATAGATTTGGGGTTAATGATGTAACAAAAAAACTGGTTTAGGGAAAATATATCAAGTGAGCATAATTTTACATTTTTTGTATGACTTTTTATTTTCAATTTATTGGTGTAAATCAAGCCAATACGAGGGTCAATTTAGCATGGCATTTTCCCACGTTATTTTTGGGCGGCGCTATTTCCACATCTATTTTGGCTAAGCCACTTCTTTTTCCTAGTTAACTTATGAAAATACCCATATTTTGGATTAAAACTTTAAAATATGCCTTAAACTTTCTTCTAAAAAAATCTGATGTAACTTTGAAAGTGAAATAGGTGTAAATAAATTGTCAACCTTCATCTGCCAATTCTTATTAAAACGTGAAAAGCTCAAAAGAAAGTTCAAACCAGTAATATTTAACTTTAAAAACCTATGAACTTATTCTGGGAAAGCACCCGCAATGTCAATATCGGCTAGATAATTAGATTGAATTCTAATTTTCAACTTTGAAGTAAAGTTCCCCTCAAACTATTTAATAACAAATAGGTCATAAATTTTTTATTCAAAAACCGTTAAAAATAGAAATTTCCAACAATTCTATGTAAATTTTGTGATTAAAAATGTGAAATCGTGAAGCTAATAAGATCAAAGAAATGATACAAATAAAAGGCAATTTTGTGGTTAGCCTAATAAGAAAAGAAATGGTTTAGCATGATGAAAGAAGAAATAATAAATTGAAGAGAGAGGAAAAGAGGAGGGTGTTTCGGTAAGTTCACTAGAAAAAAGAAGTGTCTTAACCAAAATGGGGGTGGTAATAACACCGCCCTTTTTTTCTTAAAAAAACTAGAACTCTAGGTTTTCTTATGACGAGAATGTCCACATTAGATAAGTAAAGTCAAGGCCAATCAAGTATTTCCACTCCATCGACCAAACAAATCGAAGACAAAAATCTAATTGATAGCTCATATATGGAAGATGGCATAGAGAATTGAACACGTGTCTTAAGTCTACTCACGCGCAAGTTTGTTCTGTAATCTCTACTTCAAACAAAAAGTCAACTTCTTAACCATCAAACCTATTCTTGGATTTCCCTGCGAGATTATTTCTAAGTGAACTTAGCACAAAAAAAATTCAACAAAATTCCAATTCAATGCGAATGGGTTTGTCAGTTTCGATGCGTGAAAATTGACTTATAACACTGTTTATACTATGATGGAGGGAACGAACAGGTAGAATATGCAAACTAACAATCTACCAAAACACTTTTATTACGAGTTAGTTTGGCACCACAAGAATCTCATATGCTGAAAAGTTTTACTGTAAGGACTTGAGCTCCACTGCGTAATACTGTCTGCTTTGGACACTGAGTCCTCACGGCTTTAAAACGCGTTACACAGATTAGAGAGACCCAAACTTTATAAGCTAGCCCAAGACTTCCTCTCTAAGCGATGTGGGATAAGAGAGGGACCCCTTTCCTGCGCACGTCCGGGGACCGAGGTGCGGACACATCGCCATCCCTCCTCCCCGCGCACCGCCACTTAGGCTGTCACACTCTCCACCCCTTAGGAGCATAATGTCCTTACTGTGGCCCCACACATGGTCGGGAGTCGGCTTTAATACCATTTGTAAGGACCCGGGCTTCACTGTGTAATATTGTCCGCTTTAGACACTGAGTTCTCACGGCTTTAAAACGCGTTACACAAATTAGAGAGACCCAGGACTCCCCCCTAAGCGATGTGGGACAAGAGAGGGACCCCTTCCCTACGCACGTCCGGGGACCGAGGCGCGGACGCACCGCCACCCCTCCTCCCTGCGCACCACCGCTTGGGCTGTCGCATCTACATCAACTGATTCTACAGTCATATGAAACAGAGCTGATCAATGGCTTGGCTTTTTGCACAAAAGGCAGAGAAAGAGAGAGACCAAAAAAAGGAAAGAATTGGCTTATGGAAAGAAAATGTGTGGTAAGTTCCTTAAAGGTTTAATGTGAACAATGTGAACATTTATATGTTCTGAAGTGAAAATTCGAAGTGGTTCATTTCATTATACCCATAGTGTATAGTAACACTCAAGTTTCAAATGTAAATATCTAAAACCAAGTTAGAAGCAACAGCCACTCCAAACACACTTAACCATTCCCACCTTCATGATGGTTTGACATTAAATCCATTGATAGAAGTGCAACAGAACTGGCAAATACCATACCCGCTAATCCAACTAGATCCAACATATTCCTAATGACCTCACTATTGATATGCTGTAGAAAGGGAAAATTACCAAAAAAGTCTTTAAACCTATTCTGATTGTACTAATTCAATCATAAACTTATTTTTTGACCAATTAAGTTTTAAACTTTTTGTAATTGCGTTAGTTCAGTCCATCCGGCCAAAATTGGTTGGTTGGTGCTAACGTGGCTGCTGGCCGGTGTCGGCGATAATTTTTTTTAATAATATTTTATTTTTCGAATTATTTTATTAATTTTTTTTTTTTTTTTCTTTTTTTATCTTTCTCCTCCCTACTCCTTCCTTCTTCCTTTGGGTGCAATGACCAGCTAGCCCCTAGTTGGTCATTGGAGCCAAAGGACGAAGGAGGGAGGAGAAAAAAAAAGATAAAAAAAATTAATAAAATAATTCAAAAAATATTATTTAAAAAATTTCCTTCGATACTGGCCGGCAGCCACGTCAACATCGACTGGCTAATTTTGGTAGGAGATTGAACTGGCACAATTGTAAAATATTTAAGACTTAATTAGTAAAATAAAAAAAAAGTTTATAATTGAATTTGCACAATTATAATAGGTTTAGGAATTTTTTTTGGTAATTTTCCAACTGTAAGAACATGTGAAAAATGGAGCGTTAGGAGCTTTTATTTTTCTTTCACAAAATGCTCCTTTTTTGCCATCTTGTTGTAATCATAGACATAGAAAGGAAAATCAACAAATCCAACCTACCGGAGGTCCACGTGCATAGCAAAGATTGAAGAACTCTTAGTTTAGTAATTTGTAGAGGTAACCTGTGGGAGGTTTACCATTAAGAAGAAATCATTAAGGGCGCATTTGATAATGATTCTACTCTCAGAAATAATTTTTTATTAGCAATGATTTTTTTATTCTATTCCTAAGAACAATTTTGTAACGACCCCAATCCCATCTCTTAGGTCGAGAGCAACAAGGGTAATTTTCGCAACATCCCAGGCTCATCGCCGTCCCGATTCTTTTTATCTCGTGATCATGCATAAGCGGAAACACGAATAAACAACTTTTCGGACAAACAATAGCTGGAAGACTGGGACCTACATCAAACAACAAATTGATACACCTACGATAAATTTACCGAAAACTATTTTTTTTTTTTTACCATAAAAAACCCCAAACCGTTATATATTTGACAAATCCAGCCCAAACTAGTACATTTGTGATAAATTTACCCTCCGTTAGTTTTCATTAAATTTTACTGTCAAATTATTAAATTAAATGACACGTGATAGTTGACTAGTATATCAATTTGGGATTTTACGCTCCGTTTGTCACAGTTTACAATTTTTGTGATTTTTTTGTGGTATTAATCAAATTTAGCGGAGGGTATATTTATCACAAATTTACCAATTTGGTGGGGGGGGGGGTTTGCGGTCAAATAAATTAGTTTGGGATAAATTTGTCATAAATATACAAGTTTATGGTTTTTTATAGTCAGTCGGAGTAAATTTGTCACAGGTGTACCCGTTTGGGGTTTTCTAGGGTATTAACCCTTTATATTATAAAAGTACTTTTACAAGGCCTTTCTCTGAGGGCCCTCTTTTTCTTTTTACATCACGGTACATGTCTTCCCCATAGGCCAAGGGAAATCCTATCTCCTCTCGCGTGACTGTAGCTTCCAAAACTGACATGAGACTTCCATGCCTATAAGACTGAAAGGTGAGGGATGAGTTTTGGGGAAACTCAGTAAGTAAAGTTCCTAGTAGATTAGGACAGCATCTCATCGTTAAAGCCTAGCAAGTATAGCACTCGCAAACAGTGTCAATGATAGATTAATAGCAAACTTGTTGTTACCCTTGACTACATGCAAATGTTCATTGCAACATGCTTCAATGCATACTTACCTTTGGCTTATCAATAAATATATCAACATATCATACTTATGCATAAACCGGCACTCATACAAATTCATTTAGCATCGTCCTGGCTTGACCAGGCCCTCTCGGCTCGGCCGGGGCTTCCAGCTTGTTGTTGGACTTCCTGGCTCGACTAGGGCATCTCGGCTCGATCGAGGGTTCTTGGGGCTAACTTCCTAAGACTTTTGAGTTCGAAACCCAAGCATGCGGGCTCAACCAAAGCATCCCAGCTCAACTGAGGCATCCCGTTCAATAAACGAGGCATCGCTGCCAATGTTGTGTGGCGACGGACGCTTTTTTCTCTTTAAATGCATGCATAAATGCATCACACAAGCCAGTTCTTCTCTTTACTCTTAGTCAACACATGCATGGCTCGAAGGCGTGCGTATTCATTCGTGTGTGTCATGAATTTCTTATTCTTTACTTGCAAATATGTCGGGTAGGATCTTTAGTTCGTAACTTGAATAAATCACTGAGCGTCGATCCCCATACTGGACAAGGCTCGGAAACGGTACGATTCAATATCGATATAAGACCTCAAGGCTTTAGTACACCTCGCTTTAGTGACAATCCCAAGCTTGACGAACCTTGGCTCTAACTCGATTTCATTTGACGCCAAGCACAAAGTCCTTGCATCCATTTGGACTATGGAAATCAGCATGCTTGATGCCTTACAAGACCTCGTGGATTTGGGCGATCCTCGTGCCAATCAAAGCATAAGATCGACATGCCTCATTGTCGAGTTAGGACCTTGCTGCCTTGGGCGATTCCCGCACCAAGTGAGACTTGGACCGAGCATCCTATTTATGCAAAAACCAAGGCTTTTAGCTGGGCAACTTTGTGTTACGATGAACTCAATCCGAACGAACCTCAGCTCCATTCCGGACATAAATGACTCAAGCACACGGCCATGTTCCATATCAAATAAGATCAAACAAAAGACATTACAAACTACTCACGGCTTGACGGATGAGCACCTACTAACCTTAATGATGGGAACTACTTTCTTAGAAGAAAGGGAGGAATCTTACTTACCTCAGCAAGCTTGAGAACCAACCTAGATAACTTTGTGGGTTGAAGATGCGAGGCTGGGAGAAAGGAGAGAAAGGGGAGAATGGTGTGTGAATTGCAAAGGGGTTCCAATGATGTAAATGAATGGGGCCTCCATCATTACTCATCCAAATGGTCCAATCATATTTTGAAGTGGCATGAATATGACATTGAGGTGACAAGCCTAAGTTGTAAGGTGTCATGCCTATTTTAAAAGGTGGCATACCTAATGGCTTAATGTAATGATTGAAGGCTTACTTGTTTCATTTCTATTGGACCATTTATACAATGCTATCATGACTTGGCCTACTTGTTCCCTAAAGAAAATCTTATGGTAATGATGACGATATCTTTCATGGACACCTAAGCCAATGACTCACCATTCTCGTTAAATGCTTAGATTTAGTTCATCATGGGGTTTGGATATTTAACGTATGCCTAAATTCAAGAACTTGCTTTCTAAGTTTTGACCTTCTAGAATATTCTACCAAGTTCTATTCTTATTGGTCCATTTGTCCAAGAGTCCCTTACTTAATTCCCAGGGTGAATCTTTGGTACCCATTATCAAAACTAGAAACATTTATCCAAAGTTTCTTTTAAGTTCCTGAAAGCTCCCTTCACATTCTCCATTCCATTCGAATTATATATTCTTCCGAGTCAATTTCATCAAAGGACTTGCAAGTCACGAGAATCCTTCAATAAACCTTCTATAATAACCCGCCAGTCCTAAAAAACTCAGTATTTCAGTTGGCATTGTTGGTCTCGGCCAATTTACTACCATCTCAACTTTTGCCGGGTCTACTGCAATTCCTTGTCCTGACACCACGTGTCCCAAAAATATTACCCGGTCTAAGATTCACACTTACTGAATTTGGCATACAATTTATGGTCTCTAAGGGTTTGCAACACTATCTTCAGGTGTCGCTCATGCTTTTTAGGTCCTTTAGAATATATCAGGATTAATGCAGCCGAGGCATTCGTCAAATCCATGAATGCAGCCGGGGGATTCGTCAATCCAAATGGCATAACTAGGAACTCGTAATGTCCATGCGGTCTTGGGAATGTTTTCTGTCTTAATCCTTAGTTGGTGATATCTCGACCTTAAGTCAATCTTAGAAGAGACTGAACTTCCTTGCAGTTGGTCAAATAGGTAATCAATTCTAGTCAAGGGATACTTATTCTTAATGGTCACTTGATTTAGTTGCCTATAGTCAGTACATAAACGCATTGACCCATCATTCTTTTTCACAAACAAGACTAGTGCCCCCAAAGGAGAAGCACTTGGCCTAATAAATGCTTTACCAAGCAACTCTTGTAGTTGTACCTTCAATTCCTTCAACTCTATCAAGGCCATCCTATATGGGCCTTTCGATATTAGTCCTGTTCCAGGCATTAGTTCGATCTCGAACTCAACTTCTCGTTCTGGTGGTAACCCAGGCAGTTCCTTAGGAAATACATCTTGAAATTCCCTTACCACTCGAATTTCATCAAGCTTGGTTTCTTGCTTCATCTAGTCCTTTACTACTACCAGGTATCCTTGACATCCTTCATCAAGTAATGCATAGGCTTCTACTACTGAAACAAAAGCTATAGAGGGATTTGTCTGACCTCCGAAAAATTCAAAACTAGGCTGGTCAGGTGAAACAAATTGGATTACTTTCCTATAACAATCCATGTTAGCCTAAAGCTTATGGAGCCAGTCCATTCCTATGATGACATTAAAGTCATACATAGCCATCACGACAAGGTCTATTTCCATATCTCGTCCCCTATAGTTATTTTACACTTTTCACACCCCAACGTAGACAATACTACATTCTTTAACAGTGTAGAAGAGGCGTCTCAAGAGATGTAGTTTCTATCTTACTCAACTGTCTATACCTTTTAAACACAAATGAATGCGTAGCACCCGTATCAAACAATGCATATGCCTTTTTGCCATTTATAGAGATCATACCTGAGATGACAGTTTTGGAAGCTTCCGCTTGTGCTAGTGGCCTCTGTGGGTTCCTTGGTAGATTTGGTCTAGCAACACGTTGTTGCACTTGTTGCATCGAGCTGACATTCGGCTGCGACCTCTCTTGTGGACAATCTTTCTTTATAAAGTGACCTATCTCCCCACAACCTAAACATTTCAGTCGATCACTACAGGGTCGTGGTGCTTGTTGTGCGCCACACCTCTGGCAAATATTACCTTGGTAAGGTATTTTTATCTCTGGCACAATCAAAGAAATGCATTGTATTGAAAGCTCTAACAAAGTCATCCTAGTTTATATCAGTACTGGGTGTAAAAATCGTGTCTCTGGAAGCTCAACAACCGTTATCTTTGCATTTCCTCTGGCAAATTTTGCATTTCCCTCTAATTGATACTCTGCCAAGGTTATCTTTTTAGCATCACTACAGTTCAACAACCGAAAAACCTGTTCCATTCCATCAATTCATTGTTCTGCCTCCTTAGGACTTCCCATTCCACTAAACTTAGGTGGTTTCAAGTCCAGGAATTGTTCCACTAGTCCTTGAGGGTGATGTTCTGGTCCAGATTGTTGCTGAGCTTGTATTTCCATTAAATTTCCTATATTGGCCAATGCTTGCAGGATATCTTCCTTCTGAGGTTCAGCCCTTGAAGCAGAGGATTTAGCCCTTGATGGATGCGAACTCCCAGTTCGTACGATGATTTGCTTGCAGTTTTCCGAGCATTTGCCTCAGGAATAATTAGAGACTCGACGTCACTGGTCAAGTAAAAAAAAAAGGTTTCGAAAGTCACATAAGTAACATAACAAGTAACTAGCATGCAAAGGTAACTCACAATTGTTACCAAGATTCTATGAGTGAAAATCACTTACTTGTTGTTCAAAGTTAGTCAACTACCCTTGGTTAGTGTCCTATGGTGTCCATAATTATATCCTCATTTCCAGCTGAGGCACCTTATCACTCCAAATAAACCATGCCCTAATACCGCTTGCCGTGGCACTCCTCGACGGCCCCCAATTCGTTAGGGTCGCGACAGTCACTATGTTACTCTTTAAATTGGTCAACTAGTACCCGAATACCATAGAAACTTGACAAGTCCATGAGTTCTGGCGGTTTATATATATATATATATTTTTTCCATTGGTCCCTACACAGAAAATATACCAGAAGCGTATCCAACAACTCCCTTTCCTGTATTTAAAACGATGCACACGAACTAAACACTTTATAAGTAAAAAGCCAAACACTCTTATTTACATAAACTTGATGGACATCATTCATTGGCGTGCGAAAATGCAACGGTTTTCTATACCCTGCTACTATTCCAAAGACACCCGACTTTTCCAACAGTTATATACATAAGTCCATCAATTAATGTAGGCGTCCAAAAATCCTTCCTCTGCTGACCCTAGCTCACGGTCATAGCCTTCCGTTCGGTTTGTCTGCTGGTGGCGATTGTAAGGGCCCCAGCATGTGTCCATCTTGACGGACAAAAACAACAATATACTTCTGTAGTACAAGGCTAGCGGGAGGACCAATGTCGAACACCAGTATCACCCGCACTCGTATAAAAGACAGCCCTCGCACCTGAGGGTGATGATGCTCTGACCGTTCCCATTAAAGGTCGACTAAGACTCGAAAAAATGTGCTGGGAGGTACATGTAGCAAAGGTATCTCGTCTAGTCTGAAATATTAGCCCCAAAAAGGGGTGAGTACAACCACCGAACAGTTGAAGATTTAGTAAACTATACCGTGCAAGCCATTACTATTTAATTCAATGCAAGATAGACAAAACATGAAGTCAAAGAATGAATATGCATAAAATCAATAAAGCTTTACAAATTAATTGCAATTCTAATTTCAACACCAGAATGCACCAATTCAGTCACACGGGTCCTAATTATCAGGCCAAACTGTTATGAATCGTCCCATACCATGCCACACAATTTTTTCCCATAATCCAGCGTAGTTCTAAGTAGGATCATCAGTTTTAAAATTTATTTTATTTTCATTTTCGTACGTCTATCCAAGAGGACCAGTGTTTGCGTCCTTTTGAGAATTCACACCGAACCTAGCATCGCGAAAGCCTCCGGTATTCAGTCATCGGGCATCCAAAGCGTATTGCGTCACACCTCTAAGCATCTGACATCTTACCTGGCATCATGAGAAATTGTGGCTTCCCAAAAATTCAAGACAAGCTCTAAGATGTATTAAAGCCCATGATTAGGTAATGAAATTACCTATGGGTTATGTTTTAGCCATTAGTTTTCTCTTAAGACTAGGAGTTATATGCTTGTGTTCATGAGTTTTTAAAATTAGTATTATAGGATAAATTAATAAGAAGAATTTATTCTTGGTTATGCACCTCATAGATTTAAATCCCTATAGATTAAATGTTACAAGATTTTGGCCATATGAAATTTAAAACTTGAAATCTATAAAAGAAAAAATTAAAAGTGAATTATTAAAGGTAAAGTTGGGGTTTAATTAGGCCTGGGCCTTAGGCCCAATAGCATGGACTTTTGGTGGGCCAAATGGCCGGCACATTGAGGCCCAAGGAGGAGTTGTCGCCGGCCCACTTGTTGGCCCAAAGACCAGCCGAGATTTGAGGCCCATTTTTGCATGAAGAAGACTATGTGTCTCTCCCAAATTGCCAAGTGTAGATCATGCAATTAGCAATCATTGCTAATGATGGAAGGGAAGACCATTAGGGGGGATAGTGGCCGGCTAAGGTGAGAGAGAGAGAGAGGGCTTCGTCCAAGCCAAGAGAGAGAGAGAGAGAGAGAGAGAGAGAGAGAGAGAGAGAGAGTTGCAAGAGAGAGAGGGAAACCGAGAGAGGAGGAAGGAGCCGCTCGCCGTTCGTCCGCTCGTCGCCATCCGTTCGCCCGCCCGTGTGCCGTCCGTGTGCCGTCGTTCACTTGATCTTAGAGGCAAGTTAGGATCCATTTTCTACTCTTGCATGTGTGTCTTGCATGTGTGTTTGGAATGCTGTCAAATTTTTGGGCGATTAGGAGTGAGAAACCGAAGCTAGTGTGTTTTGTTTTTGAGATAGCTTGCTGTTTTCGTGTATACCGCCTGACCCAGAAACTTGTAGAGGCTTGCATGCGTGTTTCAAGTTGGATTTTGACTTCGACTCCTTCATGAAGGTTGTAGACAACATCTCAAAGTATAACATACTAAAATTTGAGACAAAATGGTTGAGTTTCAAGGGGTGAAACTCTTCTTCTACGAAGACACTAGATCTGGAACTGCTTTACTGACCTTTTGGTGGTTTTGTGGGTTGCATGTTGCTTTTTACCGAGAATTTCCCTTCGACTTCTTCATGAAAGTTGTAGAGAACATCCTAAAGACTAACATACTCAAATTTGAGGTAAAATAAGCAAGTGTAACCTAGTGAAACAATTTTCTTTTGAAGACGGTAAATCTGGAAATACGGTACTGGACATCCGAGACTTCTTAGACCTATATGGTGACTATTCTTTGAGAATCTTACTTAGATCCCTTAATGAAAGTTTTAGGGGACCTCTTGAGCCAAAACATATCAAAATTTCAGAGGAAAATAAGAAGGATAAATAGGCGAAACCTCGATATTTCGGAGATAGCTAAACGGGACGGTTCAGTACTAGAAACAGGAACTTCGAACATCTGTAGAAAATTATCTAGAACGAATCTGGCCTAGATGTCTGCATGAAACATCTTTATCTATGTCTTAACTACAACATAGTTAAATTTCATGATTTTTGAAGGTCATTTGCCTATTTAATCGACTGTTACTTGAAAACTGTGCAATCTGTGTATTTCGGACTTGATGATGTTGGAATGTATGGCTAATACTATTCTGTACAAATTTCTTTTGGAGAAGTGTCCTTCATGAAACATCTTTATCTATGTCTTAACTACAACATAGTTAAATTTCATGATTTTTGAAGGTCATTTGCCTATTTAATCGACTGTGATTTATTTCGGACTTGATGATGTTGGGATGTATGGCTAATACTATTCTGTACAACTTTCTTTTGGAGAAGTGTCCTTCATGAAATATCTTTATCTATGTCTTAACTACAACATGGTTAAATTTCATGATTTTTGAAGGTCATTTGCATATTTAATCGATTGTATTTTCAAAACTGTGCAATTTGTACATTTTTGGAATTGATGATAAACTGTGCAATCTGTGTATTTTGGAATTGATGATATTGGAATGCACGGCCTATACTATGTTGTGATGCGTGATCTGTATGAATTACTATGTGAATCATGATACTTTGGATTATTATTCATGCCATGGTGTGATGGCTTTCATGCATTTCATATGACATTAAAGAAATGATGAATTTTTCATGATCTCAAAGAAAGATTTCATCTAAACCATTGCATCAAAGGACATTTTCCCAATGCATATTGCACGATTTCAAAAAAGTAATTTAAACCAATTGCATCGTAAATTTCAAATGTGAAATTGGAAAAGAGATGTATCAAAATGTGGATGACCGTCAGAGGTGTGAGCTGACGATACCCCGGGAGTGTCGGGATGCCCGGAGGTGTGAGCCGGATGCTCGGAGGTGTGTGCCGGATGTCCTCGGGAGTTTCAAGATGCGTGGAGGTGTGTGCCGAATGCCCGAAGGTGTGTGCTGGAGGTTCCTCGCGATGCCAGGTTGGGTGCGAGCGATAAAAATGTGGGATGCAATTACTGGTCCTGGGAAAGAGAAATGTGGCGATTCAATTTGAAAAATATTAGTTGAAATTGAATCATGCATAATGTGGTGATATGTACACATGGTATAGTGACATGTATGAGTGCATGGTGATGTGTGCACATGGTATAGTGACATGTATGCATGATGGCATAATGTAACATGTATGAGTGCATGGTGATGTGTGTGTATGGCATGATGACATGTATACATTACTGCATGATGTAACATGTATAAGTGCATGGTGATGTGTGCATATGGTATGATGACATGAATGCATGACTACATGATCTATGTACTAATGCATTGGTGATTTATGCACATGATATGATGACTTATACACGGCTGCTTTGATGTATCATGCATGACCGAAAGGTGAGATAGGATTGATATGTATGAACTATATATGTTCTATGATGCCATGATTTCTTTGTTTGATGCATTGAGTAGTGTAATGGATCTTTTACCTGCTGAGTGGTTGTACTCACCTCTTTGGGGACTAACATTTCAGATTAGAGAGATGCCTCTCCCTTCAGTTTTGCGTGGTACTTTTTACGGCCTTCCCTCGGATGTGGAGGTCGAGTGCATGGAGCACGTTTGCGTCACCATCCCTGGGTTGGTGTTTTTGCGAGTGCGGGTGCTGGTGATGTATGATGTGGGTTTGGCTGGGGGCCCCGTCATCCAGGAGTTCCTGTCCGTTCACGTTCGCCGGGACGGGGTGATGATGGGGATGTTGCCGCCGCCACCACCCGACGCATTAGGATGGGTGTGACGGCCCGCAAGAGGAGAGGGAGTTACAACTTTTTGGAGATAGCCGACACTTATAGATGGAAGGTTTACACGATCGATATAGGGGGTCGATGATCTCTTTTGAGATATAGCCAAGCATAGTGAAATGTCTTTGTTTCCTTTTTGGTTATACCGACCCAAGATGTCCATCTTGAAAATGTAAATAAAAGTGGTTCGGCTTTATGTTTCCTTCAAGGTATAGTCGGTGTGCATTGAATCATCACTAAGAGAATGGAGGGATGGTGAGACTCGTCTCTATTTTCGCTTTGAACTGCGCTAAACTCCTTTAAAAAAAAATGCCCTTAAACCTCGGCCCTTCTTTACAACTCCCCTTCTTCAAAGACAAGTAACCAGTATTGCAATAGGTAGAACATTTAGTATCTGTGGCGACCTTCCTGGGTTTGGGGGTGCCACAATATTAAACCCATTTAAGACCCATATATTTCAGTCCTTTAATTTTAAAACCCATTATGGGTGCCTTAGGAAATAAAACCTAACCCATTAATGACCCATTTAAGCAAAAATGGGTCCATAAATGGGTTGCGTACCCATTTTAACACCTCTACCAATAGGTAAGAAACTTTCACAGATATTCGAGGTGTGCCATCGATATTCTAATTTCTTTCTACCAAGAGATGAGAGACCTTCACGGGATATCTAAGGTATGTCCTAGATTTCAAAATTTATTTTTACCAAGAGGTGAAAGACCTTCATGGGATATCTGAGGCGTGCCTCGATATCCAAATTTCTTTTTAAGGTGAGACTTTCACAGATATCAGAGGTGCATCCTCGATATTCCAACTTCTTTCTATTAGGGGGTGAGAGACCTTCACGAATATCTTAAGTATGTCTTAGATATTCCAAAAATTTATTTTTATCCGGAGGTGAGAGACTTTCACGAATTCAGAGGTGCGTCCTCAATATTCAAACTTCTTTTTATCAAGAGGTGAGAGACCTTCACGAATATCTAAGATATGTCCTAGATGTTGAGGCTAACAATACAAGTTAAGCCAAAATCGAGAATTGCATCAAAATATTGAATTAGGGGTTAAATTGCAATTTGATGAAATTTGAGGACCATTCTACAAAATTTTGAGAAATTGAAGGTGCAAAAGTAAAATTGACATCGAAAGGATCCTAGAATTGGTTGTTGGAGGTTAGGAGTCGGCCAGTAAGGGGTTGAATTGGCCATCCCTGCCGGCGACCAGTCAAATCTGTCATTGATCGGTTTGGTCTGATTCTTGCTATTTCGCTACTTGGGACCCCTATAAGTTCAAAATTTATGCAATTCGGTCCCTATGACTAAATTGAAAAGGAAATTTATCCTATTTAAAAAGAAATTGGCCGATTATGATTCAATTAAGCCAATCAAACCTTATGAATATGATCTAGGGGTCTTTTATTGACATAATTGAGCAATTATCACGAAAGACAACGAGTCAAAACCATGAGTGTTTTGAATTGAGCCCAAAGGGTTAAAATGATCAAATTTGCAATTCAATAGGCAAAATTGCAAATTAATTAAAATTGAATTCAATTGGTGTCACAATTATCTTATCTAATTAACCAACTATGTTTAAGATCACTTATCATGTTTGAATTGGCCTCGAATTGAAGTACCTGAGCTTATGCCAAAAATGAATCTAGAAACCATAACCATGAATGAGTCGATTCAAATTTTGTTGATTGAAGCTAAATTGCTTGATTTTCTTATGTTTAGGAGGATAAAATCCTTTAAATTGATAAGTTCTGATGTGAATATCTCAAAATTAATTTCGGAATTGGACTTATCTTAAGAAAACAAATGAAAGACAATCATCCATTCGCAAGGCATGAAGAATTGATTTTAGTCCCCCTAATTAGGGCGCAAAATGGCAATTCGTACTTTGACTCAGTAATTCGCGAAATTGAATGCATGAGCAGATTCAAAATAATCTCTAAACCAAATGTTGAAGAAGTAACTACACCTAATATGACTAAAATAGAAGTAATTTTATTTTTGGTCGATTTAGAACCTAAAACAAAAAAATGCGGAAATCAAGGTTCTTCAAATTTTGTGAATTTTTCAATATAAAAGTCAAATTGACATTAAAAGAAATGTATTTTTATATTTTTTATTTTTTCAATTTTTTTGGTCAAAAGTTTTACAAAAGTCAACCATTTAGTTGATTTCCCTAAAAGGTTGTTTTCTTGGTCAAATCTTTGACTTTTTGAGAAATTGATTTGATAAAAGTTAAATTAAAACTAAATGGAATATTTTCGAGTAAAAAGTCAAATTTTGACCTGAGTAAACTCTTGGTCAAAGGGTTGATCAAAAGTCTACCATTTGACTTTTTGGGTTTTTCTTGAAAATGACTGTAATTGTTTAAAAGCGATGGCGGAATAGAAAGAAACAAAAAGTGACATTTTTTTTTGATGAGAAACGAATTCTATTGTGATCAGAAATTCAAATCTCAATTTTTTTTACCTTTTTCAAGGCGTCAACTAAAAGTCGGGTTTCAACAGCTGTCTTTCTTTGAGTGGGAGTTCGAAAAGGTTATACTTAAAGACAAAATTGATACTTGCAATTTTTAGTCGACTGTGCTTTGGAAATGGAAAATAACGAAGGAAATGACTTTTAGTTAGGGACACACTTGACACTTACCTCTACTCATTGGGGTATTTGAACTCTTGTTAGGGTTTCTTCTCTCTGTCTTTCTCATGGATGGAATGAAGGAAATGAAGTTGTTAAAAGAAAACAAAAATGATTTAAGGATGACCACTAATCTAAGGGCAAGGTTTATAAGGATAACCTATAACCTAATGTCAAGGTTTATGAGAATAACCTATAATCTAAAATCAAGGTTTATGAGGATAAACTAAAACCTAAAGTCAAGGTTTAAGGTTTACTAGAAACCTAAGGGACGGGGTTTAAGGTTGACCAAAAACCTAAGGGATGAAATTTTAGGTTGACCGGGAGCCTAAAATAAGGGTTATGGTTTAGGATGATCAAAACCCTAAAACAAGAGTTATGGTTTAGGATGACTAAAAACTGAAAACAAGGGGTATGGTTTAGGATGACCAAAAATCGAAAACAAGAGGTGTGGTTTAGAATGACCAAAAATTGAAAATAAGGGTTATGGTTTAGATGACCAAAAACTAGAAACAAGGGTATAGTTTAGGATTACCAAAAATTGGAACCAATGGTTATGGTTTAGGATTACTAAAAACCGAAAAGAATTGTATGATTTAGGATTACCAAAAACCAGAAATAAGGGGTTATGGTTTAGGATTACCAAAAATCAGTTCACTAGGGAACACATATTTTGAAAATGGGGTTTTGAGATTACTCGAGAGCCAATCTTACGAAATCATTCAAACATATCTTGGTAAACAATATCGATTGTCAAATCCCTTCGGAGAGGATTTTAACAAAATGAAATTTGATTAACCACCTAAGGGTTAAATCGAATATGTCAAGTGGAAAGAACATAATCAAAAGAGGTCTTTCACACTAGCTCTCAAAAAGGGTTTTTATTCTCAACCATTAATGTGGGAAAATTGCTTAAATCTCACTAAAGAGGTCTCACTCAATCTATGTCTAAGGTTTTCGGAAACGTTCATAGTGAATATAATCCATTGATCAATTGAAAGTACTGTAATGATGGCTTGGTCATGGGCTTTACACAAAGGATATGCGCTTTAAAGCCAAGAAATGAATATTCAATCAGTATCTTCATTGGGTTTACAAGTCAAGAACCTCAAAGATTAGATAAGATAGGATTGCTTTTACTCCTTCTAACGATAGCTCCTATGTGAGATTCTCATTTTAACACGAACCATCTCAATTGGAAGAGATTTTGGATAAGGGTTGTAATGTTGGTTCGGATGAAGCTTAAAAAAGCTTGAAAATTTTTCAGATATCAATAAGTTAAAAATGAGTGATTATCTTGGCATCATTACCATCACACGACTTATAAAAAATCTGACTCTTGAAATTTAACATATCTCAAGAGTCATTTTGACTATTTATCTTGAGACATGAGAGCTTCGCTCTCTTTTCTAATGACATTGCTTACAATACATGTGCTTTGCAAAGCTTTTCTTTTGTTTTTCAATGAGTGGTCTCTTGCATGACTATTGATTTTGATTTTCTTTGTATTTTTTTATGAGCATTGGCCTTACTTTTACCAAGCACACTATTTTCTCATGCCCTCTAGTTTTCATTCTCTTTGAGCATCTAAGACTTTCGAGTGGTATTTACAAACATGATCGACATTCTTAATTTTGTTGGTAAATCACATGCCTTGCCCTAGTGTGGGGAGATAATAATCACATGAGGTTAAAAAGGAATTGCATAAGGCTCAAATTGGCTAAGCAAAATTGTCATTGTGTTTTGGGTAGAGAATGGAATGCTTTTCGTCACTTCGGGATGCTTCAAGTTTCGATAAGAAATCACCTAAAACTAGCACAAGAAAATTAATGCAATTGAAAGTAATAAAATCTTTTTTGATCTTTTGCTCCATGATGTTCAACTAACACCTCCTATTTGGCCCCAATGTGGGGTTGTTTTTTACAGGGTTATTTTGAAAATGCTCCCTATTTTGTTCAAAGTGGCTTGCAAGGGATATCAATAGTGTTTAGGATCGAGAAAGAAATGCCTTCATAATCTCAAACCATGTATTCACTGTGAATGAATCTTATGCCCCAGGATATGATTCTTTTCACTCAATTATCTCAAAGAGTGTATAAGGATGTGTTTGGCAAAAGGGTTGACTCTCATCATTTTAGGCACTAACACTTGGCATATTTAACAATCATTTTTGGGTTTTCCAAAACACATTTTGGCTAAATTCCACTCCTTAGGGAATGAGAATGTATCGATTTTTTTTTTTTTTTGAAAAAAACACTCTTTTGATCCATACTAGGACTTTTGGAAACAAGGTTGAACAAAATTTATGGACAAAACAGGCTTTGTTCAACACATGGATTCACTTCTAGAGTTTTGATTGACTCTTTCAACATTCTAAGGGACAGGGCCACTTCTAAATTTTAAAGAAAATGGTCACTTTTTGGAGGTTTTGCACTCTTGAGATCAATCTCCTGTGGATAGATAGAATCTTCCTCAAAGATCTTGCAAAATGAACAAACATGCGGATGTGATATGTATGCATGAAATGCATGATGCAAATATCTTAAAGTGGCTTGAATTCAATCCAAAAGTGGCTCAAAGATCTTTCACTTTATTAATGGATAATATTTCTTAATAACATCAGCATTTACAGCCCTTGGCAATTTTTGGCCATCCACTTCTATAAGGATTAGTGCTCCATTAGGTAACACATTTCTTACAATATATGGACCTTTGTAGTTTGGAGTGAACTTCTCACGAGGATTTGGAATGATAAGGAGGACCTTTCTCAAGACAAGATCTTTAATCTCAAAATGTCATGGTCTAACCTTGCGGTTGAATGACTTGGCTACTCTCTTCTAATAGCTTTGTCCGTGGCATAGGGCTTTTATCCTCTTTTCATCAATCATATTGAGTTGTTCAAACCTTTGTTAAACCTATTAAGCTTCAGAGAGCATGACCTGAGAAAGTACCCTCAATGAAGGGATTTCCACTTCCACAGGTAACACAACCTCCATCCCATAGACTAATGAGAATGGTGTTACCCCAATTGAAATGTGAATTGAAGTTCGGTAAGTCAGCAAAGCATATGGCAACTGATCATGTCAGTCACGATAATTTTCAGCCGTTTTGGCTAAAATCTTCTTGATATTCTTATTTGCCGCTTTCACAACTCCATTCATTTGTGGGCAGTAAGAAGAAGAATTCAAGTAATGAATGTGGAACTCTTCAAGTAATTCATCCACTATCTTGTTGTTCAGGTTTGATCCATTGTTTATGATAATCGCCTCGGGAACTCCATATTGAGCGATGATATCATGATGAATGAACTTTGCTATGCTTTTTGTAGTGACGTTGGCATAAGAACTGGTTTCAATCCATTTGGTAAAATAATCAATAGGCACCAAAATGAAGCAATGTTCATTCGACTCTTTAGGATTAATTAGTTCAATGACGTCGATGCCCCACACTGACAAAGGTCAAAACTTGGACATTTGGTGCTTTCATTAGGGGGATCATTGATTTTGTCTCCATAAACTTGGCATTGGTTTTTTGGTTCTCACATGTTGAATGCAATTGGCTTCCATGGTCAATCAATAGTAACCGAGCCTCATGATTTTTCTTGCCAGGAGATGACCATTCATATGAGGGCCACACTCTCCTTTGTGTATCTCTTTCACCAGTAGTTTGGCTTCCTATGCATCCACGCACTTTAGTAAAACTAAATCGAAAGGCCTTTTATAAAAAGCTTTTCCACTGAGGAAAAATTTGGATGTCAACTTTATCAGATATTTTTTATCATTGGTTTGACTTCCTTAAGGAAATTTACTTTCTCGAAGGTAATTTATGATGTCATATAATACCAAGGTTAACCATCAGGTTCTTTTTCAATCATCAAGGAATAAGTAGGCTTCTTCAAGACATCAATTTGTAAAGGATCAATGCTCAAACCGTCGGTTACTTGTAACATTGATAATAAGGATGATAGGGCATCAACAAATTGATTTAGTGATCTTGGCAGATAATCAAAAGATATTTTGTCAAATTTCTTGACCAAATTTTCGAGATAATGATGGTAAGGAATCAATTTTACATCTCGCATTTGCCATTTGCCTCTCGTCCGAAGGATGATGAGTGTAGAATCACCATAAACTTGAAGCTTTCTAACTTTCATATCAATGGTCAACTGTAGACCAAACATGCAAGTTTTATATTTAGAAATATGGGGTAAGTACACTATCGGTGCCAAAAGTTGTGTACGACGCTCACTTTGGTGCCAAAAGTTTATTTTGGATCACTCAAGTGCCAACTCCGATCTAGTTGGCCGGAAATCCGACGTGGCATTTTTTTTTTATTAATTTTTGAAGCTAATGTGGCTCACTGGAGAGTACAATCAGCATTTAAATAATAAAACGACGTCGTTTGGTGTCTCTTTCCCAATTCAAAACCCTAAATCCCCCTTCAACCGCCCACATCCCTCGCTTATGCCTTTGCCGGCGATGGGCCAGTTGCCATCCTCGACGACCCCCGCGCTTGGAGGCCGCGGCTCCGACCTTGACCCCGACCCTGATGACAGTCGCTCAGCGGCCAAGTCGAAGGCCGTGATCTGGTCGATGCTCGGGGAGGCCGCCAACGAGTGCGCCGCCCCCGATCTCTCCCTCTCCATCTCCAATCTCCTTGACGAGTGCCTGGCCTACGTCTTCCAGTACCTAGGCTCTGACAACCGGGGTTGGTGCTCCCTTGTGTGCCGCCGTTGGCTTGCAATCGAAGGCTAGAGCCACTAGAGCTCGCCCTCCACACCCACTCGGAGCTGCTGGACGTGGTCCCGATGTTGTTCGCGCGGTTTGACTCGGTCATGAAGCTCGCGCTTAAGTGCGACCGCAAGTTGTTGAGCATCAGCGACGATGCGCTCGTGCTGATCTCACTCAAGTGCAGGAACCTCACGCACCTCAAGCTGCGGCCGAGTGATGGCGACTGAGCGAGTTAGGTCGGCATTGGATGAGTATTAGACAAAAAAACCCTAATTTCAATCCCCAAATAAAATAAAATAAAAATCCGCAAATGAGTTGTGCGGCGTCATTTTTGTGAGGCCATCCACTTAGGACGGCAAAACAACGTCATTTTCTTAAGGAGGATGGAAAACGACGTCGTTTAAAAGCCATGTCTATTTTTTTTTTAAATATAAAAGTCATGTAATCATTTTGGTCGGAATCTCTTGCCAATGGCACCAAAGTGATCGTTTTTCCTCCGATTTGGCACTTAAGTGATCCGATAGAAACTTTTGGCACCAAAGTGAGTGCCGTACACAACTTTTGGCACTGCTAGTGTACTTACCCCTAGAAATATTGTTGGTACAAGGGAATACCAACTTTATAGCTACTGGGTAATATCGACCTTCTGGGGATATTAAAATTGTCCTAGTGCTAGAACCAAAAACGTTAATAGCACCATTAAAATACATGGTCCATTAATCATGTGCACCAAATAAATCCATTCATCAACTTTATCCTAGTTATCAGACTTCTCGGGATTTTTAGCTAACATTTCAGCTATGGCTCGTCCTTTGACAAACTATTGTGCCATGCTTCGAATATCGAACTTGAAGAGTAATATTTGTCATTTGGTAAGCCTTCCAACCAATGCAGGCTTCTCCAAGAGATATTTAATTTTGTCGTTCTCAATCACTAGTAATATGCGATGGTGAAGAGTATATCATCTTAATCGATGTAATACCCAAATCAAGGCTACATATGTCTTTTCCACTTCGGGATATCAGATCTCAAAGGTAGCAAACTTCTTACTGAGGTAATATATGGCACGCTCTATCACATCCTTTGGTTTTTCTTGCACCAACATAGCTCTTATCGACTCTTTGTGGATGGTGAGATACAAAATCGGAGGCATGCCTTAGATACGCATCATTAGTATAGGAGATTATGAAAGATATTGCTTAAGCTCTTCAAAGGATTTTTAGCATTTTTCATCCCAGTTGACCTTGGCGTTTTTCTTCAATAACTTGAAGAAAGGCTTAGCGGTTTCTAATAATTGGGAGATGAATCTCGCGACATAATTCAATCTTCCCATTAGGCTTCGAACTTCTTAACAGCAAAGGGAGGTTTTAGGTTGCATATGGCCCTTACCTTAGAGGGATCTATCTCAATACACCTATTACTAACCATAGATCCAAGAAGCTTCAAAGACTTTACCCCAAGTATGCATTTTACGGGGTTAGGTCTCAGCTTGAATTTCCTTAATCCGTTAAATAATTTTCTCAAGACTTCAACATGATCTTCACCTTGTCTCGATTTTGCAATCATGTCATCGACAAAGACTTCAATCTCCTTATACATCATGTCATGGAATAGTGCCACTATGGCTTTATGATAGGTTGTCCTAGTATTCTTCAAGCCAAATGACATAACTTTATAGCAAAATGTTTCCCATAGAGTGATGAAGGACATTTTAGTCTTATCTTCCTCTTTTATCTGGATTTGGTTGTAACCGAAAAATCCATCCGTGAAAGAAAATAGTTTGAAGCCAGTTGTGCAGTCAACTAAGATATTGATATGTGGTAAAAGAAAGTCATCATTGGGACTTGCCTTATTCAGATCACAGTAATCAACACAGACTCGGACCCGTCCATCCTTCTTCATAATCAGGACTATATTAGCAAATCCAATTAGCATAATCGATAACTTCGATGAAACCAACATTTAGGAGTTTCATGACTTCTTCTTAAATCTTTTTAGACAACTTAGATTTCGTCCTTTTGAGTTTTTGCTTCTTGGTAAGTGGTAAAGTGTGTTCCACTATTTTGGGATCTAAACTCGACATATCAGCATACAACCAAGCAAAAACATCTTGGTATTTCTTCAAAAGTTCAATTCATCTATTGGCATTCGTTTGGGAGAGATCTGCCCTAATCTTGGTTTCTTTGGGGTTTTCTGAATCTCCTAAGTTCATAATGATTGGTTGCTCGGTAGTAGGAGGTTTGGACTCTTCATGTCTAAGCCATTCTCTTTCAATAACTTGAGGATCATCCTCATTCTCTGAGTTGGAATAATCGGGTTCCCCCAAATCTATTGAATGCGAATTCGAGCTATACAAATGACTATCATGATGTGAAATGTCATGCCTACTATGCAATAAAAAATGGTTAGTATATAAATATAAATGAATGCAATGCATGCAAATGCCATGAAAAACTTGTTTTCGAATTCGATTTTTTGAAAAATTTATTGGGAACTCACCCTCATGTCATCGGACATCCTTGTTCCACTAAAACATTTTGAAATTATAGATTGTGTAAAGGCCAAGGCCTCAAAGTATCATCATAAGATTGGTTTGGGATACCTCACATGTCTATTAACAAAATATGAATTTTATTGATATGTAAAAATTGCATTACATTGTATATTGTCTTGGATCCATACAGTTTGTGATCCAAATTATTACAAGCATAAACGAATGAAATGAATGGAATTCCCTTGCAGGGGAGAAATTAATGGAATATAACTAAAATGAAATGCAAGAACTAGAAACATCCCTTACATAGCGGGATCTACAAGCTCTTCATCTTCACTAATGGTGCCAACCAAACCATCTTCGGACAAGTCGGCAAAATGATGGACAATAGCTTCCTCTTCTTACAAGAGCTTTGGTGGGCTAAGGAAGAAATCTTTTAATGGTAGAGGCAGGAGGAGTTGGTAGCTCTTACCTTTAATGTTCGGGCTTTTATGATTACCTTGACTCTTACGATTACTTGATAACCTAGGCCTTCACACTTGTCTTCTTAACCATCTCAATGGGATTTGGCATGCCTTGGGCGAGCTTACCCAAACCTTTTCCAATAGCAAAACCGTTCTTGAGCAGGCACATAGGTGACAGACACAAGCTCAAACAAGTGGTAGCTCGACTCTCCTTTGACTGTGGGCTCGATGTAGGCTATGGCGGTGTTATGGAAAGTCTCCACATCTTTTTCGCATCAGATAGTCACGATTTTTCCATTGATAGGAAGTTTCATCATCTAATGAAGACCGGAAGGAATGATCTTTGCAATGTAGATCCAAGGCCGTCCAAATAGCAGGCTAAAGTTGCTTGGGATATCTAGCATTTGGAATTTTTGAATAATGATAACAGGGCTGACCGTTAGTGGTAGGCCGATTTCCCTTAATGATTCCTTTTTAATCTCATCAAAAGCTTGGATGGGAATCTTCGGAGGGCAGACATTTTCCATGTTAATGCCCAATTGACGAAGGGTGGATAGAGGACAAATGTTCAATATGGAACCATTATTGATTAGTACCCTCGAAATCCTAGTTCCAAAATGTTAAGCGGACACATATAGTGCCTTAATGTATGCTTGGCCTTCAGGAGGGAGGTCTTTCTCAGAGAAGCTTATATGATTTTTATCGTTCAAGATTTTGAGGAGGGCATTTCTATACTTTTTAGAAGTTTTGAAAAGCTCCAGTAAGAAATTTGAGTGGGCATATTATGCAATTGGTCTATCACTTCTGCCTCACTTGTCTTGAATGTTTTGAGGAGTTGTTCAGTTTCCGCATCGATTACGGCCTTCTTTTCCACATCTTCACGTGGTGGGTAGATTTGACCCGGTCGGGTGATGTCGTCAATTTCATTGGCTTCATAATTTCATGGGACTGCCTTGGTGTCATAAGTGGGAGGCACGTTAGTCTTGGAACATTCACCAACTTATGATGGTATTTCGATAACAACGGGTTTACAACCCAAGCTTGAGATCTTCATGGGCCTTGAAGTTGTCAATTAATGAGCTAACTTCAACGGTTTCCTTATTGGTTGCACTAGTTCCACGAGGGACCCTCTCCTTGGTCGAGTCAATTATAACGGACTCAATCATAGCCACAAAGTCATCCTCGAATTCATCTCCCTCATCCACTAGAAACGATGTCTTTGGGGTTTCGGAAATAACTTGGAGGAGGAGTATACTTGACCATAAAGTTAAATTTCCTACTCGGTTACCCCACTGTATCCACTACTTTACCCTTCTCACGGGCCTTCCTTACAAACTCACGATCCCAGCAAGAAACTTTGTATTCATCCTCATCCTCATCATCGGAGTGGACTTCTTTATCTTTCGACAAAGTTAGAGTGATGCCTTCTTCATCATCCCATCCGTTCGGGACAATATCATTTACATCAACAAAGAAACTCGGTGGTGGTGTGAACTTCACTTTAAAGTCATACTTGTCACTTGGTTGGCTGATGATATCAACAACTTCATCACTTTCGTGAGCTTTTCGAACAAACTCACGGTCCATGCGGGAAGCTTATATTCATCCTCGTTTCCAGTGTTAGAGCATCATCTTGACTTGGATTCCCAGCCTCCTTTATGACTTTTGAGATTATGTCTTTGCTAGACAAATCAACTTCAACCAGAGACATCTGTCTTGGAGTGGGCTTAGCCAATTTTGCTAAGCAAGCTATTTTTCCACCATGAGTAATATCACTTTTCAACTGGCGGTAAGCAAAGGGTGCGATATGTTCCAACTTTTGCATATCCATCAGGAGTGGACGCTTGTGATCATTCCCAAAAATTACATTGACATTTTCAATGTGTTTTGGAAGGGGGTTTTGTTGGACATTCGGCATCGAATCATTAAAAGTGAGTAGTTTCTTGTCTAATAAGTTATGGATCTTGGAATGGAGTACAAAACATTTATCCATATGGTGATTCTTCTCTCCCATGTGATACTCACAAGTATTATTGGGATCGAACCTAGGGAACTTTAGCGAATTATCCCTCGGGATTTTTTCGCCACGAGATGACTTTCAATCAGTATCGGAAGTAACTAAGACATGGGTCTAGGCAATGGAGTAAATTGCCTTTGTGGGGCTTTTCCTTTGTGATAAAAAATTCGAGAAGAATTCTTGACTTCCATAGCAGGTTTACGAGCAGGAGGATCGTTTACCCTTTGGGATAAGGAGTTTTGTATTTAAGCAATCTCCACAATTGACTCATTGTCTTTCTTCGAGGCATACCTATGATTTGTGGTCTCAGTTAACCTTTGTTCTCACATGATCCCCTCAATGCGTTCGCCTAACTCCACAAATGTAGCAAAGTTAATACAAGTGTGATTATACATTTTTCTCGAAAAAGTCACGAGGCATGGCTTAAAGTAACCGTTTCATAGCCTTTTTCTCAGACAAGGGTGGTTTCACTTAAGACATGGTGGCTCTCCACCTCTGAGCATAGGCTTTGAGGTTACGTTTGGTCGTTTGGATTTCCAATCAAGATAGGACTTGATAGGATAGGATATGAAATCTTGGGATTTTTCTATATCCTATCAACTGTTTGGTGAATTACAGTATTAAAGTAAGATATATTCACATCATGTCATGTACAATTTTCTAATATAAATGGCATATCATTGTAAATGAACCTAAAAATTCATAAACGGAGATGGTGAAAATCTCTCGTGACACTATTCATTAATTTTATTTTATTTTATTTATTAATCATCTTTTTAAAATTATTTTCTTCATTATTTCTTTTTTCCCCTTTCATCATTCTTTAATAAAATTTTATCAAATAGTAAACTGTACTAACATACCTAAAATACAAAAATACCTAAAATATATAATAAATATAAATATATAATTTATAGTTTGAATGTTTATTATAAAATAGAATTAAAGTTGAATATATATTAAAATAAGATTGAATTAAAAAGTAAATTTTTATTTTTAATTTCTTAAATTAGAATTCAAATAATTTATATTGAAATATAATTTTAATTATGTTAATTTAATAAGTTTGTTATTCGAGAAAAATAACTTTCCTATTATGGACATTAGAAATCCTATCCACCTTTATCCCACCTCCCCCATGGGATAATTTTATCCGGCTTATATCCCTCTTATATCCGACTTCATCCTATTCTGAGCAAGCACCAAACATAGGATAGGATAAATCATATTCTATCCCGAATTTTATCGTAACTGCCAAACGCAGCCTGAAGGTTTCGGTCCTTCTCTTCTCAACTCGAACTAGCTCCTCTTGAGTCAGGGCGATTTCGGTATTGAACTTGTATTGTTGTAGGAATTCGTCAGCAAGATCTTCCTAAGTATGGATCTTTTCCAAGTCCAACTTGATAAATCATGTCAATGCAGGAACAACCAAACTCTCTTGAAAGGAATTAATGAGGAGCGGAGGATTGTCAGAATAGTGGGCCAACTTGCCTAGATAATACTTGGGTTTTTGGGCACCCAATGCCATCATACTTCCTTGTGAACTTCGGTTCCTTGTAGAATTTGAGGACCTTCACTTTGGTGAAGGGAAATAGCTTATCATACCCCTGAAGTTAGTAGCCTTGCGGCATGCAAAGACGTTCATCAATCTTTGTGAGGTATCTTGAACTTTCTTCATCAAAGTATAGAGTTAGGGTCTCTTTAGATGAGTAACTAGATCAATAGCTATCGGGGTTGCAAAAGGAACCTCTTTGCCAAGCCCTTTCCCCATGGGTTTAGTTATCAGCACATTAGCAGGTGCGGTAGGAGGATTCGTAGTAGGAACAACAGAAGCTATGGATGTCAAATTCTTGACTTGATTAGAGAGATTAGCTAATAGCGTCATCATTGTGCAATCAACGCGAGTGCGAGTGTCTTCGTTCTCCATCCTTTCTTGGTGGTGAGTACGTATAATAGATTGTTTCTTAGCTGTGTTTCAATACCTTTGAAAGAAGATGGTTCAAATTAGCAAAAGTCAAGAAAAATCAAGAAAATACAAAACCTAGTCAATTTTATATTTTCCTGAGATGAAATAGTGATAAGAAGTGTATATGATCCCAGTATCATATAACATCCTCTCATCAAAATTTCTTCAAAAGAAACGATTGAAAAGGACGACGACAAATATTTAATTTGAATGCCCATTTTCTAAAAATTACATGAAAATGAAAATCTTCATGAATTTTTATTAATTACATCGAACAATTACAAGGGAAACGGGACCTTGAAACTTACAAAATGGTTCGATTTTTTTTTTTTGGGAGTTCTAATGGGATTCTAAGAGTTCCTTGGCCATTTGCTTTGAAATGATTAAGAGACATGAAAGTTTCGGAAAGAATCAAGTGTGAAAACAATTAAAGGTGCACACTTGATTGACAATGTGAGTGATTGAATGATCCATTGTCTTTCGAGTATGTAAGAACACCACAAAGCCGAAGAATATGAGAATGAAAACATGAGGAATTTGATTCCCAGATTTAGGCTCTAGGCTAAGGAAGTATTGTTCAAGGAATGTATAAGGCATGTAATTCAAGTTTCCTTTAAGAATAACTCTAATTTTGTTGATAGGGATATTGAGGAATTGACTTAGGAGGGAGATTGGGTCATGACCAATAAGAGGAGTGACAAAACCTAAAGAAGTTTTGCCTAACTCGATGGCTTTCCGGAACTTCTCAATTGTAGGGGTCACTTCATATTGATTAAACACGAAGGTGGAGGTCATGGGATTCCTAATGAGCCAATGCCTTCACCATCATGATACGTGGCTCGACTTTTAGTAAAGTAGGGAGGAAGCCTATGCATTTTTCCACATAATCTTGATGTCTTAGGTTGAGATTCTCCTATAAAGTCTTGAGATTCCTTGGCAACGGGATGACGTCCAATTCGGGTTTACCCATCTAAGCCTAAACCTAAAGGGGCATTTGTGATTAAAACATATCGTCGTTGAAATATAAAGCACATAATTGAAATACAGAAAGTAAGAAGATAAAAATGATAAGAAATGAACGATATCTTACCCACCAAATACATGGCAAGCACAAATCACATGTCGCATGAAATTGTGAGGTTTCAATGCCTAGGATGTGACATCCCAAATTTTCAACTCTGTTTTCTTCTAAATGAATCGGACATTTCATTGATGTGTTTATAGGGTTATTCTTAGAGCCGATCACTCTCGAGATAACTAGACTTTCTAGGGAAGCCATTAAGAAATTTTAAGGCAATAGACTTGAGAATTCGACCAAGAATTAACTTCTCGACCGTGTCCATCTTTAGAGGCCATTACGGCACAGTTAAAAAAAAATCAATTTGAAATCAAAGATAGACTGGATCGACAAAGATATGTTGTTAATCGTGGGTGACACCACTAAATTAGAAAATTCATGTCGACCAGCATTAGACTGATTTTCTTATTGTTTTGGTACCTTATGTCCATATTTGGATCCTCGAGATTTTCACGACAACCGAGAGTCGCCAATGAGTCGAGTGGGTTCACAGTGGCTCGAAGAAAATCGACCACGGGTCATTTGCACTAAAAATATCTGAAAGTTACCTGGTAGCATAGGTCACGCTGAAAATGCGTCGAATAGAAATTAACTGCCAATTCGAGTCCGATTTCAGAAATTGAAGTTTCTATCATGTCACAATAATTTCTAAGAGTGTCGACTCAGCCTCAGAAGATTTTTTTTACACCCGACACTTTTTGGGAAAAAGTCGTCGCCGGGTTGTTTTAGCGCAGAAAATGCCGGAGATGGTTTTTGGTCGTAAAATTGGGATGCAAGATGGGTTATTAGATGAGGAAAAATAGCAATTGAAGCATTGAGACATCGATTGATTTTATAGAGGCTAAGTGAGAGTGAATCAAGAGAGAATAGTTGTCCAATTGAAGCCTTGGCTAAGAAATTCGTAATATCCCCTCACCCTAGCAAGAATGGACCACTTGAGAGGTTATGAGGGTCATTTTGATGGCCTAATGAAGGCCAAGTATTTTTACATGGCCAAGAGTGATTCTTGGAGGATATTTTTGCAAAATATCAAGTCAAGGCCCCACCTCACTCCTATCCATCTCTTTTTCCTCTCATCTCAACCGAACAACCACTCTCCCCTTTCCATTTTCGTGTGACACCTCCAACAACAGCTGAAGAAGACCGAGCAACCCATTGAAAATTCCCGCAGCCATTCCTCTTGAAGAATGCCCTCCTCGATTTTGCTTGTCCACCGCTTCGTCTCCTCGCACGAAGCCAGCAATGAAGAAGTCGCGCCAGCACATCCGGTCAACCTCAGCATCGTTCGTGGACTTTGTGCCATGTGTTTTCTTTCATTGCTAGCGACCACCGAACTCTCTTCCCCTGCCACGAATTCTTCTTGTAGCTGTTGCCCAAGTCTTCATTCGGGTTGGTCACCGCTAGCTTCAACTTTGCTGCTGCCTTCGCCGAGCGAACCAACGGATCAATCCCCTCCACCGAGCCTTCTTCTTTTGCCACGAGTCCAACGTCAACAACACCGCATGAAGAAGCCTCACTGTCCACGCGTCCCCACTGGTCAATCGAAGCCGCTCCCTCCGCTGGTTTGTTGACCAGCAACACCCACTGAGGACGCCGGCCGCAGTCGTCCAGCCCGTGTGTGACACCAGCTCCAGCAGTCTTCGGTCTTCTCCAGCGGCGTGCCCTCAGCCCACACAAAATTGTTGAGGCCCATCTTCAATAGCAATGACTGAGCGAAGCCAGCAAATTTTCGGCCCAACTCCAGCGAAGACAGGCTCAGTTCGGCAAGGCCCATCTTCTGCAATATCAGCCCAGTTTTTGAGGCCCAATCTCTAGCAAATCAATTGAAGTCCATCTAATCTTTTGAAGCCCATCTTTAGCAGGCCCAATCCAATTTGAGTCTAGCCCAAAATCAAGAACAAATCTCAGTTGGGCTGAGATTTGTTGGGCCAAGTCTAAGGCCCTGTCCAAGCCCGCCGGTGTTGTCAAAAGCCCGATTTCGGCCGCCGTCGCGTCGCCTTTGCGGTGATTCGGTCTCCGCTTTTACCAAGTGAGTTTTACTCACTAATTCTTTCTTAGTTTGCTAATTATACTTAGGATTGGTTAGATTTAATTAAATGCAACTAGGTGCTTAGATTAGTTTAGATCAATTAAATTAGAGACTTAATGATGCATGTTAGGTGGTTAGAAATATACATTAGCAGGTAGACATGCCATATTATTTATGGAATGAGTCTCGGTAATTTTCCGGGCTCGTCTCAGCCTTCAATTAGGCATTATGGGCCTAATTGGATTTTTAATATTTATTTATATATTTATTTTTCGAAATTAATTATTTAATTAATTATTTTCCGGAAATTCAACCGGGATGGCCGGTGACCGAAATTTCGTGCTGATTGTCGTGGTGCAGCCTGTTTATTTAATTGAGCTTCAATTTATATGGAATTAATTTAGATTGTGAATTTTAGGATATGTTCATAAATGGTTGTTTTTAATTATTTGATTATGAAATAATTGGGTATCGATTGTCAGTATCAATGGTGGAGTGGTGATTCAGTGTGGCATCTAAAAGGGCACATGGGCTCGGTGATCTGATGCGTTACTTTGGTGAACTAGTACCTTAGAGAATGCACGTGGGCCCGAGCATCGTAAAAATGGCACGTGGGCTCGGTGAATTGATGCATCACTTTGGCGAACTAGTGCCTTAGAGAATGCACGTGGGCTCAGGGATTTAAGTGTGGCATCTTGGAAGAGACACATGGGCTCGGTGATTTGATGCATCACTTTGGCAAACTAGTGCCTTAGAGAATGCACATGTGCTCGGCGACTAAATATACATCGTGTGAATGTATGTTTTGGGTGACATGTAATTGACTGGTTCGATTTGTTTTGAGTAGTTGGCTGCCTATTATGAACTGTACTGACTTGCAGGTGAAATCTGAGGCCAAGGTAAGTCCTCTGACCTGTGTGTGTTTAGGCAGCCCATAGTATATTAGTTTACTAATTGGGTCTTAGGGGGTAGAACTCGCCGAGACGTTGTCTCATTGGTTATTGAATAATCATCTCAGGTCCCTAGATGGCAGCACCTCCACCTCCTCGTCCTCGTATGTACTACGGCATCCTATAGCAGATCTCAGAGTTAGAAACCCAATTCCACATCCATCCTCACCCGGAATGATTAGAGTACGTACTGTTTTAGTCAACCATCCAGGTTGACATGGGGGAAGAAGCCCTGAGGCGCCACTAGTATCGGTCATAGTACCGTGAGTTTTTTGATGGGCGTAGAGAGGGTCCCATACCGAAAGAGGATGTGCCTCATAATGTATTGGAAGAGGTGTCGGAGAAGGAATAGCCAATCACAGGGATGGATCGGTAGTAGATGCGAGGGATCCGTAGCTTGAGGATGAGGCTCGCACTCCCGTATATTCGATTGATGACGACAACTGGCACGAAGATAATGATAAGATGGTAGAGCATGAGGTGGAAGGACCAGAGGAGGATGAAGATTGGGGAGTAGCTGAGGAGATACTAGAAGATGAGCCGGCAGCTGAAGCTAAGGAGGAGCCTGAAGAGGAAGATGAAGAACTGGAAGAGAATGAGCTCAGTGAAGAAGGGACTAAGGAGGATCAGGACGATCCCGAGTATAACCTGGATGAGGATTGAGATCCCATCCCTTTTGTGAACCTTATCTTAGTGTAGATAGGTGTGAGACTAGTATGCTGTGAATAGTATTGTAAATATATTATAAGTTGTGCTGTTAATAGAAGTGTGGTTATGAATTTCAATATGAAAAATATGGCCTGCTTTTTTATTCCATTGTTTTATTGTCTGGGGATTTTCTATATGCTTCCGCATGCACATATTAAATGAACAGGGTTAGCGATGCATCCTGGGATGTCACTATTAATTGACCAGTGAGGGATGGGCACACGATCGAGGATCGGGGCGTAACATAGGATGAGGATGCTAAAGGTTCAAGGTCCCCATCCCAAAAGATAAAAATAGTTTACCCACTGCTATTATCGTTGGTCAGTGCTATTTTTATCAATTGGGATGAGCGAGTTTATATAAGTAATGGATTACCATGAGTATTCACTTGCGGATTCCAACCTATAAACCCTCCTAAGGTCCTAAATTGGGTGATTGGGGTTTTAGACTGTGGTTGTATATGTGGTGTCGTGCTAAAGCTCGTAAACATGCATTTAAACTTAAACATCCAACACTCCATTATAAACTCTCATACATTAATACATCTTTACTCCACTTGCAAAACAAAGGGTAAACAAGCACGCCTCCCCTTATAACTCCCACCTACAAGACCATTTAACACAAGGTTAGTGACTAACCTGATTTTCCACGCAACTTTGACATGCAAACGATCCTACACAAGACACATTAGTTAAGCACAATAACCATTTTTAAATGACTTTAAGTCCTCTTAATCTAGTAACTAGTCCCTAGTAGAGTCGTTAAGCCTATAGCGACCCAATCTCGCCACCCAATCCCTCTTGTGAGGAGAGGAAGGGGGAAAAATCGGATTTAGGGATACTTGACCATGAGAGTTTCCCATAGTTCGCATTCCAAAAGACGTCATCACCTTGTCTATTGGATCGAACCTCGTTTGAGTTCCCTCTACAATGTCACGAGTTCTTCCAAACTCGTACCATGCATGACAGCGAAGTGTCACAACCCAAACCCACACAGGCGACACACCTCGAAAGAGGAGGTCAAGTGTGAATATCGAATTTAAGAGTACTTTTACCATAGTAGCCCTCCCTCTGGTACTCTCTTCCCTAAGGATGGTTTCACTTAATCCATTAGGAGTTTTCTACATGTGGGTATGCTAAACCATGATGAGTCTACGAAGACTCGTACCCTACGTGATGGGTTCATTTACATGATCTAGTTTTTTAAAACAACCTAGAAATAAGACAGGATTAGCTGTCAGCCTTGTTTTTAAGAGTCAGCTAGAAAACCTAATCGAGAGCGGGAGTATTCCCTTGATTCCTACATAACTAGATATCTAGGGTTTGGGGACTTAAGTTACGCTAATATTTCTATTAGCGCCATTTTGATACCTAACAGTAAGTTGTGTTTACCTAACTTGTCCATGCACGTCTTAATATTTTCGGGATCATTAGTCTTAAACTAAGCAATCATGCATAATTGGTTGTTTTTTTCATGTTATTTTATTTCTAAAGAAAATGAAAAGAAAGCATCCAATTGAATTGAAAATTGCAAAACAATAAGTAATCAAATAAGAAAAACAATAAATCTACTAGGCAATCCTAGAAAATATAAGAGAGAAACACAATTGAAATTGATAAGAGGAAAATAGGACCCGCAACTTGTCAACCTTTATCCAACAAAAGGAACCCGAGACATATGTCGGGGAATGGATAGTACATAATAATGGTCGAAATGGATATTGACCTTCGCCGTCTTCAATGAATATCGACCTTCATCGTCTTCATGTATCTCCATCTTCAGGATCCTAATCTAAACCTAAACTAAGAACTATATAACTAGGTATATACAATGAAAAGAAACAAGCATACTCATCAAAACAATCAAAAACACGACATCATGCAAAGGTCAATCTCTCAAAAGAAATTCAATTTCACAAATTAGATTTGGGCCTTGGGGTTAGCCTTTGAAGTTCATGTGTGGGTCCCTCTAAGACACCTACCCAATTTATTTTATGACTTACAGCCACTATTGACCAATTGTATTATCACATGACCAATAACACTTGTAAGTCCCTAATGTGGCGGTATGTGGTCCCAAGACTTACCCTCGGTATTATACATTGGCCCTAGCATACATCTAGAAATCACATGCATTGTAGGAATTAAACATGCATGCAGGTCTTTTTTTATCTTATTTCTCAATCAATCAAGCAAGAAAGTGAACTGTCGTTGGGTCACTAATTACCAAGGGCATGTACCAATCACAAACACAAGCATCTCTAATAAATGACATGATTGTATGCATGAGGATACATGTAATGCTTTAAAGACATTTGTTTATGAAATCATCCACACAAAAATTTTGAGACAAAGCAAATGTTTCGGCTATGAAAGGCATTCAATTGCCAAGGCTAGCTCAAGGCTAAGATAAATGCACTCACAAGCGTTGCAAGCATTTTGAATACAATTCAAACATTGACTTTTCACAGTGTCAAATAGAATTTTAAAGAGGTTTGAAAATATTTAGTTTTAAGGAATATCTAAACTATGGAACACACTCAATTGATAAGGTTAGCTCGGGGCTCGCATAAATGCACTCACAAGCGTCACAAGCATTTTGAATATGGTGCAAACCATGACTATTCCTTAAGCCAAATCGAGCTTTGGAAAAGAATTTCTTAATAAATGGTTTTCAAAAACATCACATGTATTAAAGCATTTTTAAATTTGATTTGAGAAGAAGACTCGTCGAAAATAATTTAAAAATGAATATCGAGGTATTTAAAGCAGCTTTTATGAAGATGGAATGATCTAGGTTCATGCACAAACTAACCTAGAAGTTTATCTAAACAATCACAATCAAGCTCTTGTCAAGAAATTTCATAACAAACTTGCAAAGACAGCCAAATTGGGAAATGCTTAATGACAACTTGGTAATGAAAAAATTTCCAAACATGCATGAAATGATAACGAATAACTTTCATGAAGAAAATTTTCTTAAACGAGCTACACATGAATTTAATAAAATCAAACAACAAGTAACAACATGTCAAAAAATTGTCATAAGCAGGACATTTAGTCATTGTCACAAGGATTTGTCCTATCAAAACAGGTCTAAAAATCACCAAATTTACATGTAAAATAGCCAACATAATGACAAACATGTTCTATTAAGGGACCAAATGCAGAATCCTTACAGAAAAAATAGAATAAACATGTCAAAGGTCTGTCCAAATAGGGGTTAGAACAGGGGTCCGAATTTGATCTCATGTCCAAATTCTAGTCTAGTTTTGAAAAAATGGAAAGTGCCCCTAACGATGAATGATTTATGTGAATCAGCAGCATTAGAAACCTCTAAGTGTGCCTTATGACTTCCTAAAAAGGCTCAAGTCTAAACTAGGTCAATTTAGTACCATAAAATCAAGACCTTTCAGAGTGGGCGTCTCAATAACTAAGAAAACATAACACAAGCATGCATTAAAGAATCTCAAAGTCATTCAAATAATGCACAAACGGTATGAAGAAATCACATGAGACTTAGAATTGGATGTGATGTACAATTTGAATAATCATCTAAACCTAAGTTGTCATGCAATTTTAATGACATCATGAGATGATTTTCTATTGACATACTTGGGAATTCTAAATGTGATGAATACTTTTGTGACACAAATTTAACATGCGAAATGATGCTTAAATGATATGCCCTATATATGTATACAAACCTTATAACATGTGATTCAATTATCAAGAAGGCATAATAGTAAGGTTTGGTCTCTAGATGACTCAAACAAGCATGTCAATGTGCATATATGGTAAGATTTCGTTCTAATCTTAGCATCACAAAACGAGCATGATTTCGATTACCTAAAGATGTGCAAAAATCTAACGAAAAATCACATATATCTCATATATAAAACATGCAATGAGGAATATTTTCTAGAGTCCAAGACCTAAATGAAATTACACAAGTCATGGAAAAAATGACAAAATAGACATGTATATCCAAATCATATGTTACTGCAGCACCTTTTCATATTAACTCATGCAATTGACACACTATACTACATCAAGCATCAATTAAACACATGTAGCATGTATTTCATCTTTCATGAAGGATTTGAGACCAAACAAACTCATTTATGGACTCAATTTTATCAAAGTGCAATTCGGATCATTGTAGGTAGACTACCTTATGCTCAAATCTAGGTGATGTTAACCTTGTTGAACAAATCCAAAAATTCCGGAAAAAAAAAAAAAAAACTTATAGGACATTCTCCACACAATTACAGGAAACTATCATGAAGGAAAGTTCCTCTAAAAATTAACATAGAGATCAGTAAAATAATGACAAATTTAGAAATCAACTTAGAGCAGACTAACCTAAACTCAGATTTGAGCGGTTCTGACCTAGCTAACCATGTCCGAATATTCCAAAAAAAAAAAATATACATAACATACACTACACAAAAACAAACAACTTTCATGAAGTAAAGTTCCTCTAAAAATCAACATAGAAAGCTGCAGAAAAATAAAAATAAAAATCACATTTCGGAACTTGGACAGAATTGAAAATCAACCTAAACTACTATAGAATCGCTCATCTTTTTTGACGGTCAAATGATGCTCGATCATGGCATACAACCTATCCATTTGAAGCTTGTGATGTGTATTATTGGAGTCTAGAAGGACTCTAAATAAGATAAGGTCATTTCAGACCTCATTTTGGCTAAAACAGTAAGCCTATTGCAGAAATGCGAAAATGCATATTAAGACCAAAACAAATTCAATCATCCATATCATTTAAGAACAATCAAGCACAGCAAATCAACATCAAAATCCTTTGATTTAACGTCTAAACATAGCATATTAACCTAAAATTGAACCCTAGCCCCAACCGGTTAATCTGGTTTTGCTTGATGGGGTTTGAGACTTTTTAATGTGTTTTTGTCGATTTTGATAGTAATCAATTGAAATAAATTGCCGTAACATGTTCAAACTCCAAGAATCAAATCTGGACAGGGAGGAACACCTCCAAGAAGTGGCTAAACCATCGATTTGAGGCTTCAACTAGATTCAATCCTATCAGACCTGCCTTCATGTGCCAGCGAGGAAAGACTGGGCTGATTAGAGTTATTTCGACGGCCAACCTTCTCGATCTCGATCACACCTTGGACTAGGATGAGTCTAAGGCTAGATCGGCTCAGATTCGGTGGCTGTGAGGTCACCGTCGGCAACCGGATTCTCAAAAAAACATAATTGGTCTAAAAAAACAGACCGATATGACGTTGGTTTGAGCTATTCTTAATTGGAACAACTCTGATCTAAGCAGAACCTGGCCACAATTACTTGAGGGAAGTTTGGCAAGGAGAGACAGCTGCTGAAGGGGTTAATCAACGGCCGTTTAACCGACGGCATGAGGCCAGTCAACTTCAACCAGCATGATCTGGTTCATGAGCAAGAGAGGGAGAGAGAAATGGCAAGAAAACAGAGAGAAGAGAGAGAGAGAGAGAGAGAGAGATCTAGTAGAGAGAGAAATTTTGTGCAAACTGGGCCCTCCCAAAAAATTGAGGGAAAATAGGCATAGTTACTATCCCCGAACCATCCAATTTCGTTCGTCGGTTCGATCCGATAGTCGAAATTTCAATCCAACGGTTAAAATTTGATTTCAAAGGTTGGATCTTGATCTCGAGATGTCGGGTAATCTATTCAATGGGTTTGATTTGCGAAAACCCAAACCAAAATCAAGAATTGCGTCAAAATATCCAATTAGGGGTTAAGTTGCAATTTAATGAAATTCGAGGACCAATTTGTAAAATTTTGAGAAATTAAAGGTGCAAAAGTGAAAATGACATTGAAAGGATTCCAAAACCGATCACTGGAGGTCAAGAACCAGCCAACAAGGGGTTGAACCGGCCATCTCCGCCAACAATCGATCAAACTCATTCGCTTCGATTTGACCAATTTCCGATCGGTTCTTGACCAGTTTGGTCCAGTTCCGGCTATTTCACTCACTTAGGATCCCTGTGGGTTCAAAATTTATGCAATTTGGTCCCTAAAGGAGCAAATTGAAAATGAAATCTATCCTATTTAAGAAGAAATTGGCCGATTAAGATTCAATTAAGCTAATCAAACCTTATGAATATGATCTAGGGGTCTTTTGCTGACTTAATTGAGTGATTATCATGAAAGACAACTGGTTAAAACCATGGGTGCTTTGAATTAAGCCCAAATGGCTAAAATGATCAAATTTGCAATTCAATGGGCAAAATTGCAAATTGATTGAAATTGAGTTCAATTAGTACCACAATTGCCTTATCTAAATAATCACCCATGTGTAAGATCACTTATTGTGTTTGAGGCCTCAAATTGAAGTACTCGAGCTTATGCCAAAAATGAATCTATATCTAATATTGAAATTGGACCTAGATTTCTGAAATTAAACTATAACCATGAATGGGTAAATTCGAATTTTGTCGATTAAAGCTTAATTGCTTGATTTTCTTATGTTTATGAGGATTAAATCCCTTAAATTGATACGTTCTAATGTAAATTTCTCAAAATCATTTCGAATTTGGACTTATCTTAAGAAAACGAATGAAGAACAATCGTCCATTCGCAAGTTATAAAGAATCGATTTTGGTCCTCCTAATTAGGGCGCAAAATGGCAATTCACGCTTTAACTTAGTAATTCACGAAATTAAATGTATGAGTGAATTTAAAATAGTCTCTAAACCAAATGTCGAAGAAATAATTATACCTAATTATGACTAAAATAAAAGTAATTTTATTTTTAGTCGATTTAGAACCTAAAATTGAAAAATCAGAAAATCAAGGTTCTTAATCGAATTTTGTGAAATTTTGGACACAAAAGTCAAATTGACATTAAAAGAGATATCTTTATGCATTTTTTATTTTTTCAATTTTTTTGGTAAAAAATTTGACCAAAAGTCAACCATTTAGTTAACTTTCCTTAAAGTGTTGATTTCTTTGTCAAATCTTTGAATTTTTTTAGATATTGATTTGATAAAAGTAAGATTAAAGTTAAATGGAATCTTTTTGGGTAAAAAGTCAAATTTTGACCTCGGGTTGACTCATGGTCAAATGGTTGAGTTAACCTGAAAGTTAATAATTTGACTTTTTGGGTTTTTCTCGAAAATGACCATGGAATTGCTTAAAAGTGACAACGCAACAGAAAAAAAAAAAAAAGCGACACTTTTTTGGCTGAGAAACAGACTCTATTGTGATCAGAAATTTAAATCTCAATTTTTTTTACCTTGTTTAATGCGTCGACTAAAAATCAAATGCCAACATTGTGCATATTGATTGATGAGATGGGATAGGATAGGGTTTGTAGGGCTCAGGAGTTAGTTTTGTTTATAACTTGTTATGGATGTTTTTGTTTTTTTGTCATTGAGTTTATGAGACTTAATTTCAATATCATTGGAACAATCTTGCTATTTGTTAAATTTTTTGTGCCTTTTTCATTTTTTGGATTTTGCTTTTAGTTGCTACTTGTCTTGGTTGGTGGCTGATGGTGGTTTTGGTTGTTCGTGCTGTGGTGATGGCTAGTGGTTATGTTGGTGGCTAGTGGTTGTTGGTGGTTGGGGGGCTCGTACATCACCTAGTGTAAGTGAGCAGTGTGCACATCTCGTACTAGGTGGTGCTAGTATAACTTAGTGCAAAGCTCAAGTTGCACTAATACCTTCTATAACAACATACCACTAGCACAATAATGGCTGGTGGTGGCTTGAGATAATGGCTAGGGTGCTTGGTATGGCTGGTTGGTGATGGCTGGTGGTGGTTGATGATGATTAAGGGCTCTTGCAATACCTTATGCAAGTTTATAGTGTACACATCTTACACCGGATGATGTTGGTGCAAACCTTGCATCAGTGCCTTCTACAGCAACACACCATTATAGTGGTGGCTAGTAGTGGCTGGAGGTGGTGATTGGGATGCCTAGTGTAGATGGTAGTGGTGACTGGTGGCCAGTAGTGGTCGACGGTCGCTGGTGGCGATTGAGGGCTCATGCAGTATCTAGTGTAAGTGTGCAAGGTGTTGGTGCAAGTTAGTGCAAGATTTGTACCAACATCTTCTACAACAGTACACCACCAGCACAGTGGTGGCTCAAGATGGTGGTTATGGTACCTATTGGCGACTGGTAGTGGCCGGTGGTGGTGGTCGTGGTGGTTGGTGCTGATTAGTGTTGGTGCAATTTTTAGGGGGAATCTACAAAAATTGGCACTTAACAGATTACATCCTAAAATATTTGGCACTTAAGTGTTCACTTTTAACCACGGGTGGCATTTATGTAATCATTTTTAATAATAACTTGACACTTAAGTAATCTTTTTTTCATCACGACTGGCACTTAAGTAATCACTAAATACAACTTATGACACTTCAATTATCACTCGTGTCTATCTTATGTATATGTTGGTTTGCAGCAAGCCAGAAAAGCAACTCATTCAATTCAATTTTGCTGGTTTACATTCAGTTCAAGCAAAGAAGCCATCATAACACATTAACCCAATACACATCCTTGCTAATTTATATTCAATAATAAGTAACAACATAGTGCAAGCATCATCTCGTTCACTCATTCCCTTTTCTTAATCTCCCTAAAGGTACAAGAAGTAAGCCACAATACATATGACAGCACAAACAACAACAAAACGACAAGATCTCGTGGACAATACAAACTTCTTCTCCTCATAAGAAACAAATAGCCTATAATAGATCCAAAATAATTACATTTGTCCATTCATTTTCAACAATGGTAGTTGGAGAAAATTCTTCTTATGTTCAAGTGCTTTACATTTCATTATTTAGTATAAGAGACAACAAAACAACACCACAATAAACACTTAGTAACACTTTCGTTCAATTTTCATCCTTAAAACTCCATTCAATATCGTCCAAGTCATCCACGAATGTAGATAGAGGTTGATGTCATTAGGGGTGAGCATGGTCTAGGTTGGGCCAGTTCACCCCCTAACCATAGGACCAACCCGCATGGTCTTAGTCCTCAATTTTTGGGACCGAGGACCAACCCTATTGAGCTTGGGACTGAGGATCGGATTGACCTAATGGGTTTGGTCCGGTTCTAGGGTCAACCCAGGACCAACCGATAATTTTTTTATTTCATTTTTTTACTTCTTAAAAGAGCGATTGAGGACCGAACTAACCTAATGGGTTTAGTTCGGTTTCAAGGTCAACCTAGAACTAACCAATAATTTTTTACTTCATTTTTTGTACTCCTTGAAAGGGCAACCGAGGACCATACCGACCTAATGGGTTCGATGATGAGTGAGGTCAACTAAGAAAGGTAAGCGGTGAGGGTCAAGTGGGGTGAGCGTCGAACATAATGAGCATCGAATATCGAGCGAGGAGCGACAAGCCAAGCAAGCATTGAGCGGTGAGTGGCACGAGTGACCCAAAGCGAGTGATGCGAGTGTCAAGTGGCGAGCGGAGAAGTTGTTTCTTTCGATTTTGGCAAATTGAAGACTAAGATGACAAATAAAACAAAAAAGAACGAATACTAGAGGAGGATGCCATAAGGAGTTATACCTTTTTGAACGTCGTGAGGACTTCTTACGAAAACATTTTACTCATTTGTAAATTATGACTATTAACGCCGTAAAAGACATTAAAAATCTAAGTTATAAAATTATAATGTAAAATTACTTGAATTCCTCACTAGAGAGCTGTTTAATATTGTTGACGCAATTTATTTTAAGGTTTTCTCTATATAAAAAAATTATAAATAATATATTATATATATAAATTCAGGGTTGGTCCAAATTGGACCGACTCGAAATTCTCAAGACCGATGATCGACTCGCACAGTGCTGGTCCAGGAATTCTAGGACCAAGGACCGACCCAGTCTCCCTAGGAACCGAACCAAGACTAGTAGGGTTGGGCCGGTCCAGGGTCGGTCTAGGGTCGGTTAAGGTTTTCTCTATATAAAAAAATTATAAATAATATTATATATATATTTAGGGTTGGTCCGAATTGGACCGACTCGAAACTCTCAAGATCGATGACCGACTCGCACAATGCTGGTCCAGGAATTCTAGGACCAAGGACCGACCCAGTCTCCCTAGGAACCGGACCAAGACTAGTAGGGTTGGGCCGGTCCAGGGTCGGTCTAGGGTTGACCGTGGACCGATGCTCACCCCTAGATGTCATCCATCAGGTAGGTTTAATATCACTTATGTGGCTCAGTAAGAGAACTTCGTGTCGATCCATTTGAAATATTTGCACTTCGACCCTTTTTTTTTTATATTGGGCACATCCATAAAATCTTCTCATAGGGTTCATTCGAGTTTACAATATTCTTCTTAGACTCGGTAACCCATAAAAATAGAAACGCTCGCCTTCTCCTTTGTTCTATGAGAGGAATTTGAGTCACTGCTAAAAGTCTTACTCTCCATTTCCAATATTCAGTGGTGGAATTTGGGACAAATCAAAATTAGGGTTTGGGCACTTCAATGGAGATTTTGGCCAATTTAGGATTTTAGGTCTAAGGCAATTAGGGAAATGACGTTATTTTGGCTGATTTATGGCTTTATTTTGTCCAACTATGGAAACAACATCATTTTGGGTGAGTTTAAGCTAGCTTAGCTCTCTAGCGAGCCACGTAGGTGAGCAATATTAATGAAAAATCGCCATATAGGATTTTCGGCCAGAATTGCTGGACTTGGCACTCAGGTTCCCAATTTTCAAAAAAAGCGGCACTAAAGTGTACATTTCATAACTTTTGACACTTAAGTATCCCATCATGCCAAGTTTTGGCACTTGCGCTATTCTTTTGCCGCATTTTAATAGTGTGAAAGGAGAGCAATAGTGAGACTCAAGTTCAATTTGTCTTTAGGATGATTAATATAGGTACAATTAATCTTGACCTTACAAAATGTCACCATTTTCGATATTTTCCGACTCCATCTACAATGATCAATTTGGACCCCATGAGAAAGATGTCCTAACTAAATTCCCCCAAGCAGTATGGAATGAAAGTTGAAGAATATATTAGGGAGTTTGAGTGACTCCTTATGAGGTGTGATGTTCCAGAATTACCAAAGTAGTTAATTGCTTGTTTCCTTGGTGGTTTGAACAAAAAGATTACTAATTTGGTCAAAGGTCAACCACATTGGAAATTTGAAGATGTTTGCAAACTAGACATGAAAGTGGAAAAGCAACTCAAGCGTGGCAAGGGTTTGTCGACCAAATTTTCGAGGGGGGACATCCTTCTTCAAGGGTCTTCTTCTAGCAATGCTGAGACTGTGTCAACAAAAGACAAAGATAAGAGAAAGCCATGGAATTTGTCAAAGAACTCCCCAAAAAGGCTGATGGCAGTGTTCGAAAGTGCTTCAAGTGCCATGGTTATGGACACTTTCAAGTCGATTGTCCTAATTGAAAAGTTATGACTCTTCAAGAGATCAAGACAATCGATATGAGGCTCCAAGAAAGTATGCAAGACAGTGTCCATATTGAGTCCGAATCTAAGGAGAAATATGAGATTGTGGAACAGCCAGATGAGGGAGAATTGCTCATTATCAAGAGAGCTTTGCACAACACTAGCAAACGAGCCAAGGAAGTGTTATAGATATTTAGATATCTTCTCGAGGTATTTAAGATATTTCGTCTAATTTTCTATATTTATATTGATTATGCTTTTTTGATTTGATTTCATATTATTTCCTTAGATAGTCATCTATTAAAGCCTATAGATAGGCTCTCCTATTCTCTTTCCTATATATCGAAAAATATACAGAAATTTCTCAAATCTCCTTTCCATATTATTCTCAACTTGGTATCAAAGCCAAGTTTCCTGAGGCAACCCTAATGCATTGGGTGAGTACCTGGTGCACATTGAGCATATTCATATAAATTCATTAGCTCAATAGTGTTCACTTAGTGTGCATAAGTTTCATATGAGGAAGTACTTAATTGAGCCAATTCCATAAGAGTCATGTTTTAACACTAATCGCACTAGTCGCATCACCTAGTTGAGCCTTTTTTCATGGAGATGGTTTTTCTTTCAATGCCAGCTGCACAAGTTGCGTTAATTAGTAACTATTTTCCCAAGCTAGCCATATAGATTAGTTGACGCTACAATGCCAATCATATAGGACAATCACTCAGTTACTGTTTCACAAGCTAGCAACATCAATCGTTTGTTGTTCCCCTCCAATTCTTGACCTTTCTTGTGTCATTCCAAGAAACCAATACCACTATCGTACTTGCCGCCCTCAGACTAGCTAGATCTAGAAGTTTCACCATGAATAGTTGCTGGATGTTGCCTCACGAACAGTCACGCACTGCCTTGCCCTGAATCCGCCAATCCCACAGTAGTGTTGATTTCTTGGAGCAACAAGTTTTCGTGGTACTATAACTTGAACTTAAACTTAACGAAGAATTTCCAAACTCAAGGAAGATATCAAAGTATCTCTAATAGGAAGAATACTTTCCAAATCCATTACACCATTAACGAGAAGATATGTAGCTTGGTCATCGACAGCAGAAGCTGCACCAATGTGGCAACGGCAATTTAATCAACAAGTTGAAGCTATCCACTTCTAAGCATTCCCAATCATACAAGCTACAATGGCTGAACAAAGAGAACACGTCTAGGTAACTAAAAAGCCGTGGTCGTTTTCAATTGACAGAAATAATTAAGATCAAGTTTTGTGTAATGTCATTCCAATGGATGTATTGCACTTGTTAATGGGAAGCCTTGTTGATTTGATAGAATAGCCATTCATGATGGACAACAAACACTTACTCATTTTAGAAAGAACAGAAACTCCTTACTCTTACACCTTGAAGTCCACTCATGACCCACAAAAATCAACCCAAGGAGAGAAACACTACTAGTAAGGAAAATTTGTTCTTGAATCGCAAGCAAAAGATTGTTTTTGCTTTGCTTATGGTTGGGAATAAAGAAAGTGAGATAGAGAGTAAATCCATATGGTGACTTCAGATGGATGAGTTTGAAAATCTCTTTCCTGCAAATTTGCCACTTGGTTACTTCCCATAAGAAGAATATAGCATCAAATCGATTTGCTTTCTTGTGCTTCTTTACTTAACAAAGTTGCTTATCAATGCAATCCAAAGGATATTAAGGAGTTACAATGACAAGTCGATGAGCATATTGCAAGATAATACAAAAAAAGACTTGAGTCCTTAATCAGTTCCAACCCTACTTGTTCTGGAAAAGGATGGATCCTTCAGAATGGTGTTTATAGCCCAACTATCAACAACATAATGATCAAATAGTAGGTACTCCATTTTTAGACTTGATGATATGCTCAATGAATTGCGTGGATAACTTTGTTCTCCAAGATCAATATGAGGAGTGGCTGCTATCAAATCAGGATGAGAGTAAAAGACGAATGGAAAATAGCTTCAAGACTAAAGGAGACCTTTATGAATGACTAGTCTTGCCATTTGATTTGTCAAATGGTCCCAGCACCTTTATGGGACTCATAAAGGTTTTTGAAGTCTCTCACTTAGATACAATGACATTCTTGTTTATAGTAAGAACGAGGATGAGCATGTCTCTCACTTAAAATAAGGTTTGTAAAGTTTTGAGAAGACGGAAACTATATGCAAAATTGGAGAAATGTCAATTCTTTTCAACAAGCATCATATTCTTTAGCTATGTAGTTTCCAATGATGGGATCTTTGCCGATCAGTCCAAATTGGAAGTAAACAAGACTTGGCCAATTCCAAAATCAATTTCCAGTGTAAGGAGCTTCCATGGATTTGCTACTTTCTACCAATCCTTTATGAAGAATTTTAGTACTGTCATGGCTCCAATTACAAAATGCATGAAGAAAGGAACTTTTGAATGGACTAAGGCTGCCGACAATACCTTTGTAATCATATAACAAAGTTTTGGTGAGTCTTTGTCCTTGCCGTTCCTGATTATGATGAAGTGTTTGAAGTTGAATGCGATACGAGTGGAGTCGGCATGGGGACTATTTTTATCCAAGCCCAAAGACCCCTAGCATATCTCAATGAAAAGCTAATAGAGTCAAGAATGAATTAAGCTATCGTAGACAAGGAGTTTTATGCTATTATTTGAGGCCTAAGCAGCTAATCATGAGGCTTTGAAGTTTATTAGTGACCAGCACAACAAACTAAACTCAAGACATGCCATGAGTGGAATTTCTTCAAATTCTTTCTCTTTGTCTCGAATATAACCTGGTAAAACTAATTTTGTAACAGATACCCTAACGAGGAGATACTCGATGCTTGTTGTTCCAAACTCATGTGTCCTTGGATTCAATTTGATGAAACAACACTATGATGAAGATCCAAACTTCTCGTCCATCATCAAAGAATGCAAACGTGGAGGTTTTTGGTACTTATAGTTCAAGATGGATTTCTCTTTAAGGGAAGACGTTTTGTGTGCTAAAGACTTATTTTAGAGAAATACAAACCCAAGAAGCGCATGGTGGAGGATTAGCAAGAACATTTTTTATTGGCTGAAGATGAATGGAGATGTACATGCTATCATTTGTGGATGTTCGACATGCCAAAGGTTGAAGAGTCGTTTCCATGAAGGGCTCTACACTCTACTTCCACTACCTACATGGCCCTGGAAGATGTAAGTAGGATTTTTATTGTGGTAATCCCAAGAATTTAAAAGGGAAAAGATGTCATCATGGTGGTTGTTGACCGATCTCGAAAATGACAAATTTTATTCTATGTCATAATACGGATGATGCTTCTCACATGGCTGAGTCGTATTTCAAGGAGATTATTCGTCTACATAGAGTTCTTAACACCATTATATCTGATCGAGATTTCAAATTCTTGAGTTACTTTTGGAAAACCCTGTTTAGAATGCTTGTCATCGAACTCTTATTTAATACAACTTGCCATCCACAAACTGATGGTGAAACTAAGGTCACTAGCTTCACCATCACCGCTCTCCTTCAAAGAATGGTACGTAAGACTTTGAAGGATTGAGATTTAACACTTGCACATACTACATTTGCTTATAATCAATTATCAAGTTACATCACTCGTCTATCACTTGATACGAGAGCATCGAGCTCTTTGATCAACTTGCAAGCTCAACTCAAACCTCGTCAATTGATCCAATGCAATCTTCATTTCTAAAAGCAAAGGCCAATTTCGACAACAATTTGATTTGATGGCTTCAAGGTTAAAGATGTTGATTCTGTAGAAGAGCTGTTGACTTGCAAGAATAGTTATTGATTTCATAGTTACCGATCAACTACCAATATATTGATTTACAAATGTGTTGACTTTAAGGCATCCAATCAACTACCTAGCAACTTGAGACTGTTTTGATTGATTTCTTTTTGTCTTTTGTTCATCTTCAAAGGTTGTTCTTCGGCTTCCAAGGCTGGTACACAAATTTGGAGTCTTATTTTGTTACAACGCATCTAATCCTAGTTTAATGCATTAATCCTTATTATTAAGCATCTTATAATTTTGTTTTTATGAATCTTTATTATCGTGTTGCTTTAAAGTCTTTATAATGTGAATACTCCAAGCGTCATTTTGGTTTCTAGGATTCCAAGAGTCTTTTCTTTTGTTTAGCAAGACTCTCCATAAATAGAGGTGTGATCTCGTTTGTAAAATAGAACCCCTTAAATTTGATAAATATATGATATTTTCCTCAAGCGAGCAAATTTATATCCTGGTTATGTATCTTTGGTTGGTAGATTTTTTCTTTGTGGTAAACCAAGGAGTCATCTATCCTTCGCTAGTTCTTTTTTCTTTAGGCCTTGGTGATGAACTCCTATCACGAAATTTCTTTACCTTGGTGGGTGGCTTATCCTTTAAGCCTTGGTGGTAAACTTCGTCTACCTTGATCTTTATCTTTCGCTGGTGGAATGTCATTTATGCCTTATGGTGATTGTGATATATCTCTTTATCACTCAAAACACTTACACCACCCCGCATACGCATCATAATATAAAAAATATCGATAAAAATACAAAATAGTATAGAAATCACAGAAATATATGTGGGAAAAGGAAAATTTTCAATATTTGAAATCTTTTCAAAATAAATATTTAAGGTTGTTTGGAGGAAGAAAAAACGATTGAGATCCATTAAAATTATAAATAAACGCATTTGAGATGTAGCTAATCAAGAATTTATGCCCCATAACAATTTGGCTGACTTTCCAACAACAAAAAAGCAGCGCGTATTCTTTGTTAAGTGACAAAAATGGCAACCCTCAAATTTCTCCATCCAAAACAACTGTTAAGTTACTCACATGACCATAGATGTATGGTCGACGGAGTTGACGTGGTTGATACCCAAGATGACTTGCATAACGAGAGGGTTGACACAACGTCATTTCTTCAATGGCGATCAAAAGGCTTGGATTGGTCATATTAGGGTTTCATAACTCGGGGGCAAATTGGGCAAGATAAAAAAAAATTAGGGTCCTTGCACTCTTATGCTTGAGAAATTCAAGTTCATAGATTTGCATTCACAATGGCATCAATTTGAAGCTTGAGTTTGAGAGTGATTATCATCCAAGCTCATGACCTACAACTTGAATGTGTTTGTCGATCAGTAATTTTTTCAGCTTTCTTCAATTGAACTTCACGATTTGGTGGAAGTGGCACATGTCTGAAACCTGATGCGTGATGGGGGTGTGTTTTGAGTGACAATAGGATTTTTAATAGATAATGATTACCACTAAGGCATAAAGAACACCCTACCGGCCAAGGACAAAGATCATGATAGAGTTCACTATCAAGACCTAAAGGAACACCACCAGTCAGGATGAAGGACTTTGGGATAGAAAAAATTCACCGCCAAGGCTCAGAGGAAATCCACTAGCTAAGGATAAAAAACTTCTCAGTTCACCACCAAAGAAATTTGGCTAAATAATTGAAATAAGAAATTCACCTACTTGAGAAAAATCTTATCTATATTCAAATGCAAGTCTGGTCTTCGTACAAAATAAGATTGCACCCCTATTCATAGAGGGACTCTTCTAAATAAAAGAAAACAATTTTGAAGTCCTAAAAACAGAAATGACTCAAAGTATGCACATAATTAAGACTAAAATCATAACGGCACCATCCTAGGTCCACATAGACCAAGCTCAAGGCCTTGGTGCTCATACTTAGATACTTGGCATCGAGACCTTGCTACACAAAACCCAAGTGAGGATGGTGCCTAGGCCTAGACTTGGTCCACAAAGGCCGGGCTAGGGACTTGGCACTAGGGCTTGGGTTCCCAATAATTGAGCCTTAGTCCATCAAGGTTGGGTTCAAGACACCAATAAAAATGCTTGGGTCCTTGGTGCTCGAGCCTTTACTTCAATAGACCTAAGCTCAGGCTTTAGGGATCAAGGCATGTGCACCGGGGTCCCAAGCAAGGCATCGATGGACCCGAAATCATCCTCTAAGGACCTGAGATAGAGCATCAGGGACCCAGGCACTAAGGAGCTAGGCCCCACCACTTGAGTCTCAAGCCTGGCCATTAGGTTCCTTGACCTGGCCTAGATGGACTTGGGTGGAGGCACTAGGGTCCCTAGCCTCAACCTCCATGGACTAAGGCTCAAGCGCGAGGATTAGGGCATGGGCACTAGAGACCAAAGTCCAACTGGACTCAGGCACAACCTTTGTGGACCTAAGCTTCATTGTTGAGGATCCTAGCTTGAGTGCATAGGACTTGTGCACGGACCTTGTTGACCCAAGCCCTAGTGTCGGGGATATGAGCATGGCACTGGATACCATGTCTGGCCTTTGTGGACTCAGGCCTAGCCTTGACGGACTTGGGTACAAGCATTTGGGACTTGGGCCTAGTCTTGATGGACTTGGGTATTCGCATTGGGGGCTCGAGCATCGATACTAGGGTCTCGAGTTCGGGTGTCAAAGGCTCGATCTTGAATGCCAGGAACCTAAGAATAAGCATTAGGATTTTCGTGCACAAGCATAGAGTTTCCGCTCCAGGTGCCAATATCTAGTAATATTTTGAAAAAATGATTTTTGAAATTTTAAGAAGGAAATCATTTTCTTGAATTTAAGTATGAATTTTCCGTTAACTCATTTTCTTAAGTGATTCGAATACTAGAAAATGAGAAAAATGTTTCCAGCAAAATAAACATAACCTAAGTAAAGAGAGTTACATAGCAACAACAAAAGGAGGAGAGTTAAGGCTGTTACTAGGCTCTATTTGGTAACATTCATGTTTCTTCCAATTTATGTTCTTTTGTTCCTTGGAATAAAAAAAGAATAAAAATTATTTTGGTGACGTCAACTAAATAGAAAAGTAACTAAGGAATAAATTTGGAACAGCAAATACGAAGTAGAAAGAAATAGTTTCTTGTTCCCCAAAATAATTTCTAAAAATAAGTCTTTTTTTTTTTTTGGCTTTTCTTCTTCTTCCTTGCTGCCCACAATCTGCTACCTCCTACTACCAAACGCCACCACCGCCGGCTAGAGGAGGAGCAAGAAGAAGAAGAGAGAGAAAAAAAAATCTAAATAATTGTTAATAATTAAAAGAAATTCTACGTTATAAAAAATTTATGAGTCGTATCAAATGCATACATATTCTTTTTTTTTTTTTTTTTAGAAAATGAAAATTTTGTATAGTTATTAAATACGTTCTTTACTCCAAAATTATTTTAGGGTGGAATAGAAATATTATCAAATAGGCCTTGAGCATACGAAGGAATAACTGTAAGGACAAACTTATTAGGTCTCTAACTTATTAAGAGCGGAAGTGAGACAAAATCATGGCTTTGAAATAATAATTGAAGTGATTGGCCCTTTCATGTAAAGGCTGAGCGGTCAAAACACAGGTCTATGTCGACCTGGTCCCGGGACTGGCGACCATCAATCATTGCCTTTTACGTTCATAGCCAAATCAGAAAAAAAGGGTCATCAGTGCTCCAATTTATCGCGAGAAAACGAACTCGAGTGAGAGAGAGAGAGAGAGTCGTGGAGATTTTAGGGGGGCGACCCGCGTTCTTATCCCCAAAGGATCCGCAAACGCTTAGATTTTTCATTTGGCTTCGGACTTGTGCCCCGGAAATGAAGAGAATATTATGCCGTGGAGACGTGGACACCTGACCGAATACGGGTCTTCCCTCAACACGCCTCGTACACGCAAACCCAAATAATGATGAACGTGAATGATTCGGGAAAACAAAGAAACGAAAGTGCTTCGTGATCCGCTGGGCCATTAGCCTCGCTTTCATTTCCATCTTATTCATCGACGGATCCGGATATTCCAACAACAAAAGATCGCCATTTAAAGAATCTTTTGTAAAAAATGATCATCTATATTGCGTTATAAATGAATGAAGGATGAAAAATTTCATTATCGACGAATATATTTGGACGTAAATTATGGTAAATATGAATTTTTTTTCCCATGACAAATTGATCAAGACAACATTAATGATAATTTTTTTCAAAAGATATTTTTAAAATCATTTATCTTCCGTGAAATAAATAAATTCGAGTGTGAAAAGTTATGGGACCCAAGTAACAAACTAGTGTTAAGTAGGGTTTCTCTTCAATATGATTATTCAATCATGCTACGAAGGAACAACGCTTTATAATTGACTCAACGAAAAAGGATATGGACATGGTCTTTGTTAATTCCTAATTTTCATCATATACAACTAATCTAGACCAGACATAAAAGATGGCAAAGTTTAGTGCGCTAAAGTTGACTTTAACTGAAACAATCGACCACAAAATAACAAGTTTATCTTGAAGAATAATAGCAACATTTTTTTGTCAATTTCTGACTTCATCAAGAATGATCAATTTGGACCCCATGAGAAAGATGGCCTAACGCAAGGCTGCAATTAATCTATAATAATTGGCCAAAATTAATAATTTAAAGTAGCACTAATGTTGAGGAGTCATTATTTTTATAAAAAAGAATCGACTGACTATTTAATTAAGTGAATATGTAGCGGGAGGCTATCTCTTTCAATATAAGGGTTAATATCCTAAAAAAAACCTCAAACTGGTATACATGTGATAAATTTACCCCAAACTATTTTTTTGACCATTAAAAACCTCAAACTGGTACACCTGTGACAAATTTACCCCGATTAACCATAAAAAACCATAAACCGGTACATTTATGACAAATTTACCATAAACTAATTTATTCAATTGCAAAAAACCCCAAACTGGTAAATTTGTGACAAATATACCCTCCGCTAAATTAAATTAATACCACAAAAAAAAATCACAAAAATTGTAAACTGTGACAAACGACACGTAAAATCCCAAATCGGTATACCAGTCAACTGTCACATATCATTTAACTTAATAATTTGACAATAAAATTTAACGAAAACTAACAGAGGGTAAATTTGTCACAAGTGTACCAGTTTGGGGTAAATTTGTCAAAGGTATACCAGTTTGAGGTTTTTGGTGGTCAAAAAAATAGTTTGGGGTTTTTCAGGGTATTAACTCTCAATATAAATATATTACTACAAAGTCTATTATAAGAATGTGTTTGTTTTGTGAAAAATGAATAATTTGGAAAATATATTTCTAATAATGAATGTTCATATCACTTATAAAAATGAATGAAGAATATTTTCGTTGTCCACAAAAATATTTAGGTATAAATTATTGTTAATAATGAAAACATATTTTTTTTACTACATATTTCAAGTCATCATTTTTAGGAAAATATTTTTTAAACTTATTTGTTGTAAAACAAATGGAGCCCGAGTATAGATTGTAGGCTATTAAAACGGGCCTCTATTGTCATCTAGACGTGCATTGGACCATGTCTAATTCCATTAATGTTCATGAACATGCATTGCAATTATTTCTATTCTTTAATGTTCACACCGCTTGGTGGTTACCTGGGGAAGTTCCATTCGGTCGCGGAACGATAAACAATGGCTTGCGTCTCTCGTTTTAAGGCAAAGCCACCAAAATGTCCCGTCCTTTTCAGAAACGCTCTCCATGCAATGTACATTGCGCGTTAGAGAAGGCTCATACATATCCGAGGCTCGTGACAGTGACCTCCTTCCGCAAATTTAAGCCCACTTTCGTAGGAACTTTCTTTTCCAAGGGTTTACATTTGTCTTTCCTTTAATGTTCGAATATTCGAATCATGTGACATTCAACTAGCTTCCTGAAAACTGCAATTGTCACACCCTATGACAGGTTATGATCCTTTTGCCCCCTTATTTTCACTCTTTCTTATAAGCTAGAAATCCAAGCATAGAAGTTCGGCTATTTGAAGGCACATGGAGCACTCTCGAAACCCCATGCATCAATTAAATTCAGGCATTTGATTATAATTCAGAGCAATTTGCGTGCAAATAATAGGAATTAAATGGAAGACCTTCTGTTAATGATATTTCACTATTTTTCTCTTTCCTGGAAAAAATACTCTTAAACAGAGGACTTAAATATTTTGAAGTTCCTTGACAAAAATTCTTGTAAACTCGAGTACAACAGTGTTGGAAGAACTTGCATAAAACAAACGAAAGTTGTATCACAAAAGATCGACTCGAATGATTATGCTTCATTATGCACGGAAAATATGAGAATTACGCAAAACACACTTGAAGACAAGATAAATCCCGAGTTGAGATAGGGTCCACTTCAATCATGTCTTATAATCCTATGATTAAGCTTGTGGTCACAAGAACAAAGTACTATCTAGCGTAGAAAATTCCAAGGTGTGCTAGGACTCACTAGCAAACGAAGCAACATCCCCCACCCACCACCAACCCCCGGCCCCCTTTCCAAATTGCCAATCTAGTAGCCAAGCTCACTCGTGAGTCACACTCGTCTTTGATAAATTCAAACAATAGAGCCTCGAAAGTCAACAAAAAACATGCGAATATACACATGAATCGGACAAATGATAGACTCATTTGTAGACTTGTTAAGGCATGTGCAAGGACTAAGTAGTTGCTTGGTGAATGAAGATCCTGTTTTACCCGCAGTCCCGTGTTGACACTGTTGACTTGTTGGCATACAATGATAAGATGCAATAGCATTTTCCTATACTCTCATTTTTTCTAAAATGAAAAAGAGCAAGTCGGCAGGTCGACGTTCTTTTTTTTTTTTGGTCAAAAAGGTAGGTCGACGTTGATTATCGCTACTATTGCCTTTCTTCATTCTTTATTTGCCTTTTCTAAACATCCATCATTGGTCACGTTAAGCGAAAATTGTGCTTTGGACAGCTTTGAGAGGAGGATACCCTCGAGAAGATTTTTAAATGACCGAATCAACCCATGTAAGCTACGTAAAAGAGCAGGGCTTTTATGTCCTTTTGGACGACCGAGACCGTTGGATTTACTATTGTTTTTTTTTCCTGACTTTCGGCTAAACTCCATGAATAGCGGCTCGCCGATTTGGCATAACGCTACAAACAAAGCACACCCGTTGATGACAATTTCATTTTCATTAAAAGAAAATATTAAAATTAATTACGATACCAAAAAGAGCGCTCTAACGCGTAAATGATTCACCTCCCAGTAAAACGATAATTAATTTCGGAAAACCTGATCAATGGACAGACGAGCATGCATTGAGCTTGAAAAACCTTTCGTCCATGTCTACTCGACTTGCAAATGTCTGAATCTCTTTTAAGTAAAATTGTTTGAGCATGGGCGAGCCTAAGTATAGTTAAGAAGAACAGCTCCAACAAGCAAAGAGTTTGTCCAGAACCTACTTTATTTACACCTTGGGACCTTAACAGAAATGTAATAGATCGCTGGACACGTGATCATAACCTTTCTATAAGAATTATCGAAGTAGTGAAGATTCAGCAGAAAGTCACATCTCAAAGACCTTTGTAATAACTTGTTCGATTCCACTATGACAAGGGATTCTTTTTATCTGATCAAGTGCGTTTTAAAAAACTATAAAATTTTGAGGTCAGGAAACAAAAAAAGTGAAGTGACAATTGCCTACAAGACTCTATTCTTCTAGATGTAGACAAAACACATATCCATAAATTCAAATGACGAAATCCATAGATGGATAGGTTATTTGTAATCTCGTCACCATTTGAGGAAAGTTGCAACCTAGGAAGCCTTATTATAGCCAGCAATGATCATTGCGTAGAAAACTTCTCATTCATCATGGAAATTACTTGCCTTTAGGACAGACAGTGACATCCCGAATTTCAGTTCTTTTTTCAATTGAATGAATCGGGCTTTTTATTGACGTGCCTATAGTTCTATTTTTTGAACTGATCACCCATAAGATAACTAGTCCATCTGAGGAAGCCATTAAGGGATTTTAACACAATGGACTTGAGAATTCAACCAGGAATCAGCTACTTGATTGTGCTCATCTACAGATATCATTACGGCACAGTTAAAAATCGATCAATGATCAGAGATAGGTCGGTTTGACTGAGGTAGGTGATCAAAGTATGGGTGGTTCCACCAGATTACAAAATTCTCGTCGATCGACACTAGACCGATTTTTCTGTCGTTTTGGTACCCTATGCCCGTATTTGAAACCTTAAGATTTTCACGACCACTGAGAGTCGCTAGTGTGTCGAAGATGTATATTGTAGCTCGAAATAAATCAACTGCCGGTTAATTGCACTAAAAATTTCTAAAAGCTACCCGGTAGGCTAAGTTGTGGCACCCCTCGACGGCCCCCGATCCATTAGGGTCGCCATAGTTCGCTTACCTTTCACTTTCCCTAATAACATGTCACTCTGATACCATTTCAATTGCAGTGGGTCTATACAACCTGGGGATTTACATCTTTTAGATCGGTCCTTTGCGCAATTCATATAACGGAAGCATAACCAACAACTCCCTTCCCTATATTCAAAAATTAGTGCACACCAACTAAACATCTTTTATAAGCTAAAGCTGAACACTTTTATTTACATAAAGCAGATGAACATCTTTAGTTGGTACATCGAAATGCCATGGTTTTCTATACTTGGCTATACTTCAAAAGATGACCGACATATCCTCCAACAGCCGTATACTTAAAGTCCATCGATCAGTGTCGGCGTCCAAAAGTTCCTTCCTTTGCTATTCTTCTCCTTCATGTCGTATCCAACCACTTGATCCATCTACTGGTGGCAGTGGCAGCAGAGGAATCTTATCTAGTCTGAAATGTTAATCCCCAAAAGGGGTGAGTACAACCACTTAGCAGTAAAGATCCACCGAACTACTCAATGCGTCAAACAGAACAATCAAGGTATCATGAACAAAGCACATATCATTCATGCATTCAAGCATACCTTACCTTGCAGCCACGCATATATCACCATGCCATATATGCATATACCACCATGCACTTATCATCAAGCATTCATGCATATATCACCATGCCATATGTGCATATATCACCATGTCATATGTGCATATATCACCATGCACTTATCATCAAGCACTCATGCATATATCACCATGCCATATGTGCATATACCACCATGTCATATGTGCATATATCACCATGCACTTATCATCAAGCATTCATGCATATATCACCATGCCATATGTGCATATACCACCATGTCATATGTGCATATATCACCATGCACTTATCATCAAGCATTCATGCATATATCACCATGCCATATGTGCATATACCACCATGCACATGATTCACTTTCAATTCTTATCTTTCATAAAGATCTCATCAATTTTTCTTCCCAGGGACCAATGTTTGCATCCCGCAATTTATCGCTCGCACCCAACCTGGCATCGCGAGGAACCTCCGGCACACACCTCCGGGCATCCGGCACACACCTCCGGGCATCTCGCATCCCAACTAGCATCACGAGGAATCCCCCTGGCACACACCTCCAGGGCTTCCGGAATTACGTACCGACATACCACCAGGCATTCCCCCTGGAATTACGTACCGTATACCATCGGGCATCTCGAAACTCCCGAGGACATCCGGCACACACCTCCGGGCATCCGGCACACACACTCCAGGCATCCCGACACTCCCGGGGCATCGTCGGCTCACACCTTCGACGGTAACCCATATTCTCATACATCCTTTTTCCAATTTCACATTTGAAATTTACAATGCAATAGGTTTAAATTACTCTTTTGAAATCATGTAATGTGCATTGGGAAAATGTCCTTTAATGCAAGGGTTTAAATAAGATGTTTTTTTGAGATCATGGAAAATTTGTCATTTCCTTAATGTCACATGAAATGCATGAAAGCCAATCACATCATTTCATGAATAATGATCCAAAGTCTCATAGTTCACGCAATAATTCATATAGATCACGCATCATAGCATAGAATTTGCCATGCATTGCAATATCAAAATTCCGAAAATGTACAGCTTACCCAGTTTTCAAAATACAGTTCATTAAATAGGCAAATGACCTTCAAAAATCACGAAATTTAACTATGTTATAGTCAAGACATAGATAAAGATATCACGTGAAGGAAATTTCTTCAAAAGAAATTTGTACAGAATAGTATTGGCCATGCATTCCCACATCATCAAGTCCGAAATACACAGATTGCACAGTTTTCTAATCACAGTCGATTAAATAGGCAAATGACCTTCAAAAATCATGAAATTTAACTATGTTGTAGTTAAGACATAGATAAAGATATCACATGAAGGAAATTTCTCCAAAAGAAATTTTTACAGAATAATATTGGCCATGCATTCCCACATCATCAAGTCCGAAATACACAGATTTGCACAATTTTGGAAAACATTTAAATTACACATCCATATGGTCTTCAAAAATCACCAAATCAGAGAATGTGCTAGATAAGACTTAAAGGTAACAATTCCATGAAGAACACATGCCCAAAAGAGATTCACGCAAAAAGATATAGTTCACACATTACGACATGCAAAATTCGAACAAGGTCAGATTGCGCAGTTTTTGGGATATTTCGATTAAAATACCCGAATGATCTTCAAAAATTCTGGAATTTTACCAGGTGATAATCAAGACCCTAAAGTAGATTTTTCATGCAGACATCTAGGCCAGATTCGTTCTAGAAAATTTTCTATATACGTACGAAGTCTCTGACTCTAACACCCAAACGTCCAGTATACCTATCTCCGAAATATCGAGTTTTTACCTACTTATCCTTCTTATTTTTCTCTGAAATTTTGATATGTTTTGTTTCAAGAGGTCCCCTACAACTTTCATTAAGGGATCTAGGTGAAATTTCCAAATAATAGTCATCATATGGGTCCAAGAAGTCTCAGGTGTCCAGTACCGTATTTCCAGATTTACCGTTTTCAAGAGAAGGTCGATTCACTAGGCTACACTTGCTCATTTTACCTCAAATTTTAGTATGTTGTTCTTCAAGGTGTTATCTACAACTTTCATGAAGAAATCGAATTCTGACTAAAAAGTCACATGCAACACACAAACTCAAAGATGGTCAAACTGGTCTTTCCAAAAACAGCATGCATGACCAACGAAACCCTCTCCATAGCTCCGAAATTTCATCCCATCTACCACAACCAAGACTTACCATCTACTACACATACACACAGCAATGCAAAGAGTAGGTTTTAGGACTTCACTTGCCTCTACTCCTAGCTTGATCGGCCAACAAAAAAAAACAGAAACTTGGGACTTCGAACGCGGTTCAATCGGTGGTGAAGATGGGTGGCGTCGACGGCGGCAGCAAGGTGCACGGATGGGCGACCTCCTTTCTCTCCCTCTGTCCGAATTCTTTTCTCTCCAGTTAGTACAAGTGAGCTGATTAGTCGCTGGTTTTTCACCAAAACCAGTCAACTAAGAAAACATTTTTCCATGGTTTGGCTGCATAGAGGGCAGCTGGATCCGTACGTGTCCAGCATGCTTCTCTTCCTTCGACACCTTGCTCCTCTCTTGCAACGTGTCTTCAGCCATTTAACTAATTCTTTTCTAAATCCCAATTTTCTGGCCGACCGGGAGAAAGCAACGTGGCATCAATGGTCAGAAATTTTCCTCTCATAGTTGACTAGGGTGTCGACCAAATGGAGAGAGGTTGGGGCAGCTTCGGGCGCGGACGATTCCTCCTTTTCCGCATGGGTGTGCATGTCCCTCATGCACAGCTGAATTCTATTTCTTCGGCTCAGAATTTTAATTAATAGAAGTCTAAAATTTCCCTCTCATTTCGTATACATTTTGGTGGTACAATTGTGTAGCGTCATCAAAGCAATTTGCACAACTCAATAAGGTTGAATGTAGTACTAACGATGACGAATTCCAATAGTAGCTTCGTCAATCCATGACGTTTCATCATCATTTTTTTTTTCTAAGATCGGCAAAATATGGGTGAGATTGGTCTCACTAAAAACCTTATGTAAAGAGGCTTTTGACAATACTCTAGTTTATCCCACAATCGGACTGTTTTCTAAACGTGAGGTATTGGTCCATTAATGAAATAAAACGGTGTTCGCACATGATGCCAACGACACCATTCGACTACAATTCCATAATCAGTCACGGTCGTCATATATTCAAGGGTCGTCAAAATTTTCGGATGCCACATAAGTCACGCTAAAATCGTGCTAGATTGAAATTAATTGCAAATTTGAATCCGATTTCAGAAATTGAAAGTTTTGTCATGTCACAATTGATTTTAGGACCGTCGACTCATCCTCTGAAGATTTTTCTATAAATTGAAATTTTTGGCGAAAATACAAAATAGGGCCGTTTTTGTCTAGGAAATTCAGGGGACCGTTTTTTATCGCGTTTTTGGGATGCCAGTTGGTTCTACTGGCAAGGAAAAATGTGAATTGAAGTGGGGGCATCTTAGTTGGATTTATGGGGGGCAAATTGAATCAATTCAAGAGGAAATTGAAGTGGATTTGGGAAAAAATGCTTCAAAATTCGTAGCCCCATGGTGTGCAAAATTTGAGACATCAAGGAAGCTTCTAAGAGAAGCTTGTGGGCTGCAATTTTGGCTAAGGATAGAGCTGAAACCAAGTGGGGGCCTTACAATGATCAAATAAGAGACTTTGGTGGCTTGGAGGGACCCTCCAAGGGCAGTTGGCTTCATCTTCTTCTTTAGAGCTTGCTTTCTCCATTAGAGGCCTTATTGAGCTCCCAAAATTGCAAAAAAACCGAGCTAATCACCCCTTGTTGTCGCAAGCCGTTGCTGAGCTCCCTACCGCCACCGCATCACCATCGCATGCCGTCTAGCCGTTTGCCTCCAGCCCGCTGTCCCGCGTGCCAAGCTCGTCCCCCGAGCCTTCTCAAGCCTAATCGAGCCCCCATCCAGCCGCTTGAGCTGTCTCCATCGCTGTCCAACCACCGTCAAACGTCACCACCGCCCGCAACAACCTCCACTAGCCCGCCTTGGCCATTCCAACTCAGCCCGTTGCCTAGCCCACTCTCTCAACCCACCCAACAGAATCGAAGACAAGCAAACCTCTATGGGCTTTGAGGTCCATTTCAGACCGCTTTCAAGCATCATAGGGCGTCGCCACTTTGGAGTTTGTCGCTCGTCTCCATGTTGCCATCGTCGTGGACTCATCGGATTTCAAAACCGGTGAGTTTACTCACTAAACTCTGCTTATGGAGTTAATGATGCTTAAGGGTTAATTAGTTTAGGCTAAGTATGGTTTAGGTGGTTAGTTAGAATGGATTAGCGATTTAATTACTCGTTATTGCATGTTAGGTGGTTAGATCGGCTTAATTAGCAATTAGATAGGTTGCATTATTTATCTAGATTGGTTCGGAAATTTTCCGGGCCCATTTCGGTATTTAGTTAGGCTTTTCCGGCCTAATTTTGCATTTATATCATTTAATTGTATTTATTTAATTATTTATTATTTTCCAAAAATTATATCGGGATAGCTGGTGACCGGAATTTCATGCTGATTGCAATGGTATGATCGGTTTATTTAATTGACTGAGATTTGTAATTTTGGGTATTTATCCCAAAATTGAGTAATTTCAGTATTTAATTAGAAAATACCGCGCATCGGTTTACAAGGCCAAAAATGTGTTTATGGACTATTATAATTAGTGGGATTTTATAAAAGAAAGATATTGTGTTTTTGGCTTAGGCCGACCGTGTACCCACACACGATTATTTTTATCAAGTACTTTTAACTTGGTGATTTATTAGCTTGTGAGAGCATATGTGAGAGCATATGTCCATGTCAACTTGTGCGAGCATATTTATCGTCAGTTTTTGGGACCCTTTGCATGTCAGCTTATGAGAGAGAGCAGTATATTGTATCAGCCTATGGGCTTTGATACGCCAGCTTTTGAAAGCAGTATACATTTTATTAGCTTTTGAGCCCCTTTGTATGTCAGGTTGTGAGAGTAGTATACTGTATCAACCTATGGGATTTGATATGTCAGCTTGTAAGAGTAGTATACCTTATCAGCTTGTGTGAGTTAAGATCGTTATATCAACTTGTGAGAGCATGATCTATATTATCAGCTTTTGCGAGCTACTATCTATCTATATCAGCTTGTGAGAGCATTGACTGATTATTTCAGCTTGTGTGAGCAGTGGTCATATTGAATTGATAAATAGTACTGTTGGTATAGAATTGAGCTGATTGACTGATTGATTGATGGATTGGCTTGAATTGAGTGGATAGGTTGAAATCATGAACCGTATTAACTTGCAGGAAGGAACTGAGGCAAAGGTAAGTCCTCTATCTTGAGTGTGCATAGGTAGCTTTTAGGCGTATTTCCTTCCTAGTAGGATTTTAAGGGGTGGACTTGCTGAGACGTTGTCTCACCTCGTCGTGGGCTAACATTTTCAGGTCCTTAGATGGCAGTTCCTCTCGAACATTTTGGTCAACCGAAGAAGGTCACCAAACAGGTCTCTCTGATTCCTCTTCCTGGGGGCCAAGGAGCCTGGGTCGACGAACTCGTGAGATCCATTGTCTGGGTTGATGCGGGTCTATCTCGGATGGTATCCCATCAATACAGATCATGGTATCGTCGTGGGCGAGATGGACCCAGAGAAGGTCTCCTACCAGAATTTGGGATCCCTATGTCGATGCTGGAGATCGCTTTTGGCAAAGGTACGGCTGACCCTCCCGGTGGTGCAGTGGTAGACCCGAGTTCCCTGAAGCCAAAGAACTCGGAGTCTTCAGTTAAGGGTTCGAATGCTTAGAGGACTGGTAACTCTTCTACCTTTTGTAGACTTATGAATAGACTACTATTATATATAACTTAGTTTGATGTGTAAATAAAAGTGTGTTGTGGTTTTCAAAATTTGTAGCCCTGGCTTTCATGCGCATTTAAAATGAATGGGTTGGCAACGTGTCCTGAGACATCACAATTTAATCAACCATCGAGGAATGGGCACGCGCCCGAGGATTGAGGCGTGACACAAACCTTTATATATAGAGGGAGTAGCCCAATCAAAATGAGTCATAGACACATTTTTTAACCCATATTTGATAGGTTGATTGTTATATGAGTTACTTATATACCGAAATGAGTCATAAATAGGTTTATAATGATAAAACCCAAAATAATATGAGTGTTAAATAGGTTCATAACTTACTTAGACCCAACTTATCTTTATAATTCTCTCTTCAGTCTCTTGCTCTCACTTGCTCACTCATTCCATGTCTCACTTTAGTTTTGATATGAGTTTTTCAAAATTATGTTAAATATAGAGTGTTTCCATAATATGAGTCAAGTCCGATACGAGTTATTAGATTTGTGTTGTATAAAAATAGGTTAAAATGGGTTAAATGAGTCAATTTTAGTTGGAATTTGACCTAATCCAAACCCGATTGACCCATCTATTTATGCATGCGCACGTGCGAGAGAGAGAGAGAGAGAGAGAGAGAGAGAGAGAGAGAGAGAGAGAGAGAGAGAGAGAGAGAGAGAGTCACTATATTTACATTAGTATAAGCCGAAGTCTTAAGACTTGTTTAAAGTGCCTTAAATTTTATCCAATTTTACGGCTAACTTTTGTTTAATACCCTAAACTTTTTTTTTATGTCACAAAAACCCTAAACTTACGTATGGTGACACAAACTCCTTAAAATTTTTGTCACAAAAAATTGCAAAATTATACAATTTTAGTTAAGAGTATTTGTGTCACAGTGGCCAAGTTTAAGGTTTCTGGTAAAATAAAAAATAATCAGATATTCGTGTCATAATAGATATAGTTTGGGGTTTTTAGTGGTAGTTTCCTTTCTTTTAATTGATTATGATTCATTGAAATTTATATTTTGCTAGTATAGATAGAAATCTTATAAAGCTTTTAAATAGGTTCATGTACTCTTCATTTGGGTATGAACATATTACATTTTTATGTCATCATGATTCTTAACTTGGTATCCAAGCATCATTATCTAAGCAGCATAACCATTGGGTCTGTTTCTAACAACGCGCATAGGCCACATTTTTCAACGATGGTCGTCATGATGCTAGTCCTTACAACGCCAGCCGTATAGGCCTCATCTTTCCCGTTTCTTTGCCATGCTCATAACTTCAGTTGCCGTTAGAAACTCTTTTGCTGCTTATTTTGGAAACAGACAACACCACCATACTCACTACCTCAGACAAATCAGGTCCTAAAATTTGGCGGTGAAAGGACACCGGATGTTGCCTCACACGCCGTCACCTCTCCAACCCACCGAAGCCCGTTGCCTGTAAGTGATTTTCCGACGCTTTTTGTTGGCTTTCTTAATAATATAACCACCACCAGGTTTTCCGTCTCCCAAAGAGTCTACTCAGCCAAACGGCCATGAACTCCGCATGCGCACTCATGTGCCAACCACCGCCTCCGCGCATGAGACCCACACGATCATGTGCAATGCATATGACTAGAGCTCCGGCGAATGTTCCTATTAGGCCTAACTAGGCCTCACATGCCGATTAACATAAATAATCTGACAAGACCAACATCACCGCTGAGAGTGCACAATGGCAAACCAAATCCACAATTGAACCTAAACGGTTTGTCAAGGAAGGTGATAATGATTGAGATTAGACAGGGGTGTTATCATAACTATTTATAGGAAATCACATCCCGAATAGGTTGATAATTAACCTTATCCAAGAGGTTTCATAATTCCTAGCTTTGCCCTGTTTACTAGCGAAAATGAACAATCGACTACTAAACACATTGTTTGATTTATAGCCTTGTGTGGAGAAGTAAGGACAAATAATTTTTAGAAACTTAGGTATTTCATTTATCTTTGTCAAAAACTGCTTTTACCTGGTGCACTAATTTATTACCTAATTCGGTATGCAATTGGGCAAAGATGGAAATACAATTTCATTCTCAATACCTTAATAAGTTTGGTCAATTAGTTTGTTGCTCAATTTAATAAGACTAGGAGAATGAACTTTTTCTTCACTCTCAGAAAAAGAGTTCAAAAGTTTGGCTTTTGATGTATTGCAATTCAATCTAAAAAAAAAATTAAAAAAAAAAAAACTAAAGCCAAGACTTAATTTCAATTAGCGAAGAGAGTATATAAGTATGAGCAATTTCTTAAAGACAAAGATAAAGGGGGTACTTGAAAACTTTGTACAAAATGCGGCTTTAATGGAAAACTATGAGTTAGTGTATGAATCTAACCCAAATGAGAACATTGAAATAAATGTGGCAGATATGATGCTTGACAAGCCTTACATTTGTCAATCCTTAATGCATGCCAAAATAAAAGATAAATGAATTTCTAGGTTTAGAGACACTCAAGTTTACTCGTTCGACATTAATAAGTTGGATGAAATCTTCGAATTACTCTTAGAAGATGTCCTAATAAAATTAATGGAAGGCCAAATTCTCCCAAGTGATGAATGTTTGGTAAACAAAAAATTTGCAAGTGGTACCATTCATGGAACAATAATAGAGTTAATTACGTTGTTTGCAAGAAAATCATTCAAGAAGCAACTTGGCAAGGAAAAATCAAATTTACTGACGACAATGGTGCACATGAGGACTCTTGATTATCTAATTCAAAAGAATCGAATTATTGATGAATCACTCAATTCTTTTTAAAAGGGGTATATGTTTAAAAAAAGGGACCAACTTTTGGTAATAATCGATAAAGGACAAACTTAAGCGATAAAAGTAGAGTTTGATGAACAACAGAAGTTGTCCATAAAAAGAACAATAGACAACTTGAAGAATGTCGACAATTTGCCAAGAAATTTATCGACAACAAACATCCGTTATTGATGAGAAACTTCACTGGGGATGAAGTCATCAATATCAACATGTAAATGCCGAATATCGATATTTTCGCATATATAGCTTCTTTTAGATAAGTTTTAGTAGATAATAGCTAATTATTAGGTGGTTATGCTTGGGAATTGATCAAGTAACGGCTCCATGTTATGCTTTTAATAGTAACAGTTCCATCTCCACCACAAGCTCTTTTACTTATTTCTTTAGAAAATTTGAAAGAAACGTGTTACTTAGGATTTGCTCCGCTTCCATTAAGTGGGTTTTCTTTTATAGGGAAAAGGAAGAAAAGAAGGGAGATGATGAGTTTTGACTTTCAAATTAGACATATGGGTATTTTAGACTATATACTTTTGTTTTAGGGATTTTTCAAGGGAGATTATAAAAGGAATGTATTTAGTAACACATCTCCAACCCTAACCTCCATATTATTTCCTGTTTTGTTTTTTTCCTGTCTTATAGTTAGACCTTTAGATCTTGTGCTCGATTTTAGAGCTTTTGGCTTGTACTCTCCTACTCTTTGTTGAAAATAATCCCTCTCTCTCCCCGTGATTTTTCCTATTTTGAGTTTTCCACGTAAATCTTGCATCTCGTATAATTTCAATTTTACTTTCATCCTTTACTACTTGTGCTTTGATTGGTGCATCTTTTGGCCTTTTTTTATAAACAAATTGGTATTAGAGCGAAGGAATTTCAGTCTTTTTGTTCAAGATGGCATCTATCAAGTTTGAAGTGGTACCTTTTGATGGCCAAAACAATTTTAGGCTATGGAGGATCATGATGCAGGCGTTGTTGCATCAGGTAGGTTCAATTAAAACCTTGGATGGGAATTATCCCGACAATATGACTACAACTGAGATTGAGGACATGGAAGAGAGGATGTATAACACCATCCAATTGTTGTTATTGGATAAGGTGCTTCGTGAAATCATGGATGAAGAAACAGCTTCGGGATTGTGGAATAAGCTTGAGAGCCTTTACATGAAAAAATCTCTTACGTTAAGATTATTCTAGAAGCGGCATCTTTACAAGTTAAAGATGCGAGAAGATACTCATATCCAAGAACATTTAAATGAATTTAATAAAATCGTTATAGATATGAAAAAGTTAGATTTGAAGTTAGATGATGAAGATCAAGCTCTAATTGCATTATGCTCACTATCAAGCTCGTATGAAAATTTTGTGAATTTTATGCTATATAAAAGAGAATCCATAACTCTTGAGGATGTGAAAGCCTCATTGGATTCCGTGGAGATGCATAAAAATTGAATATGAGTAATAGTAGTGATAAAGCTTATGGCTTAATTGTCAAGGGAAGGTCGAATCATTGTGATAGGCACAGTAATAGTAAAAGGCATTCAAAGTCTAGATCAGGTAGAGATAAGAATAAGGTGGAATATTATTATTGTCACAAATTCAGACACTACAAAAGTGAGTGTCTAGTGCTCAAAACTAAGGGGAAGAAGTTGGTGGAAAATTCTGATTTGGCTAGTTTGGTGAAAAATAACAATCAACTGATGCAGACAATATTCTTACTATTTTGTCTTCAAATTGTCATGTTGATAACGAATGAATATTGGATTCAACATGGTCATACCACATGTGTTCATGTAGAGATTGATTCCACACATATGAGAAAGTTAGTAGTGGTTCAGTTTTTATGGGCAATAATACAGTTTGCAGGATTGTAGATATAGTAAGAAATTTGACAAATGTTAGACACATCCCAAATTTGAAGAAAAACCTTATTTCATTTAGCAATTTAGATTTCATTGGGTGCATGTACACAGGTGGAGGTGGAGTTTTGAAAATTTCAAAAAGTTTCTTGATTGTGATGAGAGGTAACATAAAGAAAAACATTAACATTCTGTAGGGAAGTATCGTTATGGGTTCTTTATCCTCTTCAGATTATGAAAAATCAATATTCTGGCATATGCGATTAAGCCACATAAGTGAAATAAGAATCACTATCTTAAGTAAACATGGTTTACTTTATAGAGATCATACGATCTTACTTGGCTTTTGCAAATATTGCATTTTTAGAAACAGTACATAATTAGTTTCAATACTAGGGAGCACTCGATGAAGGGCACGGTTGATATATTCACTCCAATTTGTGGGCACTGGTACACGTAACATCTAAAGATGATGTAATTTATTTTCTGACATTTAATGATGATTTTTCTAGGAAAATGTGGGTTTATTTCTTAAAGCGTAAAAGTGACGTTTTTGATATGGTCAAGAAGTGGAAGATGTTGATAGAAAATCAAACTAAGAAGAAGATAAAGCATTTCAGAATGGACAATGGTCTTGAGTTTTGCAAAGATGATTTCAACAAGTACTGTGAAGATTCGGGGATTATTTGACATCGAACAGTCAGGTACACACCTCAACAGAATGGGGTGGCAGAGCGCATGAACCGGTCACTTTTAGAGAGAACTATGTGTATGCTCTCTAATGCTGGACTTGAGAAAGATTTTTGGGCTAAAGTTGTAAACATGACTTGTTATTTAGTAAATCATTCTCCTTCAACTACAATTGAATGTAAGACTCCTAATGAGATATGGTCAGGTAAATCTTCTAATTATTCTAGTTTAAAAATATTTGGATGTCTTGCTTATTATCATGTAAAAGAAGGTAAGCTTGAATCTAAGGCCAAGCAATGTATTTTCGTTGGTTATGCAAATGGGGTTAAAGGATATAAGTTATGGTATTCTAACCCTCAATCATCAAAATTTATTATTAGTAGGGATGTTACTTTTCATGAAAATTATATACTTGAATAGAGAAAGGTTGTTACTAAGTCTACAAGTATTCATGAGAAGAATGTTCGAAAAGAGGTGGAGATTTATGTAGAGCATCCATGGAAAATAGTTGAAGATGTTCATATTCAACCAAAAAGTGATAATGAGCGAAAAGACTCAAATTCTACCAAAGAATAAGTAGAAAAAATTAAGCAACCTGAAAGTTTGGCTGTAAAGAGAACTAAATGATAAATTAAGCTTCCCAAAAGGTATGGCTTCACTGATTTGGTAGCATATGCTCTTATAGTTGCTGAAAAGCTTGGTATTGAAGAACCTTTTACATTCCGTGAAGATACTATTTGTTTTAAATCTAAGAAGTGGCTTATTGTGATGAATGAAGAGGTGAAACTCTTCATAAAAGCCAAATTTGAGATCTTATGAAATTGCTTGAGGGAAAAAGAATTGTTGGGTGCAAGTAGGTCTTCAAAAGAAAAGAGAGAATTCTAAGGTTGAAGATAAAAGATCTAAGGCACATTTGGTAGCGAAGGGTTTTAGTTAGAAGGAGGAGATCGACTTTAGTAAAGTGTTCTCTCCAATTGTGAAACATAGTTCCATTCTTGTGTTGCTCGCATCGGTGACCCTTTAAAATCTAGAACTTAAACAACTTGATGTCAAGATCACTTTTCTGCATGGTGAGCTTGAGGAGACAATCTATATGTCTTAACCTGAGGGATTCGTTATTAAGGGCAAAGAAGATCACTTTTGCAGGTTGAAACACTCTTTGTGTAGTCTCAAGCAATCTCCGTGACAATGGTACAAGAGGTTTGACGGCTTTATGTTGAGTCATGGCTACTTGCAAAGTGCTCATGACAATTGCACGTCCGATAAGAGATTGCATGATAATTATTTTATTTATTTGCTATTATATGTGGATGACATGCTTATTGTAGCAAAGAACATATTAGATATACAAAATTTGAAGAGGCAACTTAGTAAGGAATTTGAGTTGAAAGATCTTGGAGCTGCCAAGAAAATTCTAGATATGGAGACTTGGAGAGATGGACAGGTTGGGAAGTTATACCTCTCGTATAAGAAGTATATTGATAAAGTACTTGAACGTTTGGCATGAAGAATGCTAAACAAATAAGTACTCATTTGGCGTCTCATTTTAGGCTTTCGGCTTTTTTGTCGCCTAAAACTATAGAAGAGAAAGATAAAATGTCTCGAGTTCCATATTTTAGTGTTACGGGTAGTCTCATCTATGCTATGGTTTGCACTCATTCGGATATTTCGCAAGTTGTTAGTGTCATGAGTAGGTATATGGCACATCCAGCTAAAGCTCACTGGCAAGTCATGAAATGGATTCTTTAGTAATATGGGGTACCTCAGATATTGGTTTAGTCTTTGATAGAGGTTATGATATAGGACATTTAGTTGTTAGTTTCGTTGATTCTAACTATGCAAGTGATCTCAATAAAAGGAGATCTTTAACAGGTTATGTTTTCACACTTGGTGGTTCTACGATTAGTTGGAGAGCAATTTTGGGGAACACAGTTACTTTGTCTACCATCGAAGTGGAGTATATAGTAGCAACGAAAGCAGTAAATGAAGCTCTTTGGTTGAAGTGTACAATTAGAAAACTTGGGATGAAGCAGGAGTAATCCTCCGTTATCTTTTACGATAACTAAAGTGTGATCCAGTTGACCAAGAATGCGATGTATCATGAGAGGACAAAATATATCAAGATACGGTATCACTTTGTGCGTAATGAGGTTGCTAAGGGTACAGTTATGATAAAAAATAAAAAAAAAAAGTATCTATGGTAGATAATTCGGCAAATATGTTGACCAAACCAGTTTCTTTGATCAAGTCCAAGTGATTGGTGTTTTCACCATTTGAGTTGCTTAGGCAGAGTTGGTGGTGTTTCATCTTTTGTTTCCTACACAAAGTACACTCACGTAGGCTTAGGCATGTGCATCATCGACTCTATCATTTTGGGAGTGGCCTTGTGTGGTCATTTTTTGTGGTGAGGGAGAGAGGTCTTGTGGTGTTTGGCATAATGTTTTTTTGGAGATTTAAAGTTAAGGTGGAGATTTGTTGAGTTTTAACTTTCAAATTAAATGTAAGGGTATTTTAGGCTATGCACTTTTGTTTAGGGATTTTGCAAGGGAGATTATAAAAGGAATGTATTTAATAACACATCTTCAACCGTAACCTCCGTATTATTTCCTATTTCATTTTTTTCTTATCTTGATGTTAGATCTTTAGATCTTATGGCTCACCAACTAGTTTTAAAGCTTTTGACTTGTACTCTTATACTATTTGTTGAAGATAGTGAAATCCCTCTTTTCCCCTATGATTTTTTTTTTTTTTTGGATTTTCAACATAAATCTCGCATCTCATGTGATTTCAATTTTGCTTTCATCCTTTATTACTTGTTCTTTGATTGGTGCATCTTTTGGCATTTTTCCACAATAGGAGAAAATTAGTCCGAAGAAAATTGACTTCTAAAATAAAATAGCAAGTATGAAAATAATATCACTCAAAAGAGATTTTTAAAGTCATTGGAGAAACTTATTAAATTTCGAAAGAAGAAGAAACATTATAAATAATGTTCTTGAATAGTGCTTCATGTTGTATAGTGTCTATTAGTGTTACCGGATTCATATTCATTTTACTCCCTACATCACATTGTAATTTGATTTTTCTTTTTGTATATCAAAATTAAAATCAAGAGAGATTAGTGAATTTCTTTGTCAAATTAAGAGAAATTTGAAAATCTGCAAATTAAAATATTACATTTGTGTTTTTGATATTTAATTTTCTTCTTACATGAATTCTTAAATTTATTATATACACATATATATATATATATATATATATATATCGTTTTCTACCAATATCTGCTGTTTAGAAAGTACAGTCAATTACTTCATGGTTTTCTTTTCCCTGTGAGAACTTCATGCTGTTGTTTCTTTAAGTATAAAGTAGTCAGCCTCTCCAACAACTAAAATTGGTGGCTAATATTGCACTGTTACTCATAGTGAATTGTGAGTAACAGTGCCCGTTAAGTTCAGTGTCATTATATTAGGATTTTTAGATAAATGATTGCGTGGCAAATTTTAATATATTGTGATAATAACAGTCTACTTTAGACAATTAAAAATCAAATCAACAATAATTATACATTATTGTAGGACCCACTTCTTCAAGATTTATGATTTACAATAGACTGTTATTCTCACAGTAACCCAATGATTGTTATGCTAGCAAAGCCCAAATTTTTATAACTTCTAGTGAATAGTGTTGTTGTTATACTTTTTAAAGATTTTTGTAACTTCTTATTGATAGTGTTGTGGTGACCTCTTGTAACACAAATAGGAAGTTATCTTTTTAAATTCATTAACCGTTTGTAACTGTCACATGGAGGATTTAAGGGGCTGCATGAGAACATTTCTATTCCTAAAAATTTCTATTCTTTTGTTCCCCGGAACAAAAAAAAAGAACAGAAACCCGTTTGGTAATGCCAAGTTGTTTTTCTATTCCCCGGAATAGAAAAGTTAGCCCGAGAATAGAAACGAGAAACAAAAAAAAATTTCCTTTTGTCCCGAGAACAATTTCTAGAAATAAGCAAATTTTCATTTTTATTTTTGTTTTATTTCTCTCTTGCCGCGGCCACCTCCAACTGCCCAGAGCCATCGCCAACCGTTGCCCGCCACCGACGATCCGTGAGCAAGAATAAAAAATGAATAAATACAAAAAAGAATCGTTGCGTTACCAAAAACATTTCTATTCTCTTTTTATTCTAAGAGTATAAATTTTGTATAGTTACCAAACGGGTTCTTTTACTCAGAAATTGTTTTCTAGAATAGAAATAGAAAAGAACTATTTTTATAAAAAAAACTCTTCCCCAGCCAAGAAATGTTGTCATGCGCACCCTAAATAGCCATACTCTTTGTACAATCCCCAATCAATCACATAACTCAATCTTCTTTGCTAATTTATTTTCATCTTTAATTTTCCGCAATTTAAATGATTGGATAGGATTGCCTTCAATTTTCGTATCTTTAAATTAATGATCATTTACTTTCCTATCTAAAAGTAACAAAGAACCCTTTACAACCTTTGTCGATTCACGTCCATCTATTCATATCCTTGAAGGATATTTGTGTGGATATTTCTTGGTGAAACACACATAAAAGCTAAGCGGTCAAAATGCAAGTTCATGTCGACCTCATCGCGGGACTGGCGCGACCATCCATCACCTTTACGTTCATGGCTAAAACAGAACAGGGTCATCAGGGCTCCAATTTATCGCGAGAAAACGAGAGAGAGAGAGAGAGAGATTTGGATGGAGGACCTTCGTGCTCGGCTCGTCTTATACCCCCAAAAGATCCGGAAACGCTTGCGTCTTATCATTTTGGGTTCGGAATTTTGTCCCGGAAATGGAGAGGGATGTTACGGGCCTTCCCCTCAACGCGCCTTGTACACGTAAAGCCCGCATGATGATGAATATCAATGATTCAGAAAAAGGAAGAACAAAAGCGCTTCTTGATGCTGGACCATTATTTTCACTTTCATCATCTTATTCATAGACAGATCCGTTTATTCCGCCAAAAAAAAAAAAAAAAATCAATGATTCAAAAAGATATTTTCTGAAGATAATGAATTATATTGCTCGAATGGAAAATAATAAGGTATAAATTATTCTTGATATTGGAAAATTTTCCTTCAAGCTAATTTAATTGAACGGTGCAACTAGTAGTGTGTGTGTGTGTCTATATATATATTCAAATTATTTACTTTTCATGAAATCAACTGACCTGAGTATTATATTTATGCGACTCAAATTACAAGTGGGTTTCAAGTCTGATTTCTGTTCGGTATAATTAATAAGTCATGCTACAAAGGAGCAACCCTTTACAAGTCTAATTTCGATACAGACTATAGATCTTTGACTCAACGGAAAAAAAAGAAAGATAAAAAGACAAAGATAAATAAAAGATAGACACGATCTTTGTAAATTCCCAATTTCAGAATGTACGATCAGTCCTGACCAGATAGGAAGGATGGTTAGGTTTAGTGCAGAAAGTTAACTTAATTCAAATAATTGTTCAAAAAAAAACGGAGATTTCACTTGAAGAATGGCATTGCAATAGCGCGAAAAAGTAGAATAATAGTGAGATTCAAGTTCGATTTGTCTTCGGAATGATTAATAGGTGACATGCCACACACGGACGATAAACCTTGACCTGACAAGAACGATTCCACCATTTTTGTTAATTTCCGATTCCATCAAGGATGATCAATTTGGACCCCATGATAAAGATGGCCTAACTCAAGGCTGCAATTACTCTATAATAATTGGCCAAAAAAGCTAATCTAATGTTGAGGATTCATTTTCTCAGTTAAAAAGAGTCGGGTGACTATTTAATTATGTTGTGGAAACAAGTTATTGAAAAATAAAATTAACAGAATAAAAAAATAAATCGGACACCAAATTTATATTATTCAATTGGTCTGACCTATATACATAGGAGGAGCAACAAAGGATTTTACTATAGATCAAGCAGTACAATCAAACACTTGAGTTACTACATCCCGGCCCTCAATTGCAGATAATAATTTACATAGTATTTAGCCTCACAATTTCTCTATCTCACAAAGGAGCCATACAAAATTGTAACGCACTCTTCAAACAATTGGATGTGTTTCACAAGTACGAGGTCTTCACTTCTTATATGGAAGAGAATTTTATTCAAAATAGAAAATTAAATCCAGCTAGGAAACTACTCAAATCAGAATGCTTACTCTAATTAGAAATGTTTCCTTTTTAGACTCAAACTAGAAATATAATTTCAACAAATCAAGTAAATGTCTAGCTGATTGTTATTTATCAATATAAATGTATTATTGTAAAGTTTTCTCAAAGCATTGTAGACCGTTAGAACGGGCCTCTACCGTCATCTAGACATGCATTGTATCATCTCCATTCGACTAATGTTCATTTACATGCATTGCAATTTGCTATTTTACTGCCGTTACCTAGACATGCATTGTATCATGTCCATCCGACTAATGTTTACATTGCAATTATTGCTATTTTACGTTCACACCGCTTGGTTGTTACTTGGGACGGTCATTACCATCATCGCGGAAGGATTCAAAATGGTTGCGTCACTCCCTTTTAGGCAAAGTTACCGAAATGTCCTCTGTCCTTTCCCAGAACTCTCTCCATGCGATGCACAATTGCTCCTGAAATGAAATTTCTTGGGGCCACTTACATCTTTTAAGGCCGGTGAGGGTCACCTCCTCCTCCTCTGGCAAATTTAAGCCCTCTTTCAAAGGAACCTTTTTACAAGGTTTTTCTATTATATTTCCTTCAATATTCTTTTATATTCAAATCATGTGATATTCAAATGACTTCTAAAAACTGCAATTGTCACGCCCTGTGACAGGATATGATCCTTTTGCCCCCTCATTTTCATTATTTTTTATAACCTCTGGCCATAGAAAGCTTAAGTATTTGGAAACTCATGGAGCACTCTCCAAGCCCTATAAACAAATTGAGTTAGAACTTTCGACTCAGAGTAATTTGCAAGCAATCAACGAAAATTAAATGGATGACCTCACATTAGTGGGATATCACTTATTTTCTCTCTCCATGGATAAATACTCTTAAATGGTGGATTTAAATATTTTGCAGTTCCTTAACAAAATTCTTCTAAACTCGCTTGTAACTGTGTTGGAAGAACTTGCTTATAACTAAAGAAGATCATATCGTGGAACACCGACTGGAATTATAACTCTTCACTATGCATGGAAAGGATAAGAAGAATGCAAAGCACAATTGAAGAAAAGAAAAATACCGAGTTGAGATAAGGTCCACTTGGATATGTCTTATAATCCTATGATCAAGCTCGGGGTCGCATAACCAATGAATCTAGTGTAGAAAATTCCAAGATGTGCTATGACTTTTTAGTAAACCAAGGGAGACACCCATTGCCTAGACAAATATCAAGTTGAGCACTTCAATATTGAATTACAATTAAATTCTTGGTCACATAAACAATGAAGCTAGCGTAGAAAATTCCAAGGTGTGCTATGACTCATCAGTAAACCAAGCAACACCCCCAATTGCCAATCCAGTAGCCAAGCTCACTCGTGAGTCACACTTGTCTTTGACAAATTCAAACGATGGAGCCTCGAAAGTCATCAAAAAGCACACCGAATACACGCACGAATCTGGCAAATGATAGACCTACTTGTATATAGCCCTTTTGAGGCATGTGCATGGACTAAGTAGTCGCTTGGAGACTGAAGATCCTCTTTTACCCGCAGCCCTATGCGAACATTTTGTTGACTTGTTGACTTACAATGGTAAGGTGCAATAGCGTTCTCGCATGCTCTCATTTCAATAAAATGAAAAGGAACAAGTCGGCAGGTCGAAGTCGATTCTTGCTATTATTGCCTTTCTTTCTTTATTTGGCTTTTCTAAACATCCATAATTGGCCACATTAACTTAGAATTGTGCTTTGGACTGCTTTTAGTGGAGGATACCGATACCCTCTAGAAGATTCTTAAAATGACCGAATCTACCCATGTAAGCTATGCAAAAGAGCAGGGCTTTTACGTCCTTTAGGACGACCAAGACCGTTGGATTTAGTATTGTTTTTTTTCCTGACTTTCGGCTAATCTCCATGGATAGCGGCTCGCCGGTTTAGAATAACACTACAAACAAAGCACAGCCGTTGATGACAATATCCTTTCCATAAATAAATTAAGAGAGAGAGAGAGAGAGAGAGAGAGAGAGAGAGAGAGAGAGAGAGAGAGAGATTAGAAATAATTACTATATCGAAAAGGAGCGCAATGACACGTAAATGATTCACATCCCAAGGAAACGGTTAACTGATTTCGGAAAAACCTAATTAATGGACGGACGAGCTTGCATTGAGTTTCAAAAACGTTTTGATCAGGCCTGCTCGAGATGAAAATGTGTAAATCTCTTTTACATAAAACTGTTTGAGCATGGGGTAAGCACAAGTGTAGTTAAGAAGAACGGGCCCGAGAAGCGAAGACCTTGTCCAGAGGATTGAGCAGACCCAACAAATTGCTATATTCGGGATTATCAACTCCCTATAAGAACCATCAAATTGGTCATAACTCATGTTTTGAAGACGTGTTATCATAATAAAAATTTGTATGATTGTGCTAGGGACGGTGGTGGATTCTTTTTCTCTAATCCAAGGCCCCTTAACCTAGGTCAGAAATCACAAAGGTGGAGTGGTGCTCGTAAAATTCTAACGCAAGTGAACGTGTCGAACTAGTAATATAATGATAAGAAAGAGTATCGTCCCACGAAGAATGATAATTAATAAACTAATTAAATATTAAAATAGATTAATTCTAAAATTTATCTAACAGATCAAAATATAATTGAGAATAAATTAAAAACAAAATTGGAGATTAAATGCAGTAAATCAATCAGATAAATATGTTAGAGCATCCAATTTCACCATAACCACTAAATATGAATTTCAGATTGTTGTGGGTACAAAAACAATATCAAATATGTGATAACGGAATTTCCTAATCTATTTACTGTCCTATCTCTGGTATAACAAACCTACTCAGTTTATCAATCCATTATATCTCTATGTGAATTAAAATAAACATAAGTGCCTTAAAAACTATGAATATTCCCAGCTTACAATGAGTCTTGTGGATCGCCTTATTATCAAATGACTCACATGAATGAAATCAATTGCAAAACATAAAAATCATGAAATTCGCATCATCATGGTTAGGCTACATCATAGCCCTAACAAAAGAAAATTAGAATATAGTAGAAGAAGAAATAAAAATATAAATCAAACCCAACATCTTGAATCAAAGAATAATAATTTGGTCAGTACTTTTGTCTTCTTATGAAAATACTTGAAAAACTCTCAGAACAATGAAAAACGATCTAACAAAAACCTAGCTGCTCCCTTAGGCTCTCAATGTTCTCCTATTTATAGGATATATATATCCAAGATCATTATCTCCAAGCAATTGCACATAAATTAAGGAGTAAATCATAGGATTTTTGATTTGATATCTATCTCCTAACGCTTGCAGATAACATTAGAAAACAAAATCAATGATTCCCTGATTTGATATCCATCTTCCACTACTTTTTGATTTGAATTCCTGATTTTTGCCATTCTTTTCCTTATCTTCTCCATGTCTCATTATTCTGCATAAACAATGAAAATTCAAATAATCAGAAAGAAATATAAATAATTTCTCATAGGTATTGCATTATTTGTTGCCTAAAATAGGTAAAATAACTCTATTTTTATAGAGTTATCAAACCCAAACTTAACATTTTACTAGTCCTCGAGCAAAATCAAGACATAGCACATACTCAAGCTAACAACCTCATCCTTGACATCTTTTCATAATTGTTCAAATTCACAATTCAAAGAAAAACACAAATTTCATCCAAACATTGAAATTGATTTATAAGTTAAATTGACCAATTCTAACTATGTGATCCAAGTGTGTGTGTGATAGTTCTCATCTTTTTCGAATTATATGCAATCTAGATAAATTCATATTGACATGCAACTCTAAAAAATTCTCAATAATTATGACCAAATCTCATAGGTTTGCTTTTCATTCCTCTCTCCACTAATGTAAGCTAATTATCTAAACAAAAATCAATAGGACTTTTCTCGATTTGTAATGTAAGACTGGGATAAATGTGAGATGATGGTAATTTTAAGCTTAAATCACCCATTAACACGTTGATTTTTAGGATCTAATTAGAGCCAATGTCACTCCTTCAAGATAATTTTTCTGCCACCATATATCATCATTCCTTTTTCTTTTCTTTTTTTGTGAATTGCTTTATGGTGGAGTTTCTCACAAAGACCCTCCTAATATAATATGAAAATTTCCAACCCATTGAATATCCAAAAGGCTCACTCAATTAAAAGTTGGATAGGGAACCATAAAAGCAAATTTATTTATTTTTTGATAATACACCCTAAACAACCATAGCTACACTTTTTTTTTCTTTTTCATACTCCATCTTTCCTCTCAAATTTCTATTAAGCTCAAATAATTTTTTTTTTCCCAAAAAAAATCAACGTGTTCATAGGGCATGGAATAATGATATAATTTGATAACAGCTAGGCTAAACATATATGGGTGTCAATGAAAAATTGGGTAATAATTAAGGCTCAACGGGGTGACTAGGGATAAATAAATAGGGTTAGTTTGAAAGGCTCAATCAATCCAAAAATTGCCTAAATCATTTTCTCAGTTAGATGTAGCTTAGGATATCGCCTCAAGGGAAAATCAAAAAAATTCTAAGATTTTGGTTAAATCTAAGAAAATTACATACTTCACATGAATGTTCTCTAGATTTACTCACAATTCAAAAATTAAGGACTTTTAGTGCTTAATAAGTGGATCAACATAATCAGAATTAAAATTAACTCACACATCAATTGCAAGTTTAAATAAAATTTAAATTTTCCTAGGAACCGCAAAAATTCACAACAAGGAATGCAATCATGATAGACAAAAAAATAAAATTAGCAAAAAAAAAATTGTCTGCCCCCCCAAAAAAAAACTTGAATGAAGCTGTGTCGTCAATGCGAAAAATAAAAATAGGAAGAAGAAAACTCTCCTAGTTATAGGATAAGTTCATAGATGACCTTGATGATTAAACTCTTGAAAGATGATCCCTAAAAAAATTAATCTGGATAAAATAGAGAAAAGTTAATATTTTTATTTCAAAAAGCAAACTTAAAAAATAAATGAAAAAAAATTAAAAATGCTTGGGTTGCCTCCCAAGAAACGCTTGCTTTATAGTTTTCAATCAAACTATCTCAGATGTCGTTATTCTAGAGGATGAAGTTCAATGGTGGTATTCTGCTTATTGTAACCACCTTCAAAGTAGAGCTTCAAACGTTGACCATTCACCTTGAATGTGCCATTAGTGTCATGTGCAACTTCAACTATTCTATATGAGAATACCCGTGTAACTGTGAAAGGACCAGACTATCGAGATCGCAACTTTTCTAGAAAAAGTTTAAGACAAGAGTTATAAAGTAAGACTTTTTTACCAATTTTGAACTATTTTCTGAATATGTGCTTGTCATGCCATCTTTTTGTACGCTCCTTGTACAACTTAGAAATTTCATAAGCCTCATTGCGAAATTCCTCCAATTCATTCAGTTGCAATAATATTTCTTCACCTGCAGACTGCATGTCAAAATTCAAACATGTCAATGCCCAATATGCTTTATGCTCTAATTCCATTGGTAAGTGACAAGCCTTCCCAAACACTAGCCTAAAAGGAGACATCTCAATTGGAGTTTTGAACGCTGTCCTATAGGCCCAAAGTGCATCATCAAGTTTTATTGGCCAATCTTTCCTAGAGGCATTCATTGTTTTTTCTAAAATTCTCTTGATTTCCCTATTTGAAACCTCTACTTGACCACTAGTATGAGGATGATAAGGGGTTGCAATCGTATGTGTAACTCCGTACTTACTCAAAAGTGCTTCAAATTGTTTGTTGTAAAAATGTGTCCCCCTATCACTTATGATTGCCTTAGGAGTTCCGAATCGGGTAAAAATATTTTTCTTCAAGAATTTGACCACAACCTTAACATTATTTGTTGGCAATGCTACAACTTCTACCCACTTAGATACATACTCCACAACCACTAAAATGTATAAATTTCCATAAAAAAAAACAAAAAAAAAAAACAAAAGGTGTAAAGGATTCCATGAAATCAATACCTCAAACATCAAATAATTCACACACAATAATGTTGTTTAAAGTCATTTAATTTTTTCTTGAAATACTTCCAGTTCTCTAATACCTAACACACGAAGCTACATAGGAGTATGTATCTTTAAAAAGTGTCGGCCAACAAAATTCAGATTGTAAAATCTTAGCTGCAGTTTTGGTGGCACCAAAATGGCCACTTGCCTCTCTATCATGACAATGATGTAAAATGTTTGCCCTCTCTTCGTCTAGAATACATCTCCTTATAACCTGGTCTGCACATACTTTAAACAAGAAACGTTCTTCCCAAAAATAATTTTTAACATTAGAAAAGAATTTTTTGTTCTGTTGATATGATAATTCATGAGGAAGAATATTATTTACTAAATAATTTACAAAGTCGGCATATCAGGGAATTTTTTTGTGGACTTGATGGAAAAAAAAAATTTCAACAAGGAACTTTTCTAAAATTGGTCTTACCTCTTCCTTTGAATTTGGAATTCTCGATAAGTGATCTACAATTAGATTTTCAGTCCCCTTCTTATCTTTGATTTCCAAATCAAATTCTTGTAGTAATAGAATCCACATGATCAATCGGGGTTTTGATTCTTTCTTTTGAAGCAGATACTTAAGAGCAAAGTGGTCAAAATAAACTATAACTTTTGAGCCAATTAAATAAGAACGAAATTTATCAAAAGCAAAAACTACCGCCAAAAGTTCCTTTTTTATTGTTGAATAATTCAATTGTGCACCTGACAATGTTCGACTAGCATAATATATGGTTCGAAAAACTTTACTCTTCCTTTGTCCCTACTGCAAAATCGCTAGCATCATACATCAGTTCAAAAGGTAAATCCCAATTTGGTGCTAACATTAACTTCTCCTTTAAAGTGTTAAAAGCCTGCATCCATTCAACAGAAAACTTAAATTCCAAAAAGTTAGAAAGAGGTTTAGCAATTTTTGAAAAATCTATTATAAATCGCTTGTAAAATCCTGCATGCCCCAAAAATCCTTTGACAAGTTTCACAAATGTTGATGGAGGCAATTTTGCAATTACCTCCACTTTGGCTCAATCGACTTCTATTCTGTTTCGAGAAATTTTATGCTCGAGCACTATTCATTCTTGCACCATGAAGTGACACTTCTCCTAATTCAAAACAAGGTTAGTCTCCTCACATCTTTGTGACTAAAGCCAAATTATTTAAACAATAAGCCAAAAATGGAAAAATCATCCGTGAAAATCTCAATATATTTTTCAACCATATCAGAAAAAATAACCATCATGAATCTCTAAAAAGTAGCTGGTGCATTACAAAGACCAAAAGGCATTCTTCTAAAAGCAAAAGTACCATAAGGACATGTGAAAGTAGTTTTCTCTTGATCTTCTGGTGCATTACAAAGACCAAAGGGAATTCTTCTAAAAGCAAAAGTACCATAGGGATAAGTCAAAGTAGTTTTCTCTTGATCTTCTGGTGCAATAGGAATCTGATTATACCCCGAATATCCATCAAGAAAGCAATAAAACTCATGTCCCGCAAGTCTTTCAAACATCTTATCAATATATGGTAAAGGAAAGTGATCTTTTCTAGTGGCATCATTCAATTTTCTGTAATCCATACACACACGCCACCTAGTAACTATTCAAGTTGGAATCAATTTATTGTTGTTGTTTTTCTGAATAGTCATCATACCGCCTTTCTTTGGCATAACTTGTACAGGACTTACCTAGGAACTATCATAGATAGTATAGATTATACCTGCATCAAGTAGCTTAATTACCTCAATTTTCACTACTTCTTGCATCTTCAGGCTCAAACGCCTCTGAGGTCGGATAGTGGGTTTATATTATTCCTCCATCAAAATTTTGTGCATGCAAATTGGAGGACTAATTCCCTTGATATCAGATATTTTCCATCCAATTGCACATTTATGCTCTCTTAATACTCTAAGTAATTTCTCCTCTATCAAATCTGTCAAAGAAGAATATATAATTACCGGTAAAGAAGAAACTCCATCTAAATAAGCATATTTCAAATGAGAAGTTTAGGGTTTGAGTTCAAGAATTGGATGCTCTTCAATTGATGGTTTAGACTTTGTTATGTGTTGTCCCAACTCCTCAAATTTAATTGCCTTTTGCCTTGAATATAATGGAATTGCCTCCATGAAATTTGGGTACTCATTTATCTCCTCATTCTGAATATATTTATCCCTTGATCGAATCAGACATGCTTCAAGTGGATCTTTACAAATATTTTCCTGAAAAACCTTATTCACCAACTTGTCAACTGTCTCAACTCTAAAACAAGAATTATCATCAGATGGATATTTCATTGCTTTAAAGACATTAAATGAAACAAGATAATCTTGAACTCTAAGAATCAACTTCCCTTATTGTACATTAATAAGAGCTATTCATGTTGTTAGAAAAGGTCGACCTAAGATTAGTGGTACCTCAAAATCTTCCTCCATGTCAAGAACTATGAAATTTGTAAGAAATATAAATTTGTCAACTTTTACCAAAACATCTTCCATAATACCTCTTGGATATTTAATTGATTGATCAGCCAGTTGAAGTGACACTGCAGTTTCTTTTACCTCGCCCAATCCTAATTTCTTGAAAACTGAATAAGGCATCAGATTAATACTTGCACCTAAATCACATAATGGTTTTTCAAAGTAAGAATCCCTAATAGTGCAAGGAATAGTAAAACTCCCTGGGTCTTTTAATTTCTAAGGTAATTTGTTTTGAATGATGGCCAAACACTTCTCATTTAACTTCATAGTTTCATAATCCTCTAGTTTTCTTTTGTTTGCCAAAATCTCCTTCAAAAATTTTACATAACTAGGCAATTGCGCTAAGGCATCTACAAAAGGAATGTTAATGTCCAATTTTTTAAATACATCAAGAAATTTATAAAATTGCTTATCTATTTTATATTGCTGGAGTCGATGAGGGAATGGAATTGGTAGCACATATGGCTTGGGATTATCTGGAAAAAGTTTACTCTTGGTTGTCTCCTTTGATTGTTTATTGATCACATCTTCCTTGTCTCTGAAAATCTCATATTTGACATCTTCTTCTCCCACTTGTTTACCACTTCTCAGGGTTATAGCCTTTATGTTTTCAATTGGATTTTTCTCTGTGTTACTCAGCAAAGAACCCTATTGTCTCCCTGACATCATGCTTGCTAACTGACCCACTTGCATCTCTAGATTTATGTTGTCTTCCTATTGTTTTTGTAGTATAATGGTGAGTATTCCCGCCAATCATGCGGGTGACCCAGGTTCGATCCCCGGCAACGGCGCCAAAAACTTGTTCGTAAAATTCTAAACGCAAGTGAACGTGTCAAACAAGTAATATAATGATAAGAAAGAGTATCATCCCACGGAGATCGATGATTAATAAACTAATTAAATACTAAAATAGATTAATTCTAAAATTTATCTAACAGATCAAATATAATTGAGAATAAATTAAAAACAAAATTGGAGACTAAATGCAATATATCAATCAACTAAATATGTTAGAGCATCCAATTTCACCATAACCACTATATATGAATTTCATATTGTTGTAGGTACAAAAATGATATCAAACATGTGTTGGCAGAATTTCCTAATCTATTTACTATCCTATCTCTAGGTATAGCAAACCTACTCAGTTTATCAATCCACTATATCTCTATGTGAATTAAAATAAACATAAGTGTATTAAAAACTATGAATATTCTCAGCTTACAATGAATCTTTTAGATCACCTTATCATCGAAAGCTACACAAATAACATGGTATATTTATATCCACGTTTAATTCATGATTATATATTATAATAAGCAATTGCATATTATCACTTCTCAGTCTCAAACATGCACATCAGATCATTCAAGTGGTGGCCGGTCACTTAAAAGTATTATGCACAATAATATATAACTCACATGAATGAAATCAATTGTAAAACATAAAAATCATGAAATTCACATCATCATGGTTAAGCTACATTGTAGCCCTAACAAAAGAAAATTAGAACATAGTAAAAGAAGAAATATAAATATAAATCAAATCCAGCATCTTAAATTGAAGAACAAGAATTTTATTAGTATTTTTGTCTTCTCCTATTTATAGGATATATCCAAGATCCTTATCTCCAAGCAATTGTGCATAAAATTATGGAGTAAATCAGAGGATCTTTGATTTGATATCTATCTCTCAACACTTGTTGATAACATTAGGGAACAAAATCAAGGATTCCCTAATTTGATATCCATCTTCCACTGCTTTTTTATTTGAATTCCTGATTTTTGCCATTATTTACCTTATCTTCACCATATCTCATTATTTTGCATAAACAAGGAAAATTCAAATAATCAAAAGGAAATCCAAATATTTTCTCATAGATATTGCATTATTTGTTATCTAAAATAGATAAAATAACTCTATTTTTATAGAGTTATCAAGTGGTGATTGCTTACATGACTTTAGTCTAATAGATTAAGATGCGCACATATCTATAAATTCATATGATCAAATCCAGAAATGGATGAATTATCTGTAACCGCGTTGTCATTAGAGGAAGATGCAACTTAGAAAGCCTTGTTATGGTCAGCAATTATTATTAAGTATAAAACTTATCCATTCATCGTGACAATTGCGGGCCCTTAGGACGGACTTTTATATATACATTAGACATAAATATATATTTGACCACTTTAAGCCACCGTCATTACGTGCAATCACACGTTCACATACACACACACACACAGACTTACTTTATTCTCATTATACATGAATATATGGATGACCACTTTATGCCGGAGTCTTTACGTGCAATCACACGTCTTTGTACTAGTTCATCTCCGACCGGTTCAATTGGAGTCTTTTAGAAGTGCCTTTTGCTTTTATTCAAAATTATAGCTCACTTTTTTTTATGCCAAACAACCCAAAGCTCTTTAGTACATATTGCCAAGTAAATTAGCATCACTTTTACGTAAATATTAACAAAGAGATGTATATATAAAACACAATCGAAGATATGTATATATAAAACACAATCGAGCTCTATATTCAAGCAATGTAAGATTATACTTCAACAACTTTTCTCACGTACCAGACTGAAATCATGTGAAATCAAGAAATGGGGAGCCACATACATGCAAAAACGAGGGGCATGAAGGATGTGGCAGCGTGGCTTTGCTACCATATTCAAAAAAACAAACCTAAGAGTTTAAACTATTAGGTCGGCAAGATAATATGCACATAAGACACATTCCAACACACTAATCAAGTCATCTGGGAGTATAATTGACCAGTTCTCATTACATCTCTTACTCTCAAATATGTTCATTCTACTCTTATTCTTCCTAATAGGAGTCATTTATAACTCCCCGGATTAGAAAAGTTCTTCTTTTCGATCCCAAACATGTCAAAGCATTGTTACCACGTCAAGCTTAAAAGGTCATAAGTTTACACGTAAATCTAAACAAGGTTAATCTGTATCTACAAGAGTTAAAATAAGTCAACTAGCACAAGATAAGCTTTTTCACCATCACAATGCTACAAATTAACTTATGCACAATGCTACAAATTAACTTATGCAATTTAAACCCATTTAAAATACGGGGCATGGCCTGTCCTGCAAATGGTTGCACCGGAAATTGTCCGTTGGCCGAGAGCATGCGAAGTAGAGCAAGTTCATCGATTCATGTTCAGATGGACCGGTTGATGATATTGTAGAGGGCAGACCACCCAGAGCATGCCAAGTACATGATCCTAAGGGCACTTGTTAACATAACTCTTTATCAAGACCTTTATACGATCCCTTGAAATATCGGTCTTATTGTAAAACACTGCGTCAAAGTTAATTTCGTTGTAATTTCTATGCAAGGTGTCATATTACAAAAATGGTTACTTGTTGAACGCTTTGTATAATAATTACTAGCAAAGGTGCACACGCATTGTTTGTGTGCAAAAAATTGACATTTGAAAGATTAAACACAATTATTAAATAATTGAATTATTAAATAATCGGAAGAAATTTTTCATGAAAACCCACAATACGAACAATATGTATATGTATAAATACTTTATGGAAAAAAAAATATTTTAAGATTAAATCTTGCTGCGTAGGTTGTTCTCGGATTGAAAATATCTAAATTTCAATATTTTAAAATGTGAGAGGAAAAATAAAACTATGAAGTCATGTACTTGTCCATGGCAAAAATTTCGTATGATAACTAGTAATTAAAGATATTTTCGGAAGGAAAAAATGATTGAGATCTCGTAATCGTATTAGGCACATTTTGCTTTATACAAATAACTAGAAAATATGTACACATATTGGACACGCGCCAAAAATTACATTTGAAAAATTAAGTAAAATTATTTTATTATGAAATATTATAATTATTTAATAATTAAAAAATACTGATAAAAATACAAAATAACAAAAAAAATGACAAAAATATATGTGGAAAAAGAAAAATATTTCAATATTCGATTTTTTTTTCAGGAAGGTTTTTGTGAGATAGGCCATATCCAAATGGCAATATCGAGACACGTAAAAGATTAAAACTAATTATAAATATACGCATTTGTCCAGGAACATCATATTCGAAATAAGTATTTAAGGTTGTTTGGGGGAAGAAAAAATGATTGAGATCCCTTAATATTATATATAGACGCATTTGAGATGCAGAGAATTGCAAATTTATGGCACATGACAAATTTGGCCGATTTTTCAACTACCTAAAATGTATTTTCTTGAGCGACAAAAATGGCAACTCTCAAATTTCTCTATCCAAATCAACTCTTTTTAAGTTACTCACATGACAACAGATGTGAGGTCGACGGAGTTGACGTGCTCAATACCCAAGATGCCTCGCATAATGAGAAGGAAGAGACGGTGTCATTTCCTCCATGGCTAGATCAAAAGGTTTGGATCGGTCAATTAAGTTTTCACAACTCAGGGGCAAAATGGGCAAGATAAAAAATATTAGGGTCCTTGCGTTCTTGCACTTGAGAAATTAAGGTTTCACACTTCAAAGTTTCGCATATTTGCATTCACAATGGCAACATTTGACGCTCAATTCCGAACATAATTCCCATAGAAGACCATGATCGACAACTTGAATTTGTTTGTCGACCACTGATGTTCTCAATTTTCTTCAATCGAACATCACAATTTGGTGGAAGTAGCATGGGTTTGAAACCTTATGCTTGATGGGAAATGTTTTCAGTTACAATAGGATTTTTGATAGATGAATATTACCAACAAGATATAAGGACTCGCCATCAATCATTGATAAAGATTGGGATAAATGCAGTTCACTATAAAAGCCTAAAGGAACATCACCAGCTAAGAATAAAGGACTTTGAGATAGGAGAAGTTCACTACAAATGCCTAAAGGAAACTCACCAACTAATGATAAAGAACTTCTTAGTTCACCACTAAAGAAATTTGGATAAAGAACCGAAATAAGAAATCTGCTCACTTGAGGAAAATCTCATGTGTATGAAATGTAAGTTTGGTCTTCGTACAAAATGAGATTGCACCTCTATTTATAGATGGACTCTTCTAAACAAAAGAAAACAACTCTTGGAATTCTAGAAATCAATATGACTCTTGAAATATTCACATAATTAAGACTAACATCATAGTAAAGACCGATTACAACTAGGACTCAATGCATTTAACTAAGACAAAATACATGTACTTGATATTAAACTCTCAAAATTCATCCACCAGCCTTGAATGCTGAAAAGCCACCTTGTAAGATCAACTGACATCAATAGAAATCAATCAGAATAGTCTCTAGTTGTTAGGTAGTCGATTAGGAGCCTCGAAGTAAACAAAGAACTTGTAAATCAACATCTTGATAGTCGCTTGGCAACCGTAAGATTGATAAGTTTCCTATAGAATTAATATCTTCAACCTTGAATCCATTGAATTAAATTGTAGCTGAAATTGGCCTTTGCTTGCAGGAATATGGATTTGTTTGGATCAATCGACAAGACTTGAGTTGAACTTGAGGATTGATCTATAAAACTTAATGCTTCGGCATCAAAACCATAACTAAGTGGGAGCAAATTGTAATCCTAATTGATCATCATCAATGCAAATCGATAAAACCTGATACTCCAACTTCACAATTTGCTGAAGGAGTTTACATTCGAAACGCAAATCGAAAATCTTCTCTTCAATGCTTATCTCATCCATCTTCTCCGATGTGGAGCGAATTAAAGATGTCCTAATTTACTTCAATCGAAAATATTCGTGATCAAGATGATTTTTCTTGCCCAGGAACAAAGACTGTCATTTTGATGCATCAAGTCGAACGGCATAGTTTCCGGTGATTTGTTTACTGAGCATATAGTCTGCCAAGTCCAGTGGCAATAAGAACTTGCCAAGATTACCCTTTACTTTGTACTTTTTACTTAATTTTAATCTTGTTGAGCGGAAGCTTTCGACAACTCTCGCTTTGTCGAGTTTCTCTCTACCATTCTGGTAGTTTTTTACACCCAACTTCTCCCTTTCATCTTCACTAACCCTACCTTTGATTGCGAATTGGCCTTTTCCTTTTTGCTTTTCTATTCTTCCGCCTGCTAGTGTTCGGCTCCGACTTTCTGGTCTCTCGCGAATCGTCCTGGTTAGCTCTGATTGACCCCGATTGTTCTTCTCTTTCTGTTAATTATGGGCACGATGGTCCTCGAGGGGTATCTCGGCGTATTGGCTTCTTTTTGTGCAAGAATGATCTGAATTGGGCATTTCCGCACTCTCCTTGTGTTTTATTATGTGGGTTTCACGGCCGATTCTCCCTGGATGATTCTGCATGCATCAAATTTCTCAGTATATGAAAGGAAAATGCGGAAAGCTATAAGTAGGAAGTTACTGGTCACCTTATCTATCCTCGTTGAAGTTTTCTTGCTGCTGATGACTTATCGGATTTAGGGAATTCAGTTCTTGTTTGCATTTCCTGTGGGTAGCAAGTCTATGTTATATTACCTTTATTATTATCATCAATGGCGTCAGGCAGCAATGCTGATTCTGGGCGTCTTGCAGCTCTTTGCTCTAGATTGGACCGCCTCACCATTGAGCAAATCATTGACGACTGGGATGATGTGCCTTCGCCTGAAACATTGGAGGAATGCAGATTAACTATTATTGGAAAAATCCTCTCCAATCCATCCATTAACATTCCAGCCTTCAAAAGCACACTGAAAAAAGCTTGGCGGATAGATATGGTTGATATTTCATAGCGTGAGGCAGGTTTATATGTTGCCAAATTTCAATCTCAAGTCGACAAGTAGCGAATTCTTGAAGGGGGCCCTTGGCTCTTCTCTGGTCACTTAGTTATATTTAAACCATGGCAGCCGAACACACCTTTACATTGTTATGACTTTTCTACTTGTGCCTTTTGGGTACAAGTGATCGGGCTACCACTAGAATGGTATTCTGAACATACGCTTATAAGGGCGGTACAACATATGGGTCGTGTACTGGAAGTAAAAGTTGACTCGCTGGATGGAGGTTTGTCCAGAGCAAGTTGTGTCAGAGTTGAAATGAACTTACATAAGCCTCTTAAGACAGGAAAATTGATAAGGATTGATGGTAAACCTCTTTGGCTGGATTTCCGATACGAACGATTACTGCACTGCTGCTACTCCTGTGGCAAGCTTGGCCACTATGCGATGTATTGTCAGGACTTTCCCTACAATGAAGCCAAACATGAGGGTCGAGAGAAGATGGCATATGGCTAGTGGCTCCGTGCGAAGGTTAAAGAAAACAGCCCCTACGGGCACATCTTTTATGCACCCCCAAACAGTTTTGACCAAACAGAAGAAGGCGTACCTGAGACTCCACCATCTCATATTGCTACCATTCATTTGCTGCCCCCACCACCAGTGCTTCCAGCAGTCAATACATCCAACCCAGCTAACCGATCCAGGGAACTAGAAGATACATCTCGCCAAAACATCCATCAGCACTTGACCTTGGAACCAACAGCAGCCTCTGACCAACACCTCCATCAACACTTAGCCATGCACAAACCCCTTATCCATACAACATTAATACCTGCAGACACAAAGCTGAAAGCAATTCAGACATCACCTATGGATATCTAGCTCCCAAAGAAAATGAAAGCTACCAGATCAAACCTTGCACTCAATTCAGCCAAGAAACAACGAAAATACAACCCGTATGAAGCAAAAATCTTGAGCATTGTGGAACCTGATGACCCCAACTTACTGGAAACTCCTATTGTTACATCCGATGAAGCCGGAATTTGGGCTTTGGTGGCTAGCCCCAAACAACCACCCACCAACAAATGAAGCTGCTGTGCTGGAACTTTCAAGGGTTGGGCAATCCCCTGACAGTTCTAGAACTAAAGGCTATGACGGCCAAAGAAAAGTCCGATGTGGTATTCTTAATGGAAACTAAACAACCTGAAGTAAGGCTCCGTCATATTCAGCATTACTTAAAGTTTTTTCACTTTTATATTCTAAATCTAGCTGGTTTTGCTGGTGGACTAGCTCTGTTTTGGAATGATCTACTTTATTTAGATGTACTTCTCTCCACACCACACATGTTTCATACTAGTTATAGAGAGGGGAAGGGAGGCAGACTACTTAGTATCACTTTTATTCATGCACCAATTAATTACCAGCAGCGTCTTCTTCTATGGGATGACCTTCACCACATACATGCTACTAATGAACTACCTTGGCTATATGTTGGAGATTTTAACGAGATTCTTTACCCATGGGAAAAAATGGGGAAACAGCCTGCTACTCAGTCTCGCATGATGTCTTTCCGAGCTATCCTTAATGACTGTGCTTTTACTGAGTTAGAGAGTCATGGATGTAAGTATACATGGATGAATAACAAGCAAGGGGAGGAGCTTGTTAAAGAAAAATTGGATCAAGTGGTTTGCACTATGGAATGGAGATTCTTGTTTCCGGGGGCAAAGGTGTATGCTTTTCCAGTGATTGGGTCTGACCACAGCCCTATATTAATTCAGACTTCAGCATGCAAACCTCGAACCAAAAAGCCTTTTATGTTTGAGAGCTATTGGAATGAAGATCAGGAATGTTATTAAGTTATTTCTCAAGCTTGAAACTCCACTACTCAACCAGATCATAGTTTTCTCTCAAAAGTTAGACAAGTTACAGCAGCTCTGAAGGTATGGAGTCGGGCTAAATTCTCAAATGGGCACCAAAATGTGCTTATCTTACAAGACCAACTACAGCATCTAGTGAATCAGCCTCATTTCCAGTATGATATGACAGAGGCATCAAAATTGAAAGAGGAAATACGTCGAAGTTGGAGACAAGAAGAGCATTATTGGGCTTTACATCCAAAATTCTATGGCTAAAGTGTGGTGACAAAAACACTCATTTTTTCCATGCATCTACAATCCAACGAAGGTAGCACAATCGAATTAGTACGTTGCTAAATGATGATAACCGGTGGATCCGGGATATACCTACTCTTCAATTGATGACTACCAATTTCTTCTCATACTTATATACAACTGCTGGTGGCAGACGCTATGAACCTTTATTGGATAAATGTAACCAGGTGGTAACCCGTGACATGAATGACCAGCTGATTGCCACACTTACGATGGAAGAGGTTAGGCAAGCGACTTTTCAGATGGGAACTACAAAAGCCCCTGGCCCTGATGGATTGAATGGTTTATTTTATCATTAACATTGGGAAGTTGTTAAAGACGATATCTTCCTTCTAGTGAACAATTTTCTAATGTCAGGGGTAATGCCTAAGGGTCTAAATCAGACTACTATAATGCTGATCCCCAAGACAACCCAACCCGAGAAGCTTGAGCAGTACCGTCCCATCAGTCTTTGCAACTTTGCTTACAAAATCATTTCAAAGGTACTTGCCAACTGTCTCAAACCTTGGCTGAATATCTTGATTTCTAATGAACAGTCGGCTTTTGTGAAGGGTGGACAAATTCAGGATAATATTCTCATTGTGCAAGAAGTTCTCCATCATTTTAGATCAAGAAAAAGGACTTGTAGATTTAATGCAATCCTAAAGACTGACATGACAAAGGCATACGATAGAGTTGAATGGGATTTCCTTAATGATTATCTTCATAAACTAGGTTTCCATCCAAGATGGGTTAACTGGATTATGTAGTGTATCACCATGGTCATGTTCAGTGTGAAGTTTAACGGGGAGCACTTGCCTTATTTTTACCCATCCCATGGTCTACGCCAATGTGATCCCTTATCGCCATACTTTTTTATCCTGTTGGCCAATGTTTTATCAACTCTTATTACTCGAGCTGTCAGTATAGGACACATTTGAGGTATTCGGTTAAATAGATGGTGTCCTAACTTATCCCATCTCTTTTTCGCGGATGATGCAATCTTTTTCCTATCTGGTAGTATTCAAGAGAGTCAGAACCTAGCAAATATTTTGAATCTCTATTGTTTGGCTACTGGACAGCTTGTTAACCGGAATAAATCAGGCATGATTTTCAATAAAAATTGCCCCCTAGCTCTTCAGCAGAATATGTCTCGGGAACTTAGGACGCCTATCCTACCAAGCTGTGGAAAATACGTAGGCATACCTTCTGACTGGGGGTGTTTTTAAAAGGGAGATGTGTTCCTGGATACTTGCAAGAGTTAATGCTAAATTGGAGGGATGGAAAGAGAAATTTATTTCTAAGGGGGGTAAGGAGATTCTCATCAAATTTGTTGTTCAATCCATTCCACATTATGCCATGTCTATATTCAAGTTGCCTCTTTCTATTTGCAAAACTATTGAATCAAGAATTGCTAGATTTTGGTGGAGAAATTATCAGAATAGAGTCGGTATCCACTAGTTAAGATGGGAGATTCTGAAAAACAGAAAAGAAAATGGAGGAATGGGTTTTCGTGACCTAATTGCATTTAATAGAGCCATGCTTGGAAAATAGGCTTGGCGTTTGTTACAATAGCCTCACGCTTTATGGAGTCAGTTATTTAAAGGCTTATATTTTCACTCGACGGATTTCATGTGTGTTGCTAGGGGATCTCGGCCATCATGGGGATGGCAGAGCATGCTTATGGGAAGAGATGCTATTCTACCATATGTTCGTTGGTCAGTGGGAAATGGCAATAATATCATAATCCAAGGAGATAGGTGGTTACCAATGGGTGTTCTACATGGTCCTAAAGCTTGAGAAGAACCTGTTCTAGTGGCAGACCTTATTGATCCCATCCACCACAACTGGAACCAAAATATGATCCAACGTTTCTTTGACGATCATATTACTACTGAAATTCTCTCTATACCGGTAAGACCTCTTTATTCGGTTGATAAACTTATTTGGTCAGCTACAACAAATGGACAACATACTATACGTAGCAACTATTATGCTGTCATGCAATCGGTGCAACATTATCAGAGTAACAGAGCATCAACGTCTACAAATATCGCTACAACATTATGGAAAAGAATCTGGGCAATGAAGACATAACCGAAAATAAAAACTTTTCTATGGTCAGCTTGCCATAATGCCCTTGCATTCACAACGAATCTATTGCAACGACATATCATCCCCGACCCTTTCTGCACTCTATGTCCCCAGCAAGTTCCTGAATCACTAGAACATATATTTTTCCATTGTCCATGGACGCACCCTATTTGATCTAACCCTCAGATTAATATACCGGTGTCATCACTTACCAACAACCGCTTCAATTCTTGGCTCACAGAAAGGTTGGACATACCTCGGCACTTACCTAGTTTAGAGCTGGTTGCGAACACCCTTTGGCAGATTTGGCTTATGCGAAATGATTTTATCTTTCGCAACCGGAAGTCGGTTCCCGCCCTCGCAATACGGACCGCTGTCACTCAACTAAAATCACACCAGATCTACTCCCTTGCATCTTAGTTCAGATCTGTGCTTCAACCGATTGATCCAACACACCTCTGGCGACCTCCTAACTTGGGTACCCTGAAATGCAATATCGATGGAAGCTTTCAGCTGGGTAACACCGCTGGATCCATCGCCTATCTTTATAGAGATCACAAAGGGAGACTTACTGATCTGCATTCGAGTCGCGTCCCTATGAGCTCAACCTTTGAAACAGAGTGTCACGCCCTCATCTCTTCACTTCGACATCTCCTCAGCCAAGGCCTCCATGACACCAATCTGGAAGTCGAATCTGACTGTCTTCATCTTGTGGAAATCATGAAGGGTTTGCGATCGCCACCGTGGGAGCTTCGATCAATGCTCGATGAAGCGTCCTTTTGGTTTCTCAGTTTCCTAACCTAACGATGCTCCACTGCAGAAGGGGAGCAAACCTAGCTGCTAACTGGGCTGCAAAGGCCCATCTCCATGCTTCGGCCTAAAACTGGAATCTATTTCCCCTGTACATTTTGCTTGATATAGTTTATGCCGATGCTTTATCTTTAGGTTGTAATATCACGTTTTAATGAATACCAGCTGTTTTTTCGACCAAAAAAAAAAATCTTGTTGAGCGTGCACCTTTAATTTTTTTAAGATCAGAGACTCATGAAACTTTTGCAACAATGAAATGTTAATATGTAAATTTAAATTTAGTTTTCTAACAATTTTTTGTCATTGTAATCATATCTTGGTTGGGGAAAAACTTTATGATGAAGGAAAATACTTTCCAAGAAATCATTTTTCAGGGAAATGGTTAGTCTTCCTTTGTTTGGTGATATGCGACCGAAAACATTTTCTGATATTTGAATCTCATTTGGAATATCATCACCATCTCATGAATTTATCTCAGAAAAAAAAAATTGATTTTTTAGATAATTTCTTATTTCTTATCTTTTTTTTTGTTTTTCCTTTATTTTTTGGATTAATGCTTTGAAAAATCCCAAACTTGTTCACTTTTGACAAATTTACCCTAAACTGGTATACTTGTGACAAATTTACCCTCCATTGGTTTCCATTAAATTTTACTATCAAATTACTAAGTTAAATAATACGTGACAGTTGATTGGTGTACCAATTTGATATTTTACTCTCAATTTGTCATAGTTAATTTTTGTGGTAATAATCCAATTTAACGGAGGGTATATTTGTTACAAATTTACAAATTTAGGGTTTTTGGTGGTCGAATAAATTAGTGTGGGGTGAATTTGTTACAAGCATACTAGTTTGGGATTTTTTTATGATCAATTAGAGTAAATTTGTCACGAGTATATCAATTTGGGGTTTTTTGTGATAAAAAAAAGATAGTTTGGGGTAACCCACCCTGCTGTGGGCAAGTTGGTTCGGGCTTCCAACGCCCTTCCCGCTGGGCAGGGTTTGAATCCCAGCTCGCTCCAATCATGCGACTTAAGTAGGGTGCCATGGGAGGTGAGTCCCCGCGCTAGCGCCCCGTGATTTACACTAAGCGCTGTCGGCTATGAGGCAGTTCCATGGTCACAAAAAAAAAAAATAGTTTGAGGTAAATTTGTCATACGTGTACTAGTTTGTGGTTTTTCAGGGTATTAACCCTTCTTCTTCTTCTTCTTTTCCCCTTTTTTCCTTCTTCCACCTCCTTCAACAGCAATACCAACGGCCTCCTCTTTCCCTCCTCCTTCCTCTCTCTGTTGGCCACCTCCACAAAACCTCGCATCTTGTTGATTTCAACGATAGATTCGCATTCTCCTTCTTTTTCTTTTTCTTTTTCTTTTTTAGACTGGAGGAACCACCTCACAGCGAGCGCTTGGCGTAAACCCCCAGAGAGCACTGGTGCAGGGACTCACCTCCCACAGCACTCCGCTTAAGTCGCGCTAATGCGCACACGATGACTCAAACCTCTCCCCTTCCGCAATTAGAGAGGGAAATGCCCAAACCAACTCGCCCATAGCAAGATGGGTTCACATTCTCCTTCTTCTCGCCCTATTAGACCGAAAAATTAACCATCTAAATGCTTTGTGCGACTCTCTGTTCTTTGAGAAACCGTTGTTCGCTCCTCTTCTCAGCCTCAGGTTCCACAGCTTCCTCCGCTTCTACTTCTTCGTTGAAATCACCGTTGCTCCTATTGGTGTTGCCGGTCCTGTGATCGGTGCCCAGCAATGTTGATTTTGAACGTCTCTCTCTCCTCTCAAGCCCGATACCTATCTCTGCAATTCATTGAGAATCAAAGAGGAGGCAAGTAGGAAGCAGTTGCTAAGGGTGAGGCCAAAGCGTGATCCAAGTTTCGAAGGGAGAGGAATAATGGTGCTGGCGAGCCTATGGCCAATTGCTATTGTCACCAAGGCCTTGCAGCCAGCGAAGGAGGAAGAAGGAAAAGAAATAAAAAAATATAATATATTAAAAAATTCAAGAGGAGCTATTGTGGAAGGTGTTTTCACGTTCTTAAATTTAGAAATTCACTTTCATAATTTTATCCATGAATATTTTCCTTGACCAGAAAATTTTTTTGGTTTACTAATCATTTTCAGTGAACCAAATAGGTCAAAATTCGGAAAACTAATTCCAAAAAAAAAAAACACTTTCTCTTAAACAAATGCATCCTTAAATTTTGGTAGGAAGTGAAAAGGCTTTACTTTCAAGCATAAACAAATTAGCTCCAAGCTTGTTTTGACAAAGAAGTTAATGGTGATTATTCTTCCCTCAAGTAAGTGTATGTGTCTCTTTTCTAAATCATTTGAAAAGTAAGGCCAAACACATCGTCAAATATAACCTCCTGATTACACATATACTGGAGTTGAACGTGCGCTACGCGCAATTGCAATGCTGGCTTTGTAAAACGTCAACAGAAAAACTATCGAGGGTCACTTAAAAAAAGCAGTCGACGGGGGTTACATAGCAACAACAAATGGAGTTAGGATGTTACTACATAAGCAGAGGTAGCCGGTCATGAATGAAAACAAAAGAGGACAACTTGGTGTAGTCTCGAACATAATAATTAATGCTTTCTGGCTATCTTATGCAAGGGTAGTTAAGAGCGAAACCGAGACAAAATCATATTTTAGCATAATACTACAAGTGAAGGCTAAGCGGTCAAAAACATCGAACAGGGTAATCTGGCCTTCAATTCGTCGCAAGAAAACGAGAGCGAGAGAGAGAGAGAGAGAGAGAGAGAGAGAGAATAATGGAGATTTGGACGGGCGACCTGCGTTCTTACCTCATCTTTATACCCAAAAGATCCGCAGGATCCGCAAATGCTTACCCTCATCATTGGATTCGGACTTTTGTCCAGGGAATGAAGAGGAGAATATCATGCCGTGGAAATGCGGACACCCTGACCCGAGATTGGTCTCCCGGCAACCCGCCTCGTGTACCCGGAAAACCCACATAATGATGAACATGAATGATTCGGACAACGAAGACAAAAAAGAAGTGCTCCGTGATACGATGGGCCATCAGCCTCGCTTTCATTTCCATCTCATTCATTGACGGATCCGATTATTCCACACAAAAAAATTCAACGAGCTAAAAAAAAAAAAAAGATTTTCAAAACATGAACGTTTATATCTTCTACACAGCCTGCTGAATGAAAAATATTTTTAATCATAAACAAAAATGTGTAAATATTGTTCCATCAGAATTTGCCTCGACAACAGATGCTGTCACCAAAAGTCATTATTTGGTTCTTATTAAAGGAGATGAGTTTCGTGGCGACTTCGGATAGGAAACATCACAGATACTTCAACGGAATTTAATCGACAATGAAGTATATGGAAATTATAGCTAACATATACATTAGAATTTAATCAACGATGAAGTATCTAAGAACTATAGTGATGGCTACAATTAAAGAATTGAAACATAACAAGATTTGTTTGTTTGTGTGTGGTGCAGCCTTCTGTAGTACACAAACACTAGTACTTATAGTGTTCACAACAAACTGCTATTGTTCTTTAGTAATTTTAACCAAGCCTTCATATCTCCAATGCTTTCAGTTTCATATCTTCACATGGCCATAACTTCTCATCTCTAGGTATTTACTAACTTCATTTTAATGAATAACTTCCTAATCCTATCTACGATTATAAGAAGTTACAACAACACTTATCCACAAGAAGCTCAAATATTCGAGAATATCGCTATTAGGCAATTACATGTAGGTGTCAATGTCAATGACTTCATCCTAGATATCTAATGTTTGTTGTGATAATTCCCCCGATTGTTGATGCTCTTCAAGTTTTTGACATTTATCTAAAAGAGCTTAGATATCCCAAAACATTGCTACTCATCAAGTTGTCGATTGTTCTTTTCATCAATGACTTTTGTTGTTTACCAAACTCTGCTCTCATCTATTAAGTTTATCACTTGTCCATAACAACCAAAAGTTGGTCATTTTTTGGTATAAACAAATGCCCCTTTTAAAAGAATTGAATAATTCATCAATCATTGGATTTGTTTAAATTAGATAATCATAAGTCATCATGTGCCCCTTGTCATTGCAAATTTGATTTTTCCTTACCAAATTTTATCTTGTTCAAATTCATCATTTGACTAATATTATATCATGAAAGGAATGTTTTGTGCAAAGTCTTCATGTGACTCTCTATCTTTATTTTTAAGTAGTTGCTTGTACTTAGATACTCTAGTTACCAAATGGAATAAATTGGCAAAATTTTGGCCTTGTAATTTGGTCTTTTATCTTTGTCTTTAAGTAGTTGCTCATATTTGGACACTCTTGCTACCAATTAGAATAAATCGACAAAATTTTGACCTTCTGATTTTTCTCTAAAATTGAATTTAAATCCATTAAAAGCCAAATTTGTGAATTCTTTCTCTAAGAGTGAAATAAGGCATCTATTTCTAGCACTCTCAAATCAAACAACAAATTGATCGGCCAACTCGTTATCTTTTTAATAAATTTTGGCCAAATTAGTAATCAATACCTTAAGTATCGTTTCTTTAATATTGGGAATGGAATTACATTTCCATCTCAGCCCAAGTATGGATTGAATTAGGATACAAATTTGTATATCAGCTAAAAGCAGTTTTTGATAAAGACAAAAGAACAAATTAAGTCTTGGGAATTTGTTTGTTCTTGCCTCTCCACATTGGGCAATAAATCAACCAATGTGTTCAACATTCAATTGGTTTTCTTTGCCAATATATATGGAAAAATCAGGAGTTTTAAATCCTCTTGGTTATGGTATGTCATTAACCCAATTGAGATGTGGCTTTCTATACAGCAGTCTAACAATTCTTCTATGCAGCTATTTGTTGTGCAACTATATCTACCATTTGCTAACTATCTGGAAACCGATTGAGCTGACCTTCTTGCCCTCTAAGTTAAAGGTAGATTGGTAGATAAGCATGACCTTTTTGCCCCCTGGGGTCATTATCTAGGTTCTAGTTGTTGACATTATGATTAACTAGCAAATTAAGCCTATTATCGATGGGATTAATCCGGACTAGAATTAACTTGGTCATTTCCATTGACTAAATTATTTAGTCAGGATTTTCATGCCTTTGTAATGTCCTCACTGATGGTGGAATTGCTTAGTCTAAGTTATTTCCACCGTTTTATTGACTAATAGTTTAAACAAAATACGCGAAAACTACTGTGTTTGGTTGGATCAATATGAATTGCTTGGATGTCTCGGGCCCTGAGATGACATTGTTGATTGTGTTAACAGTTATCAGCTTGATCACATCAGAGAGATGTCTCACTAATTGATTTGCCATCTCAATTTGTTGCTCCTTAAATAGCCTCTTCATGGTGGTCACTAAAGTAGGATTTGATGCCAATTCCATCACCTGTTCTTTTGTAAGGTGTTGACATTCCCGCCTTGGCTTGTGTCAATTGTTGCCAGAGAAGTTGAAAATCTCAAATTGAGTAACCCCTTCATCGGGGTTGTTACATGCAGTGTGATTAGGCTCTACATGATCTTTGTTCTCGACATTGTACTTCCTTAAATCAACCACACTATTCCCATCAAGTGTGCCAAAAAGATGTTTCACCAAAATTTGCCTTGATGATGAAATACCTTTCACCGAAAGTCATTCTTCAGTTGTTATTAAAGAAGACAGATTTTGTGTTGACTCTAGACTAGTAATATACAGGTACACAAGGAAACTAGTAGATATACTTCAATGGATTTAATTGACTACGAAGCACCCAAAAACTACAGCAAAGATACACACCAAAATTTAATTGACAACAAGGTATTTGAGAATTACAGCTATGACTACGATGCAAGAATTGTAAAGATTTGTTTGCTTGCGTGTGGTTAGGGCCCTCCATTATATACAAACACTAGTATTAATAGTGTTTGCAATATAACTGCCTATAAGTAGTTCTTCAGCAATTTTAGCGATGCATTCACCTCTTTAGAGCTTTCAGTTCCATATTTTCACGTCACCATGACTTCCCATCTCCAAGTGATTACTAAATTCATATAAATGAATAACTTCCTAATCCTATATGTGGTTACAAGAAGTTATAATGACACTTATCTACAAGAAGCTCAAATGATATCACTACTAGGTAGTTACACGTCAATGTCGATGTTAATGACTTCATCCTAGATAACTGACGTTGGTTGTTGATAATACCCTTGATTGTGATTGATGTTTGTTGTCAATGCTCTTCAAGTTGTCAACATGTATCTTAAAAAGCTTAAATATCCGAAAATATTGCTACTCATCAAGTTATCAATTGTTCTTTTCATCAATGACTTATATTATTCACCAAACTATGCTCTCAATGACTATATTTATCACTTGTCAATAACAACCAAAAGTTAGCAATTTTATATAAATAGACATTAATTGTTATTGGTGATAAAAGTTTGCCCCGACTAATTTTTCTCACTATGCCAATCATAATTTGTCAAAATTATTTATTTTTCCCGAAATAAACAAACACAGTTAAATTTTCTCTGCCATACGAGTAATGTGTCATGCTTCTAGGGAACAACCCCTTTACAAGTCTAATTTAGACGGGAGCTATTGATATTGACTTAACGAAAAGAAAAAAGATTGACACCATATCTGTCAATTCCTAATTGGGTCATGTATGATTAATCTCGACTCAGTCAAGAAAGTAGTTAAAGTTTAGTGCGCAAAAGTTGACTTAATTAGTACAGCTTGACCAAAAAAAAGAAGTTTAACTTGAAGAATGGCATTGCAATAGCATAAAAGTAGAATAATAATGAGTGTTTACACCAAAAATTGACCAACTTTTAGTTATTATCAAGGGTTAATACCCTAAAAAACCCCAAACTGGTACACGTGTAACAAATTTACCCTAAATTATTTTTTTTACCATGAAAAACCTCACACCGGTATATCTATGACAAATTTTACCCCGACTAACTATAAAAAAAAAAAAAAAAAACCCTAAACCGGTATATTTATGACAAATTTACCCCAAACTAATTTATTCGACCACCAAAAATCCCAAACCGATACATTTGTAACAAATATACCCCATGTTAAATTGGCATACTAGTCAACTGTCACGTGACATTCAATTTAATAATTTGACGATAAAATTTAATAGAAGCTAACAAAGGTAAATTTGTTACAAGTGTATCAGTTTAGGGTTTTTAGTGGTCAAAAAATTAGTTTTGGGTAAATTTATCATAGGTGTATTAGTTTGAGGTTTTTCAGGGTATTAACCTATTATCATTAAGAGCAAAGTTTGGTCATTTATGAACAAAATTATCAGTAATTTGAAGAGAAAAGATAACTCCCCAATGAAGTCATTGAGAACACACAATGTGAAGTTATTGGCAAGAATCTTGAAGTAATTTGACGGAATCATCGATATCAATAGCGAGCGATCGACACACTACTGGGTGGTTATTTTCATTGGCGTTATTTTAGGATTGTTGTAACTTTGTATAGGTAAGTGTTCTTGATAATAGGAGGTAGTGGATAATGTAATTTCTTGTAACCACCATTAGTAAAGTTATTTCATTTTCAAAAACTTTTTAATCTCCATTTTTAATCATTGATTGTAGGTTTCAAATAGCCACAACATAATATCTATAAGCTCCCCCAAACAAATAAACAAAACCTATTATCTTTCAATTATTATTCAATTATTGTATCGTAGTTGTAGTTTCAGATATCTTGTGCAATTTAATTCCGACGTGTTATCATAGTTTTAGCTTTCAAATCTTCATCATCAATTAAATTCTAATATTGTATCTTGTTTTGTCGTCAATTAAATTCTTGGCAAAGTGATGTACTTTGACATTGATTAAATTCATTAAAATATCTCTATCGATTTCCTTGTGCTTTAGTGATATCTCCTTTCTGGAATCACCACAGGCCCTATGACCTCTTATAAAAAACCAAAAACAATTTTTGGTGAAAGATATTTTGTCATTGGCACAAATTCCAGTGAAACATCTATATGACACACGGAGCGGACCACTTCTGGTTTATTTTGAGAAATAACAATGCTAAGAACAAGGAATCATCCAGAGCCTAATCACACGAGCAACAACCCAGTGAAAGGGTCACTAGTCCGTGACCTCAACCACTTCTGTAGTAGTAGAGACAAGCCAAGGTGGGTATGCTGACATTCCACGACACCTTGTGAAAGAACAATCAAGAGAGTTAGCCCCAAACCTCACTTTGGTGGCTACCATGAAGAGGCTATTTGAGGAATAGCAAAATAAGATGACAAATCATGTGATGAGACATCTCGTTAATGTAATCAAGCTGAAATGGTCGTTAACGTGATCAACAATGGAAATAATTTAGACCTCTCAATGCTCAAGACATCCAATTAGTCCATATCGATCCAACTTAACATGACAACTTCCAAGTATATTCCTCCAGCTGTTAGTTAAGAATGGAAATAATTTAGGCCAAGTGATCTCACCACCAACAATTATTTTACAAAGGTCTAAAAAAATCCTAACCAAATTAATTTGGTCAATGCAAATGACCAAGATAATCCAGCCCAGATCAATCTTGTCAATAATAATATGCCAAATCAAAATATTCCACGAAATGGACCTTTTTGGGCCAATTCCAAATGGGGATAATGTGAGGGCTTATGATGCAATACCTCCAAGTGCAGAAAATTTACCAAAAAAGGCTAAATGTGCCAATTAACCCTAATGTCAACAATCAGAATCAGGATCGACCTCTGAATCCTGATCCCAGGAGTAGGAAAATCAAGCCTATCGACCTATCTATCCTGAACCTTAGGAGCAGGAAGATCAGGTGTAACGACTCATGAGTCCAGATCAAGTGGCTAAAATGGTGATATAACAAATAGATGCCAATAGTGGGGTTATCAGGCCTTTTTATGGAAAGCCATTTCCTACTGGTCAATAATGATCCTTATCCTTGGGGTTTCAAAACTCCTAATTAGTTGTTTATACCGGTGAAGATGACCAATCAATCGTTGAACACAATTGGTTAATTTGTTGCCCAATGTAGAGAGGTAGGAATAAATGAATTCTTGAAACTTAGGTTGTTCCCTTTGTCTTTATCATGAACTACTTTTACTTGGTATACAAATTTATCTCCAAATTCAATTCATACTTGGGGTGAGATGGAAAGACAAGTCCATTCTCAATTTTATAGAACAATACATGAGGTATTGATTACTAATTAGCCAAACTTAATATGACAATAAGTCGGTCAATCAGTTTGTTACTTGGTTCAAGAGAGCTAGATATATATGCTTCACTTCATTCTAAGAAAAAAAAAATCACAATCAATGGATTGAAATTCAATCTTAGAGAAAGATTCGAAGGCCAAAAAATTGTTGATTTTTTTTCCAATTAGTAACGAGAGTATCTAAGTATGAGCAACCACTTGGACAAAGATAAAGGGTCACATGAAGACTTTACACAAAACGTGGCTTTCATGGAAAAATATGAGACATACGATGAATCTGACCAAGATAAAATTTGACAAGGGGCATTTGTTTACATCAAAAAATGACCAACTTTTTTTATTATCAACATATGATAGACTTAACTAATGATAGCAGAGTTTGGTCATTTATGAATAGAATTATCGATAATTTGACGAGAATCAACAACTCACCATGAAGTCATTGACGAAACACAAGTTGAAATTGTTAGTGAGAATCTTAAAGTGGATTGATGGAGTCATCGATATAGACAGTGAGCAACCAACACGAGGATAACCAATGGGTGATTATATTTATTGCCTCTATCTTAGGATTGTTTTAACTTATTGTAGATAAGCATTCTAGATAATATGAGTTAGTGAATAATGCAACTTCTTGTTACCGTTATTAGGAATTTTTTTCTTTTAAGTAACGATTTGTAACCTCCATCTATAACCCATGTGTGTACCCTCTGTTTATAACCGTTAATTGTAGGTTTTAGATAGCCACGTTGTACTATCTGTGTAAGCTCTCCCAAACAAACAAAAAAAACCTGTTATCTTTTAATTTCTATATTGTAGTTGTAGTTTCTAGATATCCGATCGTTGATTAAATTCTGGTGTATTATCTTATTTGTAACTTTCAAATCTTCGTCATCCATTGAATTCTAGTGTTGTATCATGTTGTTATATCATTTCGTCATCAATTAAACTCTGGCAAAGCGGTGTACTATGATATTGATTAAATTCCATTAAAGTATCTCGATTGGTTTTCCTTGTGCTTTGGTGATATTTCCTATCTAGAATCACTACAAAACTATCTCTTCATATTAAAAAAAAAAAAAAAAGGTGGGGGAGGGGGGATGGGTGCTTTGGAAATCATAAAATTTGTCATAAAAGTATAATTGAGCCATAATACTTTCAAAATATACAATCAAATCATAAAACTTATCACAAAAGTACAATCAAATCCTAAAATTTTCAAAAAATGCATTCAATTCCTAAAACTTGTAACAAAAATGCAATTGAATTCTAAAATTTTTAAAATATATAATTAATGGAAGCACTTGATTAGACCAATTTGACAAATGTTAGGATTTGATTATATTTTTTGAAAATATTAGAACTCGATTGTACTTTCATAATAAGTTTTAAGACTTTCAGTACATATATCCTCCAAAAAATTGGAAAACGACTTTTGATTAAAGATATTTCATCGTAAAGATAAATTCCAACAAAATGGTGAGACTCAAGTTCATTGAATAAAATTAGTCATGCTACGAACAAATATCTTTCATACATGGACGATGAATCCTGACCTGACCAAAACCTGGCAGAATTTTTGTTAATTTCCGACTTCATCAAGAATGATCAATTTGGACCCCCCTCGATAAAGATGACCTCAGTCAAGGCGCAATTAATCTACAATAATTCGCCAAAAAAGCTAATTTAAAGTAACATTCAGGTTGAAGAATCATTTTTTCATTAAAAAAATATCGAGTGACTATTTAATTGAGTGAATGTGTAGGGGACAATTACTTATATCGATTTGAATATATTATTATAATTTTTTCTCTTAAGTAGTACTTTTAGGCCCGCCACTTACGGTTGCAGACTGTCAGAACGGGCGTCGGCCGACATCTAGGCATGCATTGTATCATGTCAATTTCCATTCATGTTCGTTTACGTGCACTACAATCATTTCTACTTTTCTTATGTTCACACCGCCGAGTTGTTGCCAGGGACGGTTCCATTCGGTCGCGGAACGATCCACGAAGGCTTGCGTCTTTCATTTTAAGGCAAAGTTACCGAAACATCCTCCGTCCTTTTCTCAAATGCTCTCTCCATGCAATGCACATTGCACCGGAAATGAAATTTCATGGGGGTATCTACGTTGCCGAGGCCGGTGAGGTGACCTCCTTTCGCAAAGGCCACTTTCAAAGAAACTTTCTTCAAAGGTTTTTCCTTTTTTCTTCCCTTTAATATTTGAATATTCAAATCATGTGACTCATTTGACTAGCTTTCTGAAAATTGCAATTGTCGCATTATGTAATGGGTTCTGTTCCTTTTCTCAAATCCTCTCTCCATGCAATGCACGTTGAACCTGAAATTAAATTTCATGGGGTCTCGACGTTGCCGAGGCTGGTGAGGCGACCTCCTTTTGCAAATTTTTGACCACTTTCAAAGGAACTTTCTTCAAAAGGTTTTCCTTCTCTTTTCTTCCCTTTAATATTTGGATATTCGAATCATGTCGCTTGTTTGGTTAGCTTTTTGAAAATTACAATTGTCGTGTTATGTGACAAGTTATGTTCCTTTTGGCCTCTCATTTTCTCTTTTATTCATAATTTAGGAGTCCAGACATAGAAGTCCAATTAATCTGTAGGCCCATGAAACACTTTGTAAATCATATGAATAGGTTAGGTTTAGCTCAGGAAGCTATAGATTTCTCTAACCCAGAGCAATTCTATGTGTAGTTGATAGGAATTGAATGGATGACCTCTTGTTAGTGGGATTTCACTATTTTCTCTCCCCAAGGATAAATACTCTTAAAATGGAGGACTAAAATATTCTAAAGCTCCTTGACAGAAACTCTACTAAACTCGATTATAATTGTATTGGAAGAACTCACATAGAATAGAAGAAAATCATATCGCGGAATGCTAGCTCGAATTGTAACTCTTTATAACCGTTCACTATGCATGGCAAAGATGAAAAGGATGCACATTACACTTGAAGACAAAGATAAATACCCGAGTTGAGATAAGGTCCACCTGAATAATGTCTTATAATCTTATGATCATGCTCGTGGTCACATAATCAACGACTCTAGTGTAGAAAATTTCATGGTGTACTATGTCTCACCAGTAAACCGAGCAAGGGCCCCCATTGCCAATCTAGAAGCGCCAAGCTGACTCGTGAGTCATACACGTCTTTGACAAATTCAATCAATGGAGCCCAGAAAGTCAACAAAAAGCTTCCCGAATATACGCATGAATCCGACAAATGAAAGACCGCCCATGTGTAGGCTTGCTAAGCATGTGCATGGACTAAGTAGCTGCTGGACTAAGTAAATGTTCCTCTTTCACCCGCAAACAAATTTTGAAACTTTGTTGACTTGTTGACTCTTGCAATCATAAGATCCAATAGCGTCTTCGCACGCTATCTCCTTTATTCTTTTTTTATAGAAATCGACACAAATGACTCATAAATGTTGATTCAATATGCAATATAGTTCATAAACTTTTAATTTATTAAATATGATCCATGAACTTTGACTCCATGTGTAATATCGTCCCCGAATTTTTAATTTATTCAATATAATCTCTAAACTTTTAGTAAATGTTCAATTTAATCTATGGATTATATGAAAATATTCGATGATATCCATAAACTAGAATTAATTAAAGAAAAATATTAAATATTTTCATATAGTTTAGAAACTATATTAAACATATACTAAAAGCTTAGAGATCACATTAAACAAGTTAAAAGTTTAAGAACAATAGTATATATTGAGTTAAAATTTATTGACCACATTAAAAACTAAAATTTTAAAGATTATATTATACATTGGACCATAATTTAAGGATTATTTGTGTTATTACTCATTTTTCTAAAATGAAAAGGTCCACGTTGATTCGTTGTATTATTGCCTTTCCTCTTTCTTTATTGCCTTTTCTAAAACATCTAATCATTGGCCACATTAACTTAAAATTGTGTTTTGGACTCCTCAAGATTCTTTCAACTGACCGAATCTACTCCATGTAAGGTCTTTTACGTCTACCGACCAAAAAAAAAAAAAAAAAAAAAAAAAACAAGTCTTTTATGTCCTTTCAGACGACAAAAGCCGTTGGATTATGATTGTTTTTTTACCTGACTTTCGGCTAATCTCCATGGATAGCGGCCCGCCGATTTGGAATAGTACTTTGAACAAAAAACAATCGTCAATGACACCTTAATTTTCATTACTAAAAGAATGACTGAAATTTGTTAGGATACAGGATAAAGGATTCACGTTTTATCTGGCTAGTTTTTTAAGTAAGCAACTGCAATACTACAAAATAAATGGTAACTGATTTCGGAAAAGCCTGATTAATAGACGGACGAGCTTACATTGAATTTGGAAGACTTTTATCCAAGTTGAGTTGCAAATGCATGAATGTCTTTTAAATAAAATTGTTTGAGCATGGGCAAGCACAAAGTACAATTGGAAGGAACAGGCTCGAGAAGTGGAAACTTTGTCCAGATCCAACTATATTTATATTTCAGGGCTTAAACAGACTCAACCGATCGCTAGACACGTGATCGTCACCTCTTTGTAAGAATAATGAAAATGGTTATAATAACTTAGTAGTAAGTCACATGATGAAGATCTTTTATAATAGTGATAATTTATTCAATTGTGCTCCATTAGAAAGGTCTTTTCATCAAATCAAGGGCGGTTTAAGAAACTATAAACTTGTTGGGTCAGAAAACCAACATATGATGTCACTATCGCTTACAAGACTCTAATCTTTTGGAATGTAGACTCGCACACGTCTATAAATTCTTATGACGAAACCCAACGATGGATAAATTATTTGTAATCGCGTCCACATTCGAGGAAAGATGCAACTTAGGAAGCCATGTTATAGTCAGCAATGATCATTACGTATAGAACTTCTCATTCATCATGACAATTACGTGCCCTTAGGACAGATCTTGATATATATATATATATATATATATATATATATATATATATATATATATATATATATATATATATAGAGAGAGAGAGAGAGAGAGAGAGAGAGAGAGAGAGAGTTATTTTATTCTATCTGCATTAAACATGAATGACCACTTTGAGCCGTAGTGCAATTACACGTTTAGACAGAGAGATACTTTATTTACATCAAATATGAATATACGGATGACCACTTTGAGCCGTAGTCTTTACATGCAATCACACATTTTTGCGGCTAGTCCATCCCTGGTCAGTTCAATTGGAGTTTTTCAGAAGTGCTTTATTCCAAATTTATGGCTAACTTTTGTTTGATGGGAATAAAATCTAAAAAAATTTAGTGCATATTGGCAAGTAAGTTAACATCACTTTAAAAAAATAGATTCATATGTTTTGTAATTTTAAAATTAAAATATTTCTTCATCTCCAGGTGTCAAGAAAAAAGTATGGTTGCGTTTGTAGGCATGCACAAACAAGCACTAAGCACAAGTTCAACAAATCTAAAAATTCGATACATTTAATATACGTGTCGAATTTTCTCAACACATCGTCTAATACAAAGGTGCAATTTATATAATTATTGAACATATTAAACACTAACATATCATGTCCATTTAAACATGTCTCTCTACATATTTAGCATTTTAAGTCGAAAAAAAAAGAAAAGGAAAAGCATTCGAAAAGTATTCAATTTATTGTATAGCTACCAATCTAATCCTAAGCTTTTTAATTTAATCAATTTAACTATGAACTTTTTGACAATTTGTCAATACAATCATTCTAATCAATTTTGATCATTCATGCACTAGTCCAGTCGACGTCAACTATCCTACATAACATGATTGGCATTGACACAAATACGATTTTTGTGATCTTTTTTGTAAAAATTTCTTTTTTTTTTTTCTTTTCCTATTTCACTCCAGTGGTAGCTAAGCCTTGGCGATGGCTGGTGAAAATATTGGGCATGAAGGATCCAGAGACCTAGCTTTGATACCATTTAATAACTTTCTAACCTGAAAATATAAATTATCAAACGCAAACACATAAAAGTGCATTCAAACCCAGTAATCAAGTTGCGGGAGAGTATATTTGACCGATTATGATGTTCCTCCATTGCTTCTCTTATTCTCAAATCTTTCTTTACTTTACCTATTATTCTTTCTAACATATGTCATTTATAAGTCATCCCAAAAAAAAAAAAAAAAAAAGCCTTTCTTTTTTTTTTTTGGTTTCAAACACGTCAAACCATTCTGAACCCTGTCATGGTCGTATGCAAAACGGAACCCCTCTCCATACGTGCCATGGCCCGTCAGGCAAACGGTCGCGCCGGGAAATTGTCCCGTTGGCCCCAGCGCATGTGAAGGAGAGAGGGAGCGAGGCAAGTTCAGTCCATCGATTCGCGTTCGTATGGACCAGCTGCCGATGATGATGATATGATGCCGCCGCGGGATTGTGGACCACCCTGCTGCCGCCACGTGGACGCCTCAGGAGCGCCGCAGGTGTACGGCGCCTCTGACCCGTCGCGCATCGACGGGGGGTCTTTTTGGTCCTTTTGCTCGAGGGTCACGGGGGTGGTTGCAGAGGGAACCCTATTCAGTGAGTGGGGGTGGTTGGTTTGGATGCCCCCTGACGTGGCGGGGCGCGATAGGCCGGTTGGAATCCGAGCGGTTATTCCGGAGTTCCTGATTGAGCTTTGGGGGCCCCACAAAGGCTGACCGAGGATCCTGCATCGTTCGCAAACGTTCGCAAAGTGGGGCTCTTTCCAGATTCTTGGCCACTTTCTCTGCTTTCTTCTCGGGTTTAATAATAATTTATGCCGTTTGTCTTCTTTTACTTTCTTCCCAATTTTCCATTTACTTCTCCTTCTTTCCAGTTTCCATTCGCTCCATTTATTTTGTAGAAAATATTTTCATAATAATAATTATTTATATTGATTGAAATAATTAATCAATAAAAAATATCTTCATTATTAATAAAATATTATGTTTTAATATTTTTGTGGACAATAAGAATATATTTCATTTATTCTTTTCTATACTTGATACAAGTGATCGTTTTTTTATAAATTATTTATTTTTTGTGAAATAAACAGAATGCTAATTTCAAAAGACTGGTTGGAATGCCTTTTGATTAGAGTCTTCTTTTTCTTTTCCGCTTGAAAATTAACTTGTATACACTATCTAGTACCTAAAAATTTGTAAAAATAATAATAATTCTTTTATAAGTTTAAAATGATTGTGCCCATAAACCTTCTTTTCAAGTTTAACTACAATACTTGTTCGAAAAAGATAACATGCCGAACATGGAACCATTGCATGTAATTCAAATTGAGATATTTTTGCTTGAATAACGGATCTTATTCAAAATATTTGGCAATGGGATTCACGTATTTTATTTATATTAGGAAAATAACTTTGAGTTTAGCATTCCATCTAGGTTTATGATTAGATCCTCAATTCCCAATTTATAAATTTAAGATTCGACTTCACATTCGTATTTCAATGAGGGAGAATCATGGTAAACACAAGACAAAGCGAAAGATGGGAGTCTTTCATTCTGAAGCAAACACAATGAACAAATATTTCTAATTGCATCTCACCATTAACAACATTCCCTGCACTAAATTTCCAAAGACGTTATTCGTGTGTTGCTAACAAAAAGACATAATCTTTTTATCCTGATTGAGTTCTGCTAAAAACTATTAGCTAGCCTCGAACTTATGCCTTGACTCTAGATTCATGGCATCTTCCTTCTAGACCCAACCAATCCAATCAATTAATTATAAAGGGAAAATAACACATATGGTTCATAAACTTTAACTCTGTAGTGTCGTTATTGAACTTTTAATTTATTCAACGTAATTCTTGAACTTTAACACAATATGCAATATCATTCCTAAATTTTTTATTTGCTCAATGTGCTTTTTAAACTTTTTGCACATATTCAATTTAATTCTTCTCCCCCATACTATATGAAAATGTTTAATATTGTCTTTAAACTTGAATTAATGCAAGTGTATTATTGGAAAATTTTCATATAATTCAAGAGTTAGATTAATATTTACTAAAAGTTTAAGAACATATTGCACATTAGTTTCAAGTTCTTGAATCATATCGAACCAATTAAAAATTCAGTCATGACATTACATATTGGGCTAAAGTTGAAGAACTATTTATGTAATTATTCCAATTATAAAATAAATAAACTCATGTGTCTCGTGAGTTAAACCAACCGTCTTCACATCTTCATTTGTTGTTACCTCACAGACCCAATCCATTCTTGGCCACAAGAGCTCTTGAGGCTCAGCATTAACACCCAGAGAAACTATGGCCAACAGAAACCCTACCCCCCTCTTCTTCTCAGGAGACACAGGCTTAATATCCTTGGAAAAATAGCTTTTTTAACTCAAAAAAAAAAACCCACCAGAAAGGTTAGAAGTAACTTAGAAGTTGCCTTTTTGTCCGGTCAAATTCACCCCACTCCTCCTATTCAACATTCAAATATGAAAAGGAAACCATTCTTCACTCCAACCTTATAAATCACTATCAGTTACAACACAAGCCAACGGTATGGTCAACTTTGTGTACCAGTCTGACAACGCATTTCAACCAGACCCCACAAAACATGATCTCTCCATCATGATTCCTGACTTTTTCCGTTCCAAGGATAAGACTAAACCTTATTTATGTTTTTTCTTACTTTACAAAAAATAACCAATTTTGCCTCTTTTTGGCCCTACCAAGATCTGGTCTTCCCATAAGAATTTTCCTCGGAAGCGATTGACAAAAGGCCACAGATGACATTAGGACATTAGCCTCAACTCTTCAATAGTTAGCAACTTCAAAAGAAACGGAAAGAGACAAAAGCATAGCCACCATTGAAGAAACTAATGATAAATTTCAAGAATCTCACAAAGAGGACATGAAATGGAGGGAATAAAGAAACCAAACTCATAAAGGATCACTTTTGGTTCTCATGTCCCCTCCTTTCGACATAAGGCTAAGGACACTGCGCTTCAGCCAAACATCGATCTCTTGAAATTAAAATTACTTAAAAAAAATTGAAAAAAAGGGAAAAAAGAAAAACAGCAGACGACGACCTCGACGAACAACCGCTTACCGCCACCAAAGGTGACTCTTATTGGGAATGCTAAGACTAACTCAAGACGTCAAGCATAGCAGTAAGACCACTGCTCATCCTCTCCAGAGGCAGCATCAGCAACAGCAACGGCGGCATTATAATCATCTTCGTCGCAATAGTAGAAGCCGTTGTTGTTTATAGCATTAAGAGCACAGGAGGAAGTGGCCACCAGATACGGCATGTTGTGGAAAGATTGAGCAAGGCGGCTAGCCAAAGCGTCGTTGCCCATGGGATCGTTGTACTGTCCACTGCCGTACTCCTCTGCTCGGTGCCTGAGGGTCTCAAACATGAGCTCGGGCTCGTGCTGCATCACCCGGAGGACATCCCCACAGGATGGTCCTGGCATAGCGCGAGTCACTGCAAAGCCATGTGGACCATCACTCTGAGAAACCCGCACGACACTAGGGCCACCAAACAGGTTATGAAGTCCACCAATGGCCTCCTCATAAGCCCCGCCCAAGAACATCCCCAAATAGTACCTACCGCCACCACCGGAGACACTGCGTTCACCTTCTAACTCATGCAAAGGCAAGCTTGACTCACCCCCAATGAACTTATCAATCTTCCCATCGCTGTCACAGGTTAAATCAGAAAGAATCCCCCTCATTCCAGGCCTTTGATCCAGTCGATGAATAGGAACAATAGGGAAGAGCTGGCCGATACCCCAGAAATCGGGAATCGAAGTGAAAATCGAGAGATTCACATGGTAAGTGCGCACCGGGTCTGATGCACCCAATGCCTTGGAAACTATGTCACACAGGCCATCAACATCAGCAAGCTGCTCGATGCCCAGAATTCCTTCCTTGAACTGCTCAATGCATCTCTGCTTCAGTTGATCTACAAGGAGCAAGCAAGTTTCATACTCACCTCTCATGGCTGCAGAATACAAGTTGCCGTAATCTGCACGAGCATCCTCCGTCAGACTCTCCATGAATTGCTGCAATCCAGGAGAAGACAGCACAGGGCCTTCATAAGCGCTGGCAGAAACAGCCTCGAAAATCAGGACTGAGTGATGAGAGACAATTGCACGGCCACTTTCGCTGCAGATTATGGGATGCTTCACAGATTTGCGGTCGCAAACAAAGCGAACAGCCCGAACAACAGCTGCAGCATACTCTTGCAGGTCGTATCCAACAGAGATATCAGAATCACTGGATTTGGATCCATCGTAATCAATGCCAAGACCGCCTCCAATGTCAATAACTTTCATTTGGGCACCGAGACGGACAAGCTCACAGTAGATCTGTGCCGCCTCTCCAACCCCATCAGCAAGCAGGACTGTGGAAGGAATCTGAGACCCGATATGGAAATGCAGCAATTGCAGGCAATCGAGCATCCCGGCTTGATCGAGCTTCCTCACGACTCGCAGAATCTGAGTCGTTGTTAATCCGAACTTACCCTTCTCTCCTGAAGTCGACCCAAAGTGACCGGAATGCTTGGTTCTAAGCTTAGCCCTAACACCAATCACAGGCCTCACAGAGAGCTTCTTGCTCAAATTAATGACCAAATCAATCTCTTCTTCTTGCTCAAGCACAATCACAGTATTAATTGCAAGCTTTCTAGCGACCAAAGCGAGAGATATGTACTCACAATCCTTAAACCCGTTGCATACCAGCAAAGCCTCTGGGTTTCCCTTGCACAAGCAGCTCATCGCGAGAAGGAGCTCCGGTTTTGACCCGGCCTCGAGCCCGAACCTGAATGGGGACCCGAACTTGACAATATCCTCCACAACGAAGCGGTCCTGATTGCACTTGACGGGATAAACGCCCTGGTAATGAGCCTGGTAGTCGAGCGAGCGAACTGCAAAGTCGAAAGCAAACTGCAGCGACTGGAGGCGGTTCTTGAGCACGTCGGGGAACCGTACGACGAGGGGCAGCTGCAGCCCGAGCCCGCCCACGGACTTCGGATCCGAGGCCTTCTTGACGATCTTGAGCAGATCGATCTCCTGGTGGCCGAGGGTCTCCGTGCCGTGCGGGCGGACCGAGATGTTCCCGGACCCGTTCACCGCGAAGTACGGAGCCCCCCACCCGTCGATCCGGTAGAGGGACGCCGACAGCGAGGGAGACCAGAAGGACCCATCGTCAACAGCGGCAGTAGCGGCGGCGGCGGTCGTCGTCGAGAGAGGCGCGCCGGAGAAAGGCGGGACCACCGCGGCCGCCGGGCAAAGAGAGCCGTCCACGGCGAGAGCGTAGCCGGGAGGCGCGACGGCGGGGTCCACGCAGCAAGCGAGGGCAGGCATTATGGGCTCTTCTTTTCCTCGGGGGAAGGAACAGGTAAAGGATCAAGAGCCTGGAGGAGGAATTGTTGTTGCCGTTGTTTTCCGATAGATTTGTGAAGGTGGGGGCGTTGAAACCCGCCGAGGCCGAGGCCCCGGCTACCCCCTCAAAAGAAGCAGTGAGAGATCGGAACCCTAGAGCACAGCGAAACACTCTCGCGCCTCCACAGATCCGTAATAACTACGAGGCAGGCTCAGCAGGAAGGGACGGGGGGGGGAGAGGAATCTCCGCTTCCCCGGGACGCGGCTGCGCGGGCGACGGACGGCGGCCGGTTCCGGGATTCACGCGCCGGAGCAAGATCTCACCTTGCGGATCTGAGAGCGCAGGCGCGAGGAGCGATGTACAGAATCGCAGCAACGCGCAGGAAGAGAGAGAGAGGAAAAGGAGGAGGCAGAGATTTGGTTGCGGGTGGATCTGAATGTGAGGTCGGGGGCAGGAGAGGCGCGGAAAAATCGCGAAACAGCGAGAGAGATTGAGGGAGGGAGAGAGGCGAGGGGCGAGGGGCGAGGGGGATTTTCCGGGAAAGTGAGGGAAAGAGAGAGAAAGAGGAGGGAAAGTGACGATAACGGCTAGGTTATCGCTTCTCCTTCGCAAACGGGGAAGAAGACGTGATGCGAAGGCGGAGTAGGCGAGAATTGCATGAGCGGAAGAGGTGCCTTTTATAGCGGGGCGGGCGGGGGAGCCGAGGGCCTCGTGGGCCCCAGCAGTTTTGGGCCGTAAAAACCCCACCGAAAAAAAAAAAGGAAAAAAAGAGAAATATCTTTTCTCGACTCATCGGGGGAAAGCTTTACCCTTCCCGTCGACGTTGGTAGGACCACCGGATTTCGTGAATTCTGCCATGATTAATTTAGATGTCCTAAGATCTAATTCGCTAAATTGATTTTATTAAGACATTTTGCTATTAGCTTACTCTGGTTGAGAATTCTGACTTCCAATTCATGCCACCACTTATTTTATTGAAAGTTATTGTGGAATATATTTCGACGACGACGACATCTCTTTTTTTCTTTAATACCTTTTTTGCATAAACAGAGTCCGGGATATGTTGGTTATGATAACATTCACGTGGAGAATGCATTTAAGATATTTGATTCTGATCCATATCATGAGATAGATCGTAATTTTTTTTTTTTGCCCACCTATGTAATATCAAAATTTAACTTATTACTAGGATGTGAATTAAGTACAGTGCTAATAATAGGTTGCAGGGATAAGGTTGAATGATGAACCATATTTAGTCATATAAGTTTTACATGTTAATTTGTTGTAAAAACATAAGAATTTGAAACAAATCCAATTACTTACTCATGAGAATAAGCTCAATAATATCCTTTATTTACAAAATAAAGATTAATTTTGTGCTCATCTACTTACGATATTTTCTTTTAATACATGATTATGGTCACCTACCATTGTCTTTTTTTCATTTTAAAAATGCTTATATTCTTCCTATTTTCAGTTTGGTCATGCAAGTTTTATATGTCAATTTGTTGTAAAAAGGTAAGAAATTTAAAACAAATCTAATTACTTAATCCATGAGGATAAGCTCGATCATTTCCTATATTTATAAAATAAGATTAATTTTATACTCATCTACTTACCATATTTTCATTTAATGCATGATTATAGTCACTTACCCTTGCTTTTTTCCATTTTAAAAATGCTTATATTTTTCCTTTTTTTAGTTTGGTCATGCAAGCTTTTACATGTTAATTTATTGTAAAAATGTGAGAATTTGAAAAAAATCCAATTATTAACCCCTGAGGATAAGCTGAATCATATCCTATATTTATAAAATAAGATTAATTCTATGCTCATATACTTACCATATTTTCATTTAATGTATGATTATAGTCACCTGCCCTTGCCCATTTTTCATTTTAAAAATGTTTATATTCTTCCTATTTTCAATTTGGTCATGCAGGCTTCACTTGTCAATTTGTTGTAAAAAGATACGAAATTAAAAAAAAAAAAAAAACCCCAATTACTTAACCCATGAGGATAAACTCAATCATTTCCTATATTTATAGAATAAGATTAATTTTGTGTTAATCTACTTACCATATTTTCATTTAATACATGATTATGGTCACCTACCATTGCCTTCTTTTCATTTTAAAAATGCTTATATTCTTCCTATTTTCAGTTTGGTCATGCGAGCTTTATATGTCAATTTGTTGTAAAAAGGTAAGAAATTTAAAACAAATCTAATTACTTAATCCATGAGGATAAGCTTAATCATTTCCTATATTGATAAAATAAGAGTAATTTTGTGCTAATCTACTTATCATATTTTCAATTATGCATCATTATGGTCACTAACCCTTGCTTTTTTATTTTAAAAATGCTTATATCTTCTTATTTTCAGTTTGGTCATGCAAGCTTTACATGTCCATTTGTTGTAAAAAGGCAAGAATTTGAAACAAATCCAATTACCTAATCCACGACGATAAGCTCAATCATTTCCTATATTTATAAAATAAGATTAATTTTATGTTTATCTACTTACCATATTTTCATTTAATGCATGATTATGGTCACCTACACTTCCCCTTTTTTTTTTTTTTTTTTTTTAATTTTAAAAATGCTTATATTCTTCTTATTTTCAGTTTGGTTACGCAAGCTTTACATGTCAATTTGTTGTAAAAAGGTAAGAAATTTAAAACAAATCCAATTACTTAACCCATGAAGATAAGCTCAATCATTTGCTATATTTATAAAATAAGATTAATTTTGTGTTTATCTATTTACCATATTTTCATTTAATGCGTGATTATGGTCACCTACCATTGCATTTTTTTCATTTTAAAAATGCTTGTACTTTTACTATTTTCAATTTGGTCATAAAAGCTTTACATGTCAATTTGTTGTAAAAATGTAAAAATATGAAACAAATCCAATTACTTACCCATAAGGGTAAACTCAATCATGTCCTACATTTATAAAATAAGATTAATATTGTGTTCATGTACTTAACATATTCTCATTTAATCATGCTTGCATTTTTTGATTTAAAAATGCTTATATTCTTTGTATTTTCAGTTGCAAGCTTTGCATGTCAATTTGTTGTAAAAATGTAAGAATTTGAAACAAAACCAATTACTTAACCCATGAGGACAAGCTTAATTTCCTATATTCATAAAATAAGATTAATTTTGTGCTCATTTACTTACCATATTTTCATTTAATGCATGATTATAGTCACCTACCCTTACCTTTAAAAAAAAAAAAAAGCTTATATGCTTCCTATTTTCAGTTTGGTCAAGCAAGCTTTTACATGTCAATTTGTTCTAAAAATGGAAGAATTTAAAACAAGTCCAATTACTTAACTCCTGAGGATAAGCTCAATCATTTCCTATATTTATAAAATAAGATTAATTTTGTGATCATCTATTTACCATATTTTCATTTAATGCATGATTATGATCGCTCACCCTTGCCTTTTTTCAATTTAAAAATGCTTATATTCTTCCTATTTTCAGTTTGGTCTTGTAAATTTTACATGTCAATTTGTTATAAAAAGGTAAGAATTTGAAGCATATCTATTTACTTGACCCATGAGGATGAGCTCAATCACTTCCTATCTTTATAAAATAAGATTAATTTTGTGTTCATCTACTTACCATATTTTCAATAAATGCATGATTATGATCACCTACCCTTGCGTTTTTTTCATTTTAAAAATGTTGATGTTCTTCCTATTTTCAGTTTGGTTATGCAAGCTTTACATATCAATTTATTGTAAAAAGATAAGAATTTGAAACAAATCCAATTACTTAACCCATGAGGATAAGCTCGATCATTTCCTATATTTATAAAATAAGATTAATTTTATTCTCATCTACTTATCATATTTTCATTTAATGCATGATTATGGTCACGTGCCCTTGCTTTTTTTTTTTCATTTTAAAAATATTTATATTTTTCCTATTTTCAGTTTGGTCATGTAAGCTTTACTTGTCAATTTATTGTAAAAAGGTAAGTATTTGAAACAAATCCAATTACTTAACCCATGGGAATAAGCTTAATCATTTATTATATTTATAAAATAAGTATTTGATTAATTTTGTGCCATCTACTTACCATATTAGTCGGATGATGATAATGAAAGAGATTATCCTCTATGAATCTCTCTACTTGCCATATATGAAGGATTCCTTAAGAGATTTGTTTTTCATTTATTGCATGTTTATGGTCACCTACCCTCACATTTTTTTTTCTTTTAAAATGCTTATATTTTTCCTATTTTCAGTTTTCTAGCATTATTACCTTTTGCAATTTCAACATTTTCTGTTGATTCTCCAATTATCTTCAGTTGGAAATAAATCTTATATTTCCTCTATAAATTTATGCTGAAAGTAACTTTTTGTCTCACCATCTTATCTCCCAAATCACCCTTACATTATCTATATCTAAACTATATTTTAAAATGTTTCTATTTGTTGTCCACTTTAATTTATTTTTCCCATCAAATTTTTCCTTCAAAGGATAAAATTTGAAAAACCATGGAAAAACGAAAAACCACCAATTGTTTTTACTTTGAAAAAACAATCTACTATCTAAAAAAGAAACTTTAAACTACTTAAATTCATTACAAAACACACGGACAAGGAAAACTCAAAACCAATTCAATTTAGGTGAGGATAAACTCAAGTTACTCAACCACTTCTTATATTATAGGAGATGATAATAATGATGGTTCCCTACTTCCTATAAATTTTGCATGATAAGAACAAGATTAGAATAATATGCTACATGCCATACAAAATATTCCTTATGAGCTTCCTTTCCATATAATGCATCTCCCCCCCAAATTCATGTCATTTTTTTGCTCAAAATGCTTCTTTTTTCCCATGTTCGACATATTCATTCGACGTGTGGTTTGAATAAGTTTTACTCTCAATGGTCAAGGTTAAATGTTGGACACCTTAAATTCTTCAAAAGATATATAGAAAATGACAATTAAAGTTATTTGATATCATGTGGAATCGTTTTCATTTTCTCTCAATTTTAGAGATAGTTTTCTATATTGAAATTTAAAAAAAAAAAAAAAAAAAATCACTGCTCGACTTTTATAACTCCCACCGATCATCTTTTTAACTTGCCATTCGTATTGAAAAAAAAAAAATACCCCAATTACATAATCAAGCATAACTGAAAATAATTCTTTGAATAATGTTAAGTACAGTACGATCAATTTACAAGTTAATATATAAGAGAATACGACATGCTCTATATAGGGATAGAAAAATGAGTATAATTATAAGCTTATTTACAATTTATACATTTTTCAAATGAACACAGAGTAAATTCTAAGATAAGTTCCAAGGTAAATAAAGTTTCAGATTCTTAAAAATTAACAACTGGCTCTAATAGAATAGATTCCAAGTATTCTACCCTGAAATCGTTAACGCTAAATCTCATTAGTCGTAGTCTTCTTCTTTATGGGAATTTATAAAAGTCGGAAAATCTCCTACTCTATCCCTGGAAACCAAAGTCTATGTTACGTGGGGGGGTTGCACATGTTACGGTCCGAGATTCCGTTCCCAAGTCCCAATAGAGACAGAGGAGCATCATCATAAACGGCACCGAATCGCCGCGTGGCGTGGGGCACCATCGTGCTGGGCCCCACCCACGGCGTATTCAACTCGCGCGGTCCTGCAGCGAGTCGTTTCGGGTTCATCCGATCGTCCGCCCGACATCTCGCGATAATATCGCGGGCCCGTATCGCCGGGGGAGGAAACCAGCACGAAGCTTCTTGATGGGGATCGCGTGTTCCCGCGGACGGTCAGGATCGCGCCACGTTGGCGATTGGGAAGCCATCATCCCGAACCCTAGAGGAGACCGTCCGTCTGCGCATTCCAACCCCTATAAATTGATGATGGATCGAGGGGACGCCCGGTCCGACGTGGCATATCGTGTCATAGCCGGACTCTTAATTCGTATGTAATTCATGTTTCGCACCTACGTGTCTCGAATAATCAAAATTACTGATTAGGATCAACACGTCTTGGTCTACAACGATTTTGTCTCGACGTGTACAACTAACTAACTTAGCATATTGCGTCCTGCCAAATTCGAATTATTTTTTTTCTCTCAATACCTCGTACTATACTTTAATCACGTTCATGGGGTGCGAAGTAGTCATGTCCGACGGTACCAAGTCCGATTGAATTATGCTACCTTCCTTTTGGAAGTTATACTTGCTCTTTAGAATTTATAAGTAAATTGTTAAATGGATTGTTTTTTTTTTTTTTTTCCTTTTGTATCAATGTATTCGTGATCGTAAGATTGAAAAGTGGCTTCATTTGTTACGTGAAAAGTGAATGATTTTGATTATATTTTCTAAAAAAGTTTCTCTTATAGTGCTTATAAAAATAAATTAGCGAAAAATATTTTTATTACCTATGAAAATATTTAAATATAAATTATTGTCAATAATGAAAACGTTTGTCATTGACTAATTACTTTAAATGATACAAGAAATTATTTTTTGAAATTATTAATATTTTGTGAAATAAACAGAGCCATAATAATAAGAAAGAAAATCATTTTAAAGGGGCACCAAATTTAGGAGGCAAATTGCGTTGGTGGCCTCCAACATGGAAGGAGGAGGTGATGGGTTCAAATCCCCACCTTCTCAGGGGAGATGGGGTGGGGACGCGTAAGTTTGAGTGGGTTTTGAGTCACGCCCGCAAGAGCGGGGCAAAAGTCCGAGAGAGAGTGTAGAATAGGAATAGAGTAGGATCGACAAAAAAAAAAAATTGCGTTGGTGGCCCTTGAATTTTACTTTTTATTTTGTTATTTTGTAATTGATGCATGCGGACGAGGGAACCGGCTGATTTTTCGATGAATTGCTGATACGGTAAAAAGGTGGCCTACTTTCAAGGCGCTGCGATTTGTCTTTGCGTCACCTTCATGTCAACAATCTACTGCTTAATCATTCAGCTTTTGTCCATAATTAGTTGCAAAAAAAGAGAAGAAAATATACTAAATTGAGGATCCAAAACTCACCAATTTTTAATTATGATTATTGTATCATATTTATCCTGATTTTTTGTGATATCAAAAATTTCAAACTATATTCACCTTAACACAATCACTCTAAAGTTATTGTATGAGACATATTTATCCCATCAAAATTTTGTTAAATGATTTTTTAATTTCACTTAAGTCATATGGGTTATAACTACATCAAATACCATTTGCCTTCCCGTATTAGATAAATATTTTTTTTTTTTGGTAACTCATTAACAGAACCTTGACAGAAGATAAATATGTCATAAATGTACAAATTTAATTTTTTTTTTTTGTAATAGAAAAAATTCGGGTAAATGTGTTGGCCATAGTTTGGAATTATTAGTAATCCTATGTGGAATTTTATCCAACTTTTGTAAATCCGGTTCCCGCGATAACACGTCGCTCGAGGAGTGATGCTGCTCGGATTCCCCTACATCTGTGCGTTTGGCCTCTGGTTTCTGAAAAGATCAGTCAAGGTACGGCACGTGAATGTCACGTGGCGGGGACCTATTTGGCTTCTTTCACCTATAATTTCGAAGAATTGACCAAAAAAAAAAAAAATCTCATCTTCCAAAGATAAGATTTTTTTTATTTCTTTTTCTCAATAATCTTTTCATGCGCACTTTGTAGTTGGAATGGAAGAAAACACATCGAGTGCGTTTGGGAATAAATTAGATGCAAAGCTCAAAAAATTAAGTTTTTAGTTTTAGTATTTTTAAAATTACAAAAATAAACAATAACTTATAACTTTTTACATTTTCATGTTGAAATGTAAAAGTTTTTTAGAGTATTTAAAAATTTTATTAAAAGAAATATAAATGCTCTTTAAGTAAAGAGCTTTTGTAAAATGCAAAGTGTGGAAATATAAATGCTCTTTAAGTAAAGAGGTTTTGTAAAATGCAAAGTGTATTTGGTAAATCGTATTTGTGAAGTATCTTTGAACACTTCACAAAATACCGTTTGGATAAATTAAATTTGCAAAAGAAAAAAAAAAAAAAAAAAAAAAAAAATAAAATACGATGGCTAAACTCCGTCACGTCAACTACGGCGGATTGGGGTGGGGGAGAGTTAGCTGGCCAAGGGTTTCGGCTTCTGAAAGCCCCCAGAATCTTTGAGGAAATATAAATGCTCTTTAAGTAAAAGCTTTTGTAAAATGCTCTTTAACAACTTTGCACTTCACAAAATACCGTTTGGATAAATTAAATTTGCAAAAGAAAAAAAAAAGGAAAAAAAAAGAGAGTTAGCTGGCCAAGGGTTTCGCCGGTTACTGCCGACAACTTTGCCGGCGAAGGGTAGGCGGTCTAGCAAGAGGGAGGCGGCGCGGCGAAGGGTAGCGTTCGGCTAGGGTCACCGTGCGGAGGTCACGGCTCGGCGAGGGTCGCAGCGGCGACCTAGATCTGCACGACCAAATCTGCACGTGATCTAGGTTGCCGACGTCCTCTGCACGGCAACCCTCATCGAAGGGTCGTGGGACCCTAGTCGGACCACCTATCCTTCGCCGCACCACCCGCCTTTCGCCGGACCACCTACACTTCGCCGCGCGACCGTGTGTAGATGCTGGTCACGCAGATCTATAGAGAGAAGCGGAAGATGAAGATGAACAATTATCGGGGTAAAACCGGAAAAACGAAAAATTAACAAGGATAATTTCAGAAGAAAATTTTTATTAACCCTCCAAGTCAGCATGCCGAAAAAGCCCAAGGCAACCCCCAACCTACCTTGGGTTTTCAGCTTTGAGAAGGTTGGCCTTTCGCAAAGACAAGTAAAAAAACCATTGCCAAAGACTAAATATTTGGCCCAAAGGTCTTTGAAAGTGGTTCCCAAATGCAGCCGATGGCTTCGTACCATCTTTTCTTTCTCCCTAACTGCCACGTAAGCATTCTTCTTCTTCTTTTTTTTTTCCTTTTGCTCTAGATTTTATTCACATGTTATTGGGACCATCTGTTCAATAATTACCTAAGAAAAGCTTACAATTGTCAAAGCATTCAAAATTATGTATTATGTGCAATTAATTTATCAGTTTGCTGGATTGCAATCCCAAAGGATACCCCTTAGCAAAATATTTTTTTTTTCTGTGAATGGAGGATGTCGACAATCCCCCTATTTCGCATCGGACTGATTTTTATGATCAATAAAAGATTTAAAAAGGTAATGGAGAATCGAGCTTTCATGATTTTGGGTGCATTTATTTTGGCTAAAAAAAGTCAAAAGAAAAAATATATACTTTTTATTTTTTGGCTATAATTTAAAATAGCATCCACATTTAAAAAGTTCAGAAAATTATTTGCAAAATCTACATGTCATATGGATATATTTTTGAAGATTTCGAGCATTTTTTTGTTAAAAAAAAAGTCAAGGTCATTACAATTACACCCTTCACTTCTTTTTTTTTTTTTTGGTCAGTCCTACTCTATTCCTATTCTACACTCACTCTCGACTTTTGCCCGCTCTCTTGCAGGCGTGGGAGCCGAAACCCACTCTCAAACTTATGCGTCACCCCCATCCCCCTTGAGAAGGTAGGGATTTGAACCCCTTACCTCCCCCTTCACTTCTTGGGAAAGACGTTTATACTCTAGAGATCTCCAATTATAAAGTCTAATAGCCTCGAGGACAAAATATATTGTTATAAATAATTTAAATCCAAGATGCTCCTTTATCATCACTTCACACTTGACTTCACATAGCGGAGGTTTTTCGAATATGGGGAATCAATTTTTTTTTTACTTAAATAAGGTTGCTAATGCAAATTTCTCCAATAATTATCACCTTTAATCCTTTAATTACGATTTGAACATAATGACACTTCAGTATTGATTATAAAAACACTTACATAGTTTCTAAGATAATTTCAATTGTATTATGGTCTATTCATGACATAACTTCTTCTTCTTTTTTTTTTTTTTTTTATCACTATAACGATTTGTTTATGATGATACCTAAAATTGATCAAAATAGGTATTTGTCATTTTGAGAGAGACATCAAATTTCATGAGGCATAACTATATCAAGCAAGATATCGACTCTATAATTACACAATGTTATGGAAATTAATTAAGAGTGATTGGCATAAATTTGGACAGCAGAAGGTTTGACGTGTGCGAGATCATGTTATCTCATTGGAATATTATACTTTGTTGTTATAAGCTACGCATTCAATTTAGAACCTTCAACAGTCGTTGTCACATATATATTTGGAAAGTACATAACGAGCAATGATCTAATTATTTTGTAGGACCAAAATTTTAGTTCTACACGACTTAATAAAATTTCAGTAACATACTTGTAGAGTCAAAGCCTCCGCACACTTAAATAAACTCATTAAATACTTTGAGTTTGTTATTATCAAAATGGCGAAAGCAAATTGGCATAAGTGGATAAATCGTTGGCATGACGCCAAATCAGTTAAAAAGAAGAAGTACTAAAATGGAAATATTTAGCATAATTGTCATCCCCAAAAATATAGGAGTGATTGTGATCATGACTGGAGACATGGCAGAAGTGAATTGGTGTACGAGGAGAAGCCATTAGCATGAATTTAAAACTGTTACTTGAAACTGATACCAGCTTGTGGGTCCGATGTCCAAAACTTCGATGACACGTCCAAAACGTGGAGAACAAGACTTAAAATGTATAATTGAGATTTTAAAGGCTCAAGACTATAAAAGGAACATTTCGGGAGAGAAGGAGGATACACACACTCAACCTAATCACGATATTTACTTGCTTTTAACTTCTTCTTTCTTTTCTTTCATCTTACTGAAGTCTTGCTTTTGTGATTTTAGTCTTGAGCTTGTGCCGTGGGCTAAGCTTTTAGAATAGTCGGTAATGATTTTATAAAATCATACATGACATCGGAGCTAAAGATCTTGAGTTCAAATCTTTCTAGACTCCATTTGCCTCCCTAATTAAATTTTCAAACCTAGTACTAGCCAAATGACCAAACTCAGCGTTGATCAAAATTAAAATATACAAAACTTTATCGGAATTTAATCAACGACAAAGTATGATGACATAAAGATACAACACCGAAATTTAAACAACAACAAAGATCCGAGAGCTACAACTAAGATATGTTGAAATTTAATCGACGATGAAATATTTGGAAACTATAGTTACCATACAGAAACTGAAAGATAACAAATTTTGTGTGTTTGGGGGGAGGGGCTTTGCAAAGAGTATAACGTGGCTATCTAAAATCTATAATCAACGGTTAAAAACGATTATTGAAAAAGAAATAATTTTTGTTCATCACAAGAAGTTATGTTATTCACTAACTCCCATTAGCAACATTTATCTTCAACAATCCTAAAATTGCGGCAACAGAAATAACAAACTGGCAGTTATCTCCATGTCAATTGCTCGTTGTTGATAACGATGACTTTATCGATTAACTTCAATGTTCTTGTTGATGACTTTCACAATGTGTTCCTTTAATAATTTAACTGACAAGTTATCGATTCTCTTGAGGTTATTGATGATTCTATTCATAAGTGACTAGACTCTACTGTCATCCACTAAGTCTATACTTATCGATAATCGTAAAAATTTGGTCATTTTTCGGTGTAAACACTTATCTTTGGAAAGGTTTATTATATACTTTGTGATTATACCAATAAATCGAATATAGAAGTTTGACATTGGCTCAAAGCAATTTTTATAATTTTACTTGTAGAGCTATTTTATTAAGTGAAACTTCTATTTACAATTCCCTAAAGTTGAACATTACAATAATTAATAACTGAAAAATGAAAAAGATTTGTCCTTCCTTAAAAGTAACTTACTGTAGCATATACATATCCTATTTAAAAAATAGAGAAATAGAGAATTGTAAATTTAAATTCATTTTTAAGAAATACATATTATTTCTTAAATGGATTAGTAATAGCCACATGACACTTATTTAACGAGTAAGTTTTAACTTATGGATAAGTATTTCTCAACTTTGTAAGTTAAACTAAAAATTCGAACAAAAAAATGGCTCAACTTGCTAACAAATATCTGTTTATCTTTGTAAGTATAACATTATTTCATTGAGTAAATTTATCTTAATAATTTCACTTAAAAGAAAGATAGGAAAATAACATCAACGACCTAAAAAAGAAAACGGGATTTCGTATTTTGTACAAACCTTGTCTATTTCTATGTAATTATATTTCTTACTTCAAGAAATGTCGAGACAGAAATAGACCATTTCGAATGAACATTTAAATGTCGTCTACTATTTTTCATATTAATTGCTATAAATACATTAATCTTAATTTAAAATTAAAGTGAAAATTTTTATTGTGATTTTAGCTAATCATGTCTGTTTAAGTGATGACTTACTAAACCTCTTGCTTTCATATAATTTATTTTAAATTACACAGAGTAGTGGATACCTGAAAACTAAAAGCTAGATTAAAATAATACAAAGCAACTTATTGAAGTAAAGTTAAGTAAGTCCATTTGGTTTAAAATAGCGGACAGTGCCATCGTTACCCACTAAGTCCACGCCGAAAATTTTCATTGTGATTTTAGCTAATCATATTTATTCAGAATTTTCATTTTCATTATTTTCTTTAAATTTCAATTTATTTTTAACACAAAACAACGTCGTTTTGTTTTAATGCCCGTTTTGGGTTTAATGAGTTCGGTTTGGCTTATAAACGGCCATGTGAATGAAAAGCTAATAAAAATAAAGTTACTTGGACTTTTCCGTCCACTATAGCGGAAGGACTAAAATGAAGAACAATGACAAGTTTTTGTTATTAAATGCACAAAATGAAAGTTTTAGGACTCATATGCTTGACCAATACACGTTTTAGGACTCCTCCCATAATTATGCCAAAATTATATTGAAATGGAAAACCCCAACTAAACATATATCTTATTAATTAATAATATCCTTTGTAATTCGATGGATAACTTATTTTAGTAAGTGATATTCCTCTTTAAAAGAAAATTCAACTGTATAGCAAATACGGACGTTATGATCTGTTTATAAGATCGACTGAGTGCTTCTTTTATCTTTTTTACTTTATAGAAAATAATTTCATATTTTCAAAAATTTATTCTACTTTTGGTGATATCAAACTTCCATAAGAGCTATGCGATGGAGGAAATTAAAATAGAAAAGGTGGGTTTGTGGAAGGGAGATATATGCATACTTTCTGTTAAAAACATATTTACTTATTTATTGTGCGGACTCCCAAATATAACATTTCCAGAATAATATGTGAGTTAAATGGAAACATTTCTTCCCATTTTACAGTAAATACAAATGTACAAAAATAGTGAAACTCCCACAAAATTTCAAAGTTTAATTATGTTTATTCAGACTTTGGTGGGACTGGGCAAGCTTTGAATCGACCAGGTCAACCTCCTGACCAGGCAGTTCAAATGGCATAATAATTACTAATTTGGACTTTTAGAGAGGGGGAAAAAGACCAATTGGGTGGACTTATTTAATAATAAAGACAATGAACATCCAGGCTGACGATACCTTAGGCGAGCTTCATTCGGCGGAAAAACGGCACTGCGGGAAAGTAGTTTCGGCGACGACGCCATCGCTTGCGTATTCAAACGACAAGAGGAAGCAACGAAACGCACTTTTAGGCCTTGCCAAAATGAATTTTCTTCTTTAAAAGGGTAGGCCCCATCCCTTGGTAAGAGTTAATCATGTCAAATTTGGAAACAACGGGGACTTTCAGCTGGGTAGCTTTATGTTTATCGTCAGGGGTGAGGTGTACCCACCAAGATCGATAACCAATTTGGGTTGGCACGTTAGCAATTTGGGAACGTTACCCAACATATATTGTCTCGAGGAGAATTCAACATATGAAGCTTGTAATACCTTAAATTCAAAAGCAGGTTTTTTCATACAGTGATGCATCATGCTCCAACTCGTTAATTTAATTACTGGAAGTTATTTCTATATAGAGCGTCATCAATTGACTTCATCGTCATTGAATTCATGTGATTTTATGTTGTTACGGAAAAGTTTGAATGGGATGATGTTTTTTTTTTTTTTTCGTTAAAATTGATCAAGATGTGTTAAGTTATGTCGGCTTTGAGTGAGTCACTATCGAGTGTTCAATTCGATTTTCCATAAATTTTTACTGCATGAGTCAAGTTCTCAAGTTGTGTGTCGAGCAATTGATGTCTAACAATGGTGCACCATTTGCCTATGTGAAGTGGTCTTCTTAAGATGAGCTAGTACGTTGCCATGACCTAACTAAAGTCTAACTAGATATGAGCTCTATTTGACGTGGTTGACCTAAAGATCAACCGATCGACTTAAGTGGCATAATTTTTAAAAAACTTCACTCGTGTAGCGTCACTGATTTTCCTAATCATAAAATCTGATGAGACATTAAAATTTATAACAATTCTATTGAATATCTTTTAAAGTTTGGGCACTTTGATAGCAGATTAAAAAGTTACATCACTTAAAAGATCAATTGACAAGTGATGGCATCGAAGCAAGCGCCGTCCCTTAAATTTAAAATAAGAGTTACACTATTTTTTAGGGAAAAAAGCTATAAAAAAATAATAAGTTATATTTACTGTGACACATTTACCATAAATTTTTTTACTCTAAATTGTGTCCACTATGACATATTTACCACAAACTTTTTTTTGACATAAAAAATCAAAAACTTATATTTATGTGACACATTTATCTTTGTCAAAGGTTCACTAGATGAACGTTTTCTTTACCATGTCAATACTATTTGCTTTCTAGCATCCATGTAAATAGATTTTTAATGATTCTCACCGATAAAATTTTGACGGAGGGTAAATATGTCATATAGATACAAGTTTAGAATTTTTATTGTCACCGAATTTTTTTAGGATAAATGTGTTATATGGTTTTTGGTGCTTTTGCCATTTTTTCAAACGCATGAATCCAGGTGTTAGAATCCAATTTGGCCTCAACCACCGTCGAAAGACTCTTATCCCTGCGTGGGACCATTCTTTAAAGACCACACCAGTCCAAGCAGTCCACGTTATACTCTAAAACTAAAACGGACGCAAAGGGATGGAGTCTATCCACGAAACTTTCCACTAAGCGACGCTCCCTCTCATCAACTCCACGAGCATCGTCGGCTTGGTGGGCGCGACGCGGTCTCGCCGTGGAAAATTTGCTGGCCCAGCAAGAGAGAGAGATCTTTCGAGCATACAAAAAGGGTTCGAGATGCATGTGCAGATGGACTCTTAAGAGTTGCCGTGAAGGACAAATTCTTCTTTTACCGGCAACTTGCGAGTGGGCGCATTGACTGTTTGACTAGCAAAAGGGCCAGTTCAGACATGCTTTTGCCTTGCGTCTTCCGTCTTTGTTTGGTTGTGGCAGTTTCACATGAAAATGGAATAGCATTGCTGTTTGGTTTTTGCTTCCTGTGCCGAGATCAGACGGTTTCTACGATGCTGTCTTATCGCCGAATGCTAGGTGGAAGATGGTGCCACGCGTGATATTCCTTAAACAAGGCAGGATTCATATAGTTTTGTCAATCGTGATATAGTTTGTCAACTGCAATTGCGCTAGTTCATGATACACGAAGGAATCCATTGACACCACTTTTCTATGTGTAGGTATCGAGGGTCTCATGGTCAGCATAACCAAACAAATTGTGTCTTATACATAGTGTGCAGCAACATTTTCCCCCTTGTCCCAAAGCACTAGACAAGATCCGACCATACAAATTTAGCGAAATCAATGCAAGATCCATCGGAATTAGTGATCCGTCCAGGGATTCTTCAGTTATATATAAAGTGCAACTTGCCTCATGCGGTCACTGCCATGAGTATTCCATCAGGAGGCTTGAATAATATGAATCGATTTGAATTGTATGGTATCAAAACAGTATATCTATTGGAGGTGTGGGGACTCGTATAACCATTTTGCCGGTATGATCCTAAGGTCCTAGGCCCTAGGCGAACACTTATGACAGTAACATGTGACCGATATGTTTCTCGATCTCAAGTCCCATGTAAATTAGGAGAGCCATTATTGATCCATACATAAAACTTATCTTTTGGTCCGCAGATACGATGGCACCACCTGGCAGCATCCTTAAGCCCACGTGTTTTTCCAACTGCCAACACAAGCCAATAGCATAACAAATTAAAATTATTCAACAAAACTTTATACATATATTGGTCTCTCTCTTGACATTTCGGGCTATAACAATCATAGGATAATTACAAATATTTCAACTAAGGACAAATCTTTAAAAAGGTAATTTTTCTATCCCTCTCTTCTGGTGGCGACTCTTTTCTGTTTGGAAATTCATAGGTGTTTTTTAAAGTACAAGAATATTTCAAATCCGTGTGGCTTGACTCCCCTTGTCAGCAATTTTTCCTTGCAGAACGAAAATTTCGTCAATGATTGAAAATTATAAAATGAGAAGATCAGGAGACTCTCCAGTAAATTACTTCCTCAGATGATCCAAAACAGACATGGAAGGTGATGACACGATAATACCCAACACGAGATCTAGTTTTTCTTGATCGGTGCTATTAGTTTATTCAGGAAGCAATCACGCGACAGGTTCTGAGATCAGACCCTGAATTTCTGGACACGAGAGGGACACCAAATTGGAATACATCACACATTGTCAGTATCATGCAATGAACACACATCATTATCGATGGGGCTACGAGACATGAGCTTTTTAGGGGACATATATGTGTAATTAACAAAGGAAGTAGCTGAAAATTCTTTGTCCACGGAGCGCGTACATATACCTAAGTTTCTGGGTACTCGTTAAGCAATTAATTAGAAAATTGATTCTTTTTTTTATACATTGGCAATTGTCACATTTTATGTAATCAATGCTTTAGAAATTGAACCATTTTTTATTTAGTAGGATTAACCAGTCTCCTGATAATAGTCGCTAATACTAAATATAATCACTCAACCTGAGACATTATTGCTTGCCTTTAAAGTAGTAAACTCGATATATGTGAATAGTTGAATCATGTGAATTCCACCTGAGGTCCACATGATCCAATGAGTTGTATACATGTCCCAGTGTAACTAATAATCTTCCCTCGTACCTATGCTGCTTGTTGCTACCAACCTCTATCGCAGCTTTCATCACTAACATTGGCCACAAGAATTCGAAAGCCTAACTCTCTCATATGAGGATGACAACGCTTGCTCAGGTGGAGACCGACAAATGGGTCAATGGAGTTGGCTATTGATGCATCAAATATGAGGGTCTATATTGAAATGACTCTTGAAATTAAATTAAACGCTTTTTCATTTAATATATTTACATAATTCGCACTCAACCCGACCATATCATAATCTATAGCCATATTAATAACTCCCTTTTTTTAATGTATTGACTAAACCGCCGTTCTAACCACCTTATCAATCTCACCACCACTCAATTGTTAACAACTCCTCATTTCCACCACCTTCAACTAATAAAAAGAATTGGCAAATTAAAATATAAAAAATAAAAGGAACTAGAAAATTTTCAAAAATTATAAAGGAAATACAATTTCATAATATTTGAATTTTATAAAATTGGATAAAAATAACAATATGGACAAATTTGCTTTGTTGTAGATTTGCATCTGTACCCACCGTGGCGGCCACCATTGCCCTTTTAGAGGATGGCAACCATTTCATTAGTGGCCACCATTGCCCTCGACCATGAATCGTGGAGAGGGAGGGAGATATGTTGGAAATATATATATATATATATATATATATATATATATATATATATATATATATATCCACATCGAGAGACTATTTATCGCAATCAGATAAATTACATAGAAAATAATGAAGCCGACAAAACGATAACAAATTAACTCTGATAAACATAGCCACTAGACGAAATGAATGGGTTATTGCCTAACTTTGTGCTAGGCATCAACTCAGGAAGTCCTCGGCCCATCTTCTCGAAGAGATACAATCTTGAAACTGAGGAATGCTTTGAGCACGAGAGTTCCTTTGCCCAGTGCAATAAGGTAGAGATGCTAGTGGAGCCTCTGTGGATTCTCGCCTGAAGTAGCCTTTGCCGACCCCCACAGTCATTTGGCTATGCCTTGCATCATATGGAAAAAACCAAAAAGATTGTGATAGAATTAAATAAGAGGTGAAGTATGGCTAACCGAATATCCCTAAGGTGATTAGTTATTGCCAACGATACTAAGCAGCTTTACGAATTATGCCTCCCAAGATATAATACCTAACACCCATTTGAATTAGCAATATGCAAACGAGATTCTGTTGAACACTTCTCAAAATTGGCACACTTGGGAAAAAATTTGAAGAGTAATTCTACTCTAATTTCCACATTCCATATACTCTATCTTCCATGGAATGAAGAATAGATTCTATCTTCTATTCTTCTCTCTTCTCTTTTCTATCAAATGAAGAATAGTTCAATTTCATGCATAGAGTTTGAATAGAGATTAACTAAACACACACAGGAACTGAAAAGATATTTGAACTCAAGAAATACATGGACTTAACATATAGATTAACTAAAGAGATTCATGAACTTTAGAAATACATGAATTCAAGATATTCATGAACTAAAGAGATTCATAAACTTAATAGATTCATTAATTGAAGAGATTCATGAAGTTAAGATATTTTATGAACTTAACATATACATGAACTAAATAGACATGTGAACTAAAGAGATATGTCTCATTTTTCTAACAGACATTGATCCATTAACTCATAATTACAATCCCCCACATTAATGGATCAACAAAACATTTTTCACTCGAAGAAATTCTAAGAGTGCTCGTGGAAATACAATGCATCAAGATAGATAACTTTCGCTTTAAACCGTCTTTAGTGCAAGCCGATCCGACTTACTTAAATAGTCAATGGACTAAACCTTAAATCACCGGTTGTTAGTGTAAGCCCAGATAATAGACCTTAGACAGAGTGTCTATGATTCAAGATTAATTCTCAACTGTGTTCATTCTTTCAGCCCTAAATCTATGAAGATTCATGCATGCTTTAGAAAATCTTGATTTTAAAGATTTTCATAGAATTGGCCAGCTCCACGTAGATAGGTGCATTCCTATTAAAGGCATCCTACCACACTATAGTAGGATGTTGTATTTCCTAGCTACAATAATCATTAAACGCAAAGCGTATCCTTAAAATGCTTTAGAAAGCACTATTGTATCATAAGAGTGGGAGACAATTGTATGCTAGAGTCTCCAAAATTTGCGTTGTCTTATTAAACTTAGTCCATGGAATCTCCAATCAAAAAATTAGATTTCCACCTTAGAACCTCTTTGTTAAGTTAAGCCTTTTGACCTCAATCCCTTCAATGCGTAGTTTACTTGCTCTTTCGAAAAAATTTTTGTTAGTGGATCCACAATATTATCCTTTGACTTCCCAAAGTCCAAAAAAATTATTCAATTTGAGAGTAACTGCATGTTATCATGCATATAGCAAGTGTGTCTAGACTTACTGTCAAAATCACATCTATGCCCTTGCAATTGTTGCTTGCTTGTGACAGTGAATGCACACCACATACATAGGTTTTAACTACAATGGAACATCCCCTAAAAGGTATTGAAGTTAATCTATTTCTTCATCAATTTTATCCAGAGCAATTAACTGAGATTCCATCGTGGAGCACACTATTAGAGTTCACTTTAAGGATTTCCATAATATTGCGACACATCCTAGTGAGAACACATATCCGCTAGTTGATTTCAATTCATCAAAATCCACATGAAATTTGCATCACTAGAGCCTTCCAAAATAGCTAGGTGTGGAAGAAAGGATCATACACATCTTTAATGCCGAACCCTTTAAATCTCTCAATTACCCTTTCAATGTAATAAGATTGAGTTAAATCTAGACCATCGTAATTCCTTAGAATTTCGACGTCTAGTATTACATCCATAGCACCTACGTCTTTCATTTTAAAGTTCTTGACAACATTCTTACTGATGTTTATAACCTCAGCGTTATCTCCAAGAATCAGCAAATCATCTTCATATAGACAATTAAGTACACATCCACCTGACACGGATTTAATGTACACACATTTGTCACAGTCATTAACTCTATATCCATTTGGATTATCACATGGTCAAACTTCTCATGCCATTGCTTATGGGCTTTTTAAAATCTGTATAATGATTTGACAAGTTTATATATTTTGCGTTGAATCTTTTGACCTTGAATCCTTCAAGTTGTTCCATATAAATTTCATCATCGAGATCCCCATTCAAGAATACAGCTTTCACATCCATCTAATGTATTTGCATGCGCTACTATTTTAAGCATAATCTATTAATATACAGTACGTCATGTTAGGTACCAACCGAGTTTGTTTAAGTGGAGGAATCACTACCTTGGCTAGGGACCCCCACACTTTCAAAATTTGTAGGATGGTAACCTTCTTGATATAGTAGGGTGTAGTCTGTTGGCCATGATGAGCTTGAGTAGCATGGACTCGTTGTCCCTCCAATGCCAATAGTGGGATGTGTTTTGCCCCCACGCCTTTCGCCCTCAAGTCTTTCGCTCTAGTCCACATGACATTTGAGCCTTCACCCTCGAGCCTTTGCTGAACCACATGAACCAATCTTGACTTGAAATCGGCAAGCCAATGAAAAGCCCCGGCAGGCTCGACCCATTAGGTTTGAGCTCATGTCCCATTATCTTTTTGCCCCACTAGGGTTATAAGCTCACGTGAGCAAACTTGGCATCCGAATCTCCTTTAGAGTTCTATTGAACCATCCTTCTAGATATGGAACCATATACCATTTGGCTTGTACTATTCTAAAAAATAGTCTTGGGTATATCAACCATGTGAATGTTATGATGGATGCGGAAATTATAATGAAATTAAAATTGAGAAAAATAAAGAACACATATTTACATGGAAAACTATCGTAGGAAAAACCATGGAAAGAGGAGAAGCAAAATCCACTATAGAAATTCAGCAATTATAAAAGTTGGATTAAAATAAAGACTCTTTTCGTCTCAACTTCTTAATCTAATAACTTCATAAAAATAATATTTATACTACTCTCAAATGTTGAGCCCACAAAGAAATCAAGACATACTTAACAAATCTCCATATTGGCTTGAATTCTACAACTTAGTTGCAACAAACATTAATTAAATCCAAGAAATGCTTGAATTTGGCAATAGGCAAGGGCTTTGCCAACATATCCATTTGATTGTTTTCGATACTAATCTTCAAGACCTTGATATAACCATCAGCAATAATGTATTGAATAAAATTATGCTATACATTGATTTGCTTTGCCCTCTCATGATGCAATTGATCTTTAGTAAGATGTATAACACTTTGATTATCGTAATAGGCAGTAGTCACACCATGATCCACACTAAGCTCTTCAAATAAGCTTCTTTACCATATGACCTCTTTAACTGCCTCTACAATAAGCATAAACTTTGCTTCTGTAGCAGACAAAACGACGATTTGTTGTAAAGTAGCTTCCTAATTGACTATCACAACCTTCAATAGTAAAGATGTACCTAGTCAAAGACCTCCTCTTATCAAGATCACCAGCATAATCATAATCAATATATCCGATAAGAGTGTAACCATTTTTCCTAAATACTAAACCAAAATCAAAAGTACCATTCTAATATTTCAAATCCCATTTCATGGCTTGCCAATGAACTTTGCCTAGGCATAATAAATATCTACTTACCTTGCTAACATCATGTGAAATGTCAGGTTGAGTACAAACCATGACATAAATAAGATTACCGACTACACTAGAGTATGGAACATATGACATATATTTTATATCCCCATCTATTTGCGAACATACATTAACTAATAATCTAAAATGAGCAGTAAGAAGAGTACTCACTGGTTTGGTATCTTTCATGCCAAAATGATCAAACAACTACTCAATGTAGCTTTTCTGGGAGAGATATAATATTTCCCTTTTTTAATCTCATCGAATTTCATGCCTAGGATTTTTTTTCATTGCACCTAAATCATTCATCTCAAATATAGCGCTTTACCATGCCTTCAAATTATGTATATTGAATTTATTTTTTGTTGCAATCAACATGACATCAACATATGATAATTGATAAATGAAAGAGACACTTGGAAGTTTGCATAGATATACACAACTATCATATTTGCTCTTACAATAGTCAAGTTGCATCATAAGCAAATCAAATCTTTATAACCATTGTCTAATCAATTACTTCCAACCATATATAGACTTTTTCAATAGACAAACATTGTATTCCTTACCTTCAAACTATAAACCCTTTGGCTAACCCATATAGATTTTCTCTTCAAAGTTCATTATGCAAGAAAGCTCTTTTCACATCAAGTTGCTCCAACTCTAAATCATGCATAGCAACTAAAGCAAGAAAAGCCCGGAAGGAACTGTGTTTGACGATAGTGCAAATATATCATTAAAATAAACTCCATCAATTTGACTATAGCCTTTAGCAACTAGATGCTCTGAACTTGATGTCTTCAACTCCAAGAATACATTCATTTCTTTTGAAAACCCCCATTTTTTTCCTTTTGGTGGTTTGACAAGCTCCTAAGTTTAATTCTTTTCAAGAGATTGCATTTCTTCATCCATAGCAACTAACCACTTTGCTAGATCTTTTGAAGTGTTAGCTTCTTTCTAGATTTTACGCTCTTTATACTCTAATAATTCTGCAATTGAAAGAGCATGAGTGACAAAATCTAAGAACCTATATTTCTATGGAGGCTTCACCATCCTTCTGCTAGAGAAACATCTCCAAGTGATTTTGATGATTTCCAAACTATCCTTATTATAATATTTATTATGACGATTGCAGATCTTTGTGACAAGTATTAAAGACTACGTGATGTCCACGTAGGTGGTGAAAGATCATGAAATGTCTTAATAGTGTTTTTCCATAAGCAACACCAACAAGTCAACTGATGTCGATGTTTACATTGAAACTATGCACACTAGGTAATTGTTACGGATAGATTGAAGACATGTATAAAAGAGAAGATCCTAGAAGCCAAATGTTAGACACGTGCAAATACAAAAGATTGAAAATATGCTACACGTTGTATTTCAAGCAAAATGCTTTCCTTCGATTGTTTTTCCGAGTGTTGTATTCTTGTTATCTGAATAATTTTGCTAAAGGTTAAGTGTATAAGAATATGAGCTGTAGCTGAGTCAAAATTGTATGATACTATTATGTAAAAGTATTGGTGCTTGCCAATTATAACTTTTTGAGCATATTATTAGTGCAATCTAGCCGAACTTATGGTTGTTAATCTGAAGAGTGAATGTAAATTTGGGGATAAAACCGAACAACTATACATCTTTGTGTGCTACTATTTTTCTCTCTTACTTCTTCCACAAGTACACAAAACACTTAGGAACTTTGAAACATCACATTGACCAGATTTTTACTTAGAATAAGCTATTTTCCGCAAAAGATTGTCAAGATTTCAAAGACAACCCATCCACCTCCAATCTAGGTTGTATTGTTAGCCCTAACACCTTCTTGGTTTATCTTTGTAGTAGAATATTGTTCCTCTTCAGGTTCTTCAAACTCGGTATTATCGAGTGTCGGAAACCTGGAGTGCCAAAACTTGGCATGAAGGGACACTTAAGTGCCAATCCAGTCAAAATCTGACCAAAATGCTGATGTGGCGATTTTCTGGCAAGGTAAGTGCAAAACGATGTTGTTTTGCATGTTGACGTAGCTAAACAAAAGCAAAAACGATGTAGTTTTGTTTTTTGACGTGGTAAATAATTAATATAAAAATTAATTAAATTAAATTATAAAAATAAATAATAATATTATTTAAAATTAAAAAAAAGGGGGAGGGCTCGGCGACCCCGGCCGATGCTCCCCCCATCGTTGCCTGCCCTTCCCGACGACGGCGGGGGAGGCGACAGCAGCGAGGGCTCAACCCTCAGCCACTTTGCCTCCTCTCTCTCTCTCCCCACCCCCTCTCTTTTTTAAAAAATTTAAATAATTATTATAATTATTTATTTTTATAATTAAATTAAATTAAATTATATATTAAAATTTGAATCCGCTAAAAAACAACGTTGTTTTTGCCTTTTTTTTTGTTGAGTCAGCATTCCAATGAGCCACGTAGAAGAAAAAAAAAATAAAAAATTGCCATGTAGGATTTCTAGTGAGGTTTACCAAAGATGGCACTTAAGTGTCCCACTTTTAAAATAAAGTGACAAAGTGTCACTTTCCTAAATTTTGGCACTTAAATGTCCATTCGTGCCAAGTTTTGATAATTAGGGTGTACTTCTCCTTGGTATTATCAGTAGAGAACTAAATTGAATGTAAAGAAAATACTTTAAGCTCTACATTCTCCACAATACTTTCCGAAGTTTCATCATAATGATCCGATGATTCCTTCTTAGGATGAAACATAACAAAGTCATCAAAAATAACATCTCTAATGATAATAATCTTAGATGAATCAGCACACCAAAGTCTATAACCTTTTACACCAAAAGCATAACCAAGAAATATGCATTTTTTGCTCTAGGCTCTAGTTTGCCTTCGCTAACATATGCGTATGCTAAACATCCAAATACTCAAAAGAGAAAATTAATTAGCGGGTTTATCTTACCATACTTCCTCAGATCTCTTGCACTCAATAGACGTGTAGAAAATGATTTATCAACCAACAAGCTATATTGATTGCTTCCGCGTAGAACTCCTTACCTAAACTAGCGTTAGACAATAGACACTTCTTTCTAATAAGGTTCTATTCATGCATTATGCAACATCATTCTATTGTGGTGTATTCACTATAGTACGATGCCTCACAATACCTTCAATTTTGTATATATCATTAAATTCACCTCCACAAAATTCCAGCCCATTATTTGTTCTTAGCTGCTTAATCTTCTTAATAGTTTGCTTCTCACTCAATGTTTCCCGTTGATTAATTATAACAAAAACATCACTCTTTTGCTTTAGAAAATATACTCAAACATTTCTTTAAAAACATCAATGAAAGTAAGTAATACCTTGAATCAAGGTCTTTTGAAAGAACTTTCGCAAGTCACCAAAGAGTAGAGTGATTATAATCAAAAGTGCCATTTGTTGCGTGAGTTTCTGTCTTGAAATTGACCCTTTTCTATTCTCCAAAGGCACAATGCTTACAAAAATCCAATTTTCTAATTTTCTGATTGCACAAAAGACCTCTCTTACTTAGCTCCTTCATCTCTCTACAACTCATATGGCCTAATCTCATATGTCATAATTTAGTATTGTCTGATTCTATCATAGGGGATGAGACTACAGCTGAACTAATAACTATAGTGCCTTATAGCTGATATAAAGCGTCAATTTGCAGTGCTTTCATCGATAGAAGTGTTCCTCTCATAATATTCACAACTCTATCTTTAGCTATAAACCTACAACTGTTAGCATCAAGTGTACCTTAAGAGATGGGGTTTTTCTTTAGAATAGGAACGTGTTTGACATTTTCTAAAGTCTTGATCAGGCCGTTGTGCATCTTAATATTGATAATCACAATCCCAATTGCTTTGTATTTAGCGTTGTTTCAATTAAAATAACTCCACCATTATATCCTTTGTACATGGAGAACCAATCACAATTAAGACAAATGTGGTGTGAATAGTCTGAATTATCCAGCTATCATTGAATTTATTTTTATCATCAGCAACTAATAACCAATCTTCATTTTCTTCTTCAACATCATTAGCTTGAGCAAGATTTTTGTTTCCATGATTTTGCTTGTTTTGGTAGTTCTGATTGTTTTGCCGATTTGCATTCCCTTTGATTTTGCTAATTCATATGATTTCTTTATTGCTGCTTTTCCTTTAGTTTTGGACAATTTGTCTTGATATGCCCATTAGACTTACAATAGTTGCGAATAAGATTATTATGCTTTGATTTGATGTGGTACTGCCTCCATTACTTCACTCAATAGACTTTCCTCTAGCAACTAGACCGGCCCCATGATCATTATTGTCTTTAAAAAATCAATTATGTTTCTAGTTTTTGCTTATTTAGAAGACTAGTCTTCAAGATCATTAGTTTCTCTACTAACAATTAAGGTCTCTCTAAAATTCTTATAGGAGGAAGGTAGTAAAACTAATTATAAGAGAGCCCGATCCTTATTTTCAATCTAAACATCAATACTTTTAATTCAAAGATAATAACATTGAACTAAAAAATATGAGATTTAAGATAGCACCTTTAGTTATATGAAGAGTAAAGAGTCGTTGCTTGAGCCTTAATCGATTAGGGAGGGATTTTGTTATAAAAAAAAAAAAAAAAATCTCCAATTTATTCCATAAGTCCGTAGCCGTTTTCTGATCTACCTCTTGCAAAACTTCATTCGTGAGACACAATTAAATAGTAGACATAATTTTTTCATCCAATTCTTCCCAGGTTACATCTGACATACTTTATGGTTTCTTCTCATTCCCAAACGGAGTTTTCTTCAAACCCCGCTACGTAAGATTAACCAACATACAAACCTACCATAGGTTCAAACTACTACTCCCATCAAACTTATCTATATCAAATTTTGTTGTTGAACTTGAAGCCATAACCAAAATATCGAAAAACCCTATGGCAATAACAGATTGTTATGATTGATGTGGAAACTATAACGGAATTAAAATTGAGAAAAATAAAGAACACATAAATTTACATAGAAAACCTTTGTGAGAAAAACCATGGGGAGAGGAGAAGCAAAATCCACTACAAAAATTCAAGGATTACAAAAAGTGACTAAAAAAATAAAAACTCTTTTTGTCTCAATGCTTTAACCTAATAACTTAAGAAAAATAATATCTATACTATTCTCAAACCCTAATGTAGTACCCGTACCACCATAGATGGTCTAGGTCTGAAGACCCATGGTATGTGGAAAAAACCAAACAAATTTTGACATAATTAAACAGGAGGTGAGATGTGGTTAACCTAATCTTCTTAGTGCGATTAGTTTCTGATAATGGTGCTAAACAGTTTCATGAACTATGCATCTCAAGATACAACACCTCACACTATTTGAATTAGCACTAGGCAAACATGACTCTATCAAACTCTTATCGAAACCGGCATAATTAGAGAAAAAATTGAAGAGAAATTCTACTATGTTCTCTATATTCTCTACACTCCATGTCACGCCCCGATCCTCTAAGTGTGTGCCCATTCCTCGGTGGTCGATTAAATAGCGATGTCCCAAGACGCGTCGCCGACCCATTCATTTTAATGCGCATGCGAAAGCGAATAATTAATCCCTAGACAACAACAAGATGGGATAGAAAAGTAGGGCCACAATTTTCAAACCACATCACACCTTTATATACATGTCAAACTAAGTCATATACAATATTAGCCGATATATATAAGGTTTGCAAAAGGGGGGGGGGGGTAGAGGACTACAGATCCTTTAAGCATTTGAGTCCTCCACTAAATACTCCGGGGACCCTAGATTCGACAAACTCGAGTCCACCACTGAACCACTTGGAGGGTCTACCATGCTTTCCCAAAAACAACCTCTAGCACCGACATAGGATCTCATACTCCGATATGGGACCCTCTCTTTGTCCATTCCGCTCACGACGGTACCATGATCTTTATTGATGGGGTACCTTATGGGGTAGACCCGCATCAACCTAGCTCACGGACCTCACAAGTTCATAGACCCATCCTCTTGGGTTCCCATGAAGCGGAATATAAAACACATGCTCGGTGACCCTCTTCGGTTGTCCAAAATGCTCGGGAGGAGCTGCCATCTAAGGACCTGAAAATGTTATCCCACAATGGGGTGAGACGGCGTCTCAGCAAGTTCGCCCCCTAAACTTCGACTAGGAGGGAAATACGCCCCAAGGGCTGCCTAAGCACAAGCACAAGTCAAAAGACTTACCTTTGCCTCCGTTCCTTCCTGCAAGTCAGTATAATTCATATAATCATCCAATCATTTCAATTCAATTCACGCCAAACATCGATCAATCGACTCACTCGACTTCACACCAATAAGACCATCTTTCAGTCAATCCATTCAATACTATCTATAAAGTCTTATCACATCAAGGACTGCTCACCCTAAACTGAAAATAGATAGTATAGCTAACTCTAAGCTGATAAAGTATACTGCTTACTCTAAGCTGATATATCAATGCCCTCAGGCAGATATAGTATACTGACGATGCTCACCAGAAGCTGCTAAGGTATATTGCTCACACTAAGCTGATATATCAAAGCCCTGAGGTTGATATAGTATACCTATGATGCTCACTCTAAGCTGATAAATGATATATTACTCACTCTAAGTTGATATATCGAGGCTCGTAGGCTAATATAATATACTGTTCTCACCACTTTTATCATTCCCGATAAAAGTAATCGTGTGTGGGTACACGATCAGCCTTAGCCAAAATACAATATTTTCCCTTTTGAAAATTCCACTAATTCCAATTGTCCACAAATACATTTTTGGCGTTGTAAACGGACGCCCGATATTTTCTAATTAAATACCGAAATTCTTAAATTTTGGAATAAATACCCCAAAATTACAATTCACACTCAAATTGCACGAACTAGCACTCAATTAAATAAACCAACCGCACAATTGCAATCAGCACGAAATTCCGGTCACCAGCTATCCCAGTCTAATTTCCGAAAAATAATAATTAATTAAATAATTACAAAAATTAATTAATAAATACCAATAAATGCAACTTAGGCCGGAAAAGCCTAATTAAATATCGAAATAGGCCCGGAAAAATTATGAACCTAACTAGATAAATACTACAGTTTATTTAGTCTTTAACTACACTACTCTAACCACCTAACATGCATAAACGATTAATTAAATTTCTAATCCATTCTAACTAACCACCTAATCCATACTTAACTTAAACTAATCAATCATTAAGCATAATTAACTCCCTAAGTATAGTTTAGTGAGTAAACTCACCGGTTTTGAATTCTGATGAGTTCATGAGGACGGCGAGGCGAAGATGAGCGATAAAATCTGAAGCGGTGGCAACAAGCGGGGTTAGGACAGGCTTGAAAATGGGCCTCAAAGCCCACAACTTCTTGCTGGTTTGGAATCTGGACGGTGGGCCGAGAGGGCTGCTCAAGCTCGGTTTGGGCTGGAAACAGCGAAGGCTGATGGACCGAAGGCCAGGCGGGCGGCTAGAAGGGCTGGCGGGGGATTCCGGCAACTGGACGAGGATGATGGCGACCAGGGCGACGACAGAGGGCTTGAATGCGAGCTAGGGGTCGCTAAACAGCGAGCTGGAGTCGCGGCTGGAGCGGGATGAGCGGCTGGCAGGCAGAGCTCGCGAGCAGTGCGATGGCGAGCTGGACGGCATGGCGATGGCTTGCAATGATGGGGGGGTCTACTGGCCGGTTCTCTGCAACTTATTGAGCTCTAAAAGGTTGGAAATGGAGAAAGCAATTGCAGAGGAAGAAGATAGAAGCCAGCTACCCTTGGGGGTCCCTCCAAGCTCAATTATCCTCCCAATTGATCATTGCTTTGGTCCCCACCATTTCTACCCTATCTTCAGCCAATTTACAGACCAAAAGCTTCCTCTAGAAGCCTTGGAAGTGGTCCAAAAGTTGAGGGGCATGGGAGGCTACGAATTTGAAGCAATCTCCCCCAAATCCTCTTCCATTCTCTCTTAAATTGATGCAATTCGGCCCTTATAAATTCCACCAACGTGTCCTCGATCAAATGGGCATTTTTCCTCACCAATAGAATCAACTTGCATCCCAAAAACGCGATAAAAAACGGTCCCCTAAATTTTCCGGTTAAAAATGGTCCTGTTTTGACTTTTCGTCAAAAGTCTTGATTTGCAGAAAAATCTTCAGAAGATGAGTCGACGTTCCTAAAATGACTCGTGACATGATAGACCTTTCAATTTCTGAAATTGGATTCAAATTCGTAGTTAATTTCAATCTAGCGAGATTTTAGCGTAATCTAGTCTACCAAGTAGCTTTTGGAAATTTCTAGTGCAATTGACCAGTGTTCGATTTTCTTTGAGCCACAATGTACCTCTTCGACACATTGGCGACTCTCAATGGTCGCGAAAATCCCGAGGCTTCAAATACGGACACAGGGTACCAAAATGACAAAAAAATTGGTCTAGTGCTGATCGACGAGAATTTTGCAATTTGGTGGAATCACCCACGTTTAGCCACACATCTCAATCGAACCGACCTATCTCTGATCTCTAATCGATCTTTACTGTGCCGTAATGATCTCTGCAGATGAGCACGATCGAGTAGTTGATTCCTAGTCGAATTCTCAAGTCTATTGCGTTAAAATCCCTTAATGATTTTCCCAGATAGTCTAGTTATTTCAGGAGTGATCAGCTTAGGTAGCACTATAGACGAGTCGATGAAAGGCCTGATTTATTTAATTGAAAACAGAATTGAAATTTCAGGATCTCACACTCCATATACTCTATCTTCTATTCTTCTCTCTCTTCTATCGAATGAAGAAAATTTCAATTCCATTTATGGAGTTTGAATGGACATGAATTGAAAGATACGTAAACTTAAGAGATAAATGAACTTAAAAAAATACATATATTGAGGAGATTCATGAACTTAATGGTTTATGAACTTATATTTCTATCGAATGAAGAAAATTTCAATTCCATTTATGGAGTTTGAATGGACATGAATTGAAAGATACGTAAACTTAAGAGATAAATGAACTTAAAAAATACATATATTGAGGAGATTCATGAACTTAATGGTTTATGAACTTAAGTTATTCAAGAACTTAATGGATACATGTGAACTAAAGAGACATGTCTCATTCTGCTTTAACCCATAATTACAACGAGAGAGAGAGAGAGAGAGAGAGAGAGAGAGAGAGAGAGAGAGAGAGTTGAAATTTGAGTTGAAATGACAATGAAGTTATGCCGAATCAAAAACTTTGAAGACATGTCGACTTCATCAATGGTCATTGCATTTCTACTTGATTAAGTTTCAAGGCCTCGAAGATTTCAAGTTTATATATATTTGAAAATAACTGCTGAGAACTCGTATTAACTTGCGAAGAAGATTATCAAAGTTACTACAAAATTAGAGATTGTACTTGTTTCGTCTTATGTCAGTAAAATTTGGCAATATCCGATGAAACAACAACAATATCTTGTTACAAGTAAGTCTGATTCTCTCTTCCATGAAAACGTTAATTCAGGTGTTTTTGCAGTCGATCTCAAATCATAAGATGGAAAGTTGAATTGCTCGAATTTTTCAGGGTTTTGAAACTTGATCTTGCAGAAACGCGATGAACATTATGAAGTCGATGAGGCTTTGAAGTGTGATCCATTGGAACTTACTTAATACGCCGCTTCGTGTATCTTCTAAACGTGTGAAGTGAACTAGCTGCATGAAAATCAAAGTGAATAATTGAATATTAGTTCCTAACTTGCGTGATTAATCAAGCATTAACCAATGAGACCCTCGTTTCCTTTGATACTTGGACAAAATCAAATTCGTCGATGATACAATCAAAGATTGTCCGGCTGATTAGACCAATTTGCTCAGTTTTCTATGTTTACTGTGTATACTTTGGCCATCGTGATGTAATAGGTTGACTTCTTGTGAAGTGCATTGATGCTCTGACCACAAGTCCTAAATCTTATGTATGGATTCCAGCTGAGTTATGAAATTTTCAATTGATTAATCAAGTCCTATACATTTATCAAGAAGTGGAATCAAGTTTAAAATCTCTAATTTGGTTCGACCAAGTCCTTGGTCCTTATTGAAAAATGCAATTAAGTCTAAAATTATATCAAAAAAGTGTAATTTAAGAAGGCCACATAAGTAACTTTTTGTGTGACATATATGCAATTTTAGGCATTGTTCATCGAAAGGATTTGATTGTAAACATTCAAGAATGTTGGGAACTTAAATGGATCAAATGAAAAGGTTTAGCATTTGATTATGTTTCATACATAAAGATTTAAGACGTCCTGTGGAACTTTTCGTACTTTAAGGGAAAATACATTTTCAATTCTAAAAGCTAGTCATCCAACATGATTACTGTTTCAAGAGTTCCCATTGGTACGACTACACGACATAAACACATCATCCGAATTCAAGTACATAATCGTGTCAAAGTTGTCTACTGACTAAAAATGTCATGCTTTACAATTACACGATCTGGATGAACTTTTGATTCTTTGATGCATACTTTCTTTTGTGAGGTTGGTGGCAACGAATTGAACGTTGGAAAAAAAAAATTCTCTAAAAGGCTAATCCAACGTACATCACCTAGGGAACTGTTGATGTATCATTGAAAAATGAAGAAAACAAAAAAAAAGTTTAACAGAGAGTAAAATAGTTTAGTATTAGTATATAAAGTTTGATTTTCTTGAAAAGGGTTGGTCAGATTTGACAAAAGTATCAAAACCTGATAAGAGGTTAGTAATTGTCATTTACCTTTTAGTTAGAGTATTATAAATTTTATAAGATTTGAAAAAAGAATAAAGCTAATAAGATCATATTCTTGGCTTTGTCTTCTAGCCTAGTGCAGTTGAAGAGAGATATGTCATTTAGGAAAGTTTGCTTAAAAAAAGTTTATTAGTAGCTACAACAAAATGGAAAATTCAAGGATTAACATGTGATGATTAATTTTACGTTTGGTCGTCTAAATTTCTAATCAGGATAGATTATAATATGAAATACAAGGATTTTGCTATATCCTATTTGGTGAATAGTAATGACAAAGGCAGATATATTTACATCTTACACGTCAATTAAACTTCTATCAGAAGATAAAATAAATTTGAATATATAAGTGAAAATATGAATACATAAAAATGGAATTGTTTTTATTTTATTTTTTCTTATTTTGAATATATATATATATTGGAATTCATTCTATAATTTATATTCAAATATTATTTTAATTTTATTAATTTAAGAAGTTTATTATTAGAAATCAAAAATAATTTTTCTATAATAAATATTAGAAATCCTACCTACCTTTATCCCATCTTCCTATGGGATATTTTTATTGAAGCTATATTACTCTTGTATCCGATTTCATCCTATTTTAAGTAGACACAAAATATAGGATATCATAAATTTTATCATATCTTAATTTTATCATGATCGTCAACGTAGCATATAAGTATGAAAGCAAATACATTCTATCTCCAAAATTGGGGTAAATCTAATACGTAACACGTGATAATTTTATTTACTTTATTCTTTTTTTTTTTCTTGATAAAGACGCCCTACATTTCAGTCAAAATAAAACATCCAACTTATGCTCGAAACCCTTCAAATTAAACATGGGTCAGATTAACACGTATTCCACGTCTAAAAAGTAACGTCAATGACTAAACTTAGAATGTCTACCCTCTATGAATATCTTATCAATCCCCCTGTTTGGCTTGACTAAAAGAAATTAAGAAAAATAAGGTATAAAATAAAACCCCAAAAGGAGTTTCTAGGAATCAGGCTACACATCCCACTTGGAATAAATTTGAAGTCTACAGAAAGGCAAACTAAAAATTTTATGAAATTATTACACTTTATACACAAGATAAGTGTGAAAAAATTCATAAAACTATTGCATTTATACAAATTCAATCCTAAATTTTACAATTAGATGAATTTAGCTTTAAAACATTTAGTTTATTCGGCCGATTTAGGCTGGAAATTGTTGACGTTGACACGAGTCGAGATGAACATAGACATTTTAATAATATTTTAATAATTTTTAATGAATTTATTATATTTTTTAATTAATTTTTTTGACTTTTTTCTTCTCTTTCCTTACCTTTTCTTTTTTGTTGATGGCCACCACTAGGTCGAGTCTGAGTGGGGACAAGCATAGTAGTTTGGGTGTGGCTAGGTGAGGCCCCTCGTGCTAGATTTGGCAAGGCCCACTGAGGTGCGATAAGGTCACCCTAGCTTGGGCGAGGGTTAGCCTCGCTAGATCTGGCGAGGGGACCTCGCTTGGCTGTGCTTAGATGGCTGCTGCTGCTCACCCTTTCTTGTGGCCGGTGGTTGGTGATGGCCACCAGCAAAAAGAAAAAGGTAAAGAAAAAAGAAAAGTAAAAAAGGGAAAAAGAAATTCAAAAATTATTTAAAAAATTCAATAAATCCAAAAAATTATTAAAAATGTCTATGTCAGTGCTGATTGTACCATGTACAATGACGAGCATTCACGTCAGCAATTTCTGACCTAAATTAGCCGAATTGACTAAACTTGTACAAATATGTAAAAATTTATGATTAAATTGGTTTAATTAAAAAGTTTATGTCCGAATTAGTATAATTGTAATAATTTTAGGGCTTTTTTTGTACTTTTCCCTAAGATTTAGGATTTCCTCTAAAATGTTTCCTATTATAAGAAGGAAATACATTTCCAATTCTAAATGTTAGTCATCCAATACAAATGCTTTGTAAATTTGCATTTTGGAATTGCTCTTGGAGTTTTTGTCGGTCCGACTACATTAGATAAACACGTTATCCAAGTTCAAGTACATAATCGTGTCAAAGATGTCTGCTGACTATAGATGTCGTGCTTTAAAAATGCATCATCTGACTTAACTTTTAACTTATCACTATATACTTAGGAAATCGAGGGACTGTACTTAGAAAATATTTGGTGGAATCTCTTGATTTTTTTTTTTTTTTATGCATACTTTCTTTTGTGAGGGTGGTGGCAACGAATTTCTCATGAATCTATTTGGAAAAAAAATCCTAAAAGACTAATCCAAAGTATATTACCTAGGGGACAGTTTATCCTTAGAATAAGCACCCCTAACAACGGTTGATGTACCTTTTAAAAATGAAGAACTTAAAAGAATTTGAGAAGGGAAATAAGTAAGCTAATAAGTAAAATAAAACTATTTTATAGAGTTTAGATTTTCTTGATAAGGGGTCGGATTTGGCAAAAAAATAAAATAAAAACATAACAACTGGTTATCAATTTCTTGAAAAGGGTCGGTCGGATTTAGCTTTTATTTTGTTTACTATAAATTTTCTAAGATCTCAAAAAAAAAATAATTAAAAAGATCGTATTTTTTGCTTTGTCATTTAGCCTTTAGTTATTGTATTATAGATTTTTTTCTACATTTACTTTGTGATTTATAAATGATTCTAGTGCGACAGAAGAAAAGAGTGATTAGACCAAAAAAACGAAACGAAAAGAAAAGAGTGATATTTTATTGAGGGAAGTACATCTTTCCATCAAAACCAATAAAAAAAATTTTGGTTAAAAAAGTTTATTAGTACTACAAAAAAATAAAATACAAGGATTAAGATGTAATGATTAAAAGTTTGAAGCAGATCCTTTACGTAACTTGGGATGAATTTATTCCTTTATCCTATCCCCTCGTTAAACACACCATCTATTTCAGTCAAAATCAAATATCCAACCTATGCTCCAGACCCTGTCAATGTCAGAATAAGACTTATTTTACTTCTAAAAGTTGACGTCAATGGCTAGACTTAGAATGAGTACACTTTATCGATATTTCATTAATTCTCAAGTTAGGTTTGCTATAGGAAAATCATAAAATAAATAATTGGCAAGCTTTTCTCAAGATTTTATATCCCAAAGGATTTGCCAGGAATTAGGCTACATATCCCACAGGGAATAAATATGAAGTATACAAATGAGGTCGATGAATTGTGTCCCTGCCGACTTTTTGGGTCCCAAAAGAGTTTCATGTCCTCGATGTGAACGGAAAGATATGAATTTCAATGGTACTTTGTTTCTACTTTTGCAAATTGGGCTGCCGAATTCCAAGACTTGACTTTCTTGAATACGTGTGTAGGTGCAAATCAACAACTCTAGTAGTCTTTATTTGAATATGGAGCAAGCAACATGTATGCCTCTAACAAGGCATATATTGAGAAGGAGAAGAAAGATTGGTCACGACTCGTTGGAGACAAGTGATCATGTGAAGCTCATGTAAATCACCTTTGGATAAATTGAAGTTGGTGTGGATCGACATCTGTCAAATTCTACTTGATTGTGTTGTGGGTCTATTATCTTGAAAACTCAAGCCTCGCAGAGAGAAACTTTAAAATGCTTTCGAAGTACATTATCTTTCTAGACACCCAATTCAGTCACTTGATGCTGAGTATTACAAATTTGTTGAATTGATGTTCTCGTTTAAAAAAGAAAAATTATGAACAATTTTTTCTTATTACATTGACAATTTTTTCTTGTATAAACTGCAATTTGTACTCTTTGACTCCAATAAAATCATCTCTCAATGCGATCAAGCTGCCAGAAGAGAAGAGGGTATAAGTAGGACAAGTGCTTCTAGGAGAGTTGGTAGCCCAGTAATCTACAAAAGCATTACAAAGAAATAGGACTAATTTCATCTTTGGTCCTCTAACTTTGATTATTTATGTAAGTTTGCCCTTTAACTTTAATTGAATGGACATTTGGCCCTTCAACTTTTCAACTTTTCTATAATCAAATTATTTCTTCACCTATCAATAATAACATCTATTGACATGAAAAATAATCCCTTGTCATCGATTGCTCGAGGCACAAACATGTGTCATATTAGCAGAACAAGGAGAAGGCTCTCTCTCTCTCTCTCTCTCTCATTCATCCCATTTTAGGTTTCTAAAGTTTTGTTGCTAAGATGACGCTTACTTGGCGCTTTATGCTATGTTGGCTAAAGTCCATTCATCAACGCCGCCTCAACAACTTGATAGACTAGTTAATAATTAACACAGCAGCACTAGCCTTCGGCAATTAAATAGTTAGAAAAATTAGATTACGGAAGGAAAAGAAGAGGATTTAAACCACACAAACATTCATGAATTAGAATAAATGGTTCAAAAGAGAACATAAAAGTGAAAAGAGGATGTAAAAGGGTTCTCCCACGATGCACCCCCTAAGCCGGTTCTATTTTAAGAGCACGACCTAAATTTTTTCTCGTCATCGAGCATGACACCGAATCGAGACAAGTCGTACAAAGATAATCATTCATAAATCCCTTAGTGTCGATCAAGAGGCCGATTCCTCAAATTAGAGTTCTTGTCCTCTTGCTCTTTCTCTTTAAGCATACAAAATCTTATCTTTCTTTATATGCTTAATTATGCAGATCCGCACCATCTCTTGCACAGACACGCAAAGGGCCATAACATGGAAAGATGTGCACAGCAATTATTCAAGAAGGCCCTCTTAAAGTCTCCAGAGAGTAGCCAAAGAGGGTTGGGGGGGGACCATGGATTGGCCAAGTTTTATGCAATAAAACGTGGATGACCAGAATGTGTCAGCCTCAGCACCGGAAATCATGATCCTCATGGCTCATGCCAGCGTTGGAAGCGTTCGTTCGTCCAATGGTTGTGAAAAGGTCGCATGTTGTTCGCAAAGGAAAAGAGGTAAGGGGAAAAGTGGCAAAAGTGTGGCGTTATCTCCAATCTTCATCGACTGCATGGTATAAAAAATCTCTCGGTTTGATGGATCTATGTACTTTTTTCTGCATAAAGTGTGAATTAGGCGAGCACGATGGGTTTCTTGGGGGATATTAATTCAGCTAAATACTCCTAGATGCCTGACCGAATAAGTATCGCAATAGAATAATTAAATTTTAAAATTGCGTATTCATATAACAATTTAAACTTTTAAAACCGTAGGCAATGATATCATAAAATCTAACATAATATTAGAGCTTAAGTCTTAGATGAATTTGCGGTTTTGTATTTAATTATTCTACTAGTCTTTCTCACGCTTAGTTTGGCTTAAACTTTAAGAAAAGTTGACAGTAATTCCACAAAATCTCATATGATATCAAAGCTTAAGCCCCGAATGAAGGTGCAGTTTTCTATTTAATTATTATATCACTTCCCTTCACGTTTATTACTAGGCAATATTTAATTATTCTATCACCTCTCTCATGCTTAGAAATAGGCAACATTTAATTATTCTATTAATTCCTCTCATACTTAGTGTAGTCTTTTGCCTAGTATTAAGTATGGAAATTTGTAATTGAGAAGGCAAATTATCCTTGAAAATTACAAACATTATGAAATTTCATTTGATCACACAAACGTGCCATATTAAAAGTTACATCATTATTTGAAGCACTACCCTCTTCATTGTGCCTTCCTTCAGCGAGCAAATTCCAATTCGTATAAAGTTCTGTGGGAATAAAAGAAATTAAGGGGATTTGTATTAGATCTACCCATTTTCAATGAGTAGGCAAAGAACCAAACTTCCCTAGTTTTCCAGTTTGTATCTAAGTTCATGGCACTACTTTGCCAGAAGAAAGATCTCTGTAGCTGAACCAAAATTAATGTCTCTCGAGTCACCATCTTAATCGATCCTTACCCAGGACATGAACCAAAATAAGCTTTCATTCTATGTTATCACAAGAAGAGCAAAATGTACACTTATTTCACTGACTTCTCAACAGATTACAATCGTTAACTATGGACAAGAAAAAAAAATGATAAATTGATCTTTGTAGCTGCCTAAAAGAAAGGCAAGAATTCTTTGCTTGCTGCTTCTTGTTAACCTCTTATCATGGACAAACAAAAAGCCATGCACGATGATGAAAGCGGAGTAGCTTGTGCATGAAATTCAAGAGCGTCTTCATATCTCCTCGCAAGTAAAAATAAAGCAGTTGTACCGTGCACTATAGCTTTTGGAGAGATCAACTTGAATCTCAAGCCCATGAACATATTGTGCGGTACATGTTCACGATAGTTTATCATTGCCCGGGCTTTGTAAATCATCACAATTGGGCTGCTCACAAAGGTACGCCATGGATTTGCATGGAAGTAATCCTCCTCCTTGGGCTTATCGACAATAACTCTACAATGACTTGGCTATGCCATCTTCTTATGTGCCAGATGTACAACAACTTCAAAAATATTCTATGAAAGTGTCCCATTCTAATGCAGATCCAGTAAAACCACATGCCTTTTACAATCTAAGAGAACGGTTCTCTTAAATCCAAGATACCTACAGGAAAAATGTCTCAGTTTGCACACAGCTTTTTGAAGGAAATTGGGATGGGCCTAATTAATTTGACCAGTTCTTCCAAGGGAAATAAAGGAAGGACATCGATCAAGTTGACAAATACTTAAGCAATCTCAAACGCCCTAAGATACGATCGCAATCAAACAACTAACAATCATTTAACTTCCACTCTTCACATTCAATTGGCACAGATTACAGCAATTAACAACATCATTCGTGATCTCTCACAATGTCTACTCAAAATAGGACAACAACAAAAATCAATTCTTTATCGCAACCCGCAAAAAGACACGCATGAATCATGTTGGTGATAGGAACAAAAATCAATTCTTAGTCGCAGCAGAATGACTTCAACCTAGGATTGAGGGCATTAAATAATGTGAAGTTGTGGATCTAATGGATAGAGGGACAGTAACCAAAAATGCGAGTCCAAGTAATCACAGAAGGGAGACAAGTTTTCGGCACGGGAAATGAAACTATCAAAGCAAGAACTTTTCCTACATAAAATCATCCTATGAAAGTGTAATTCTTGAAACCACAGCCACTAAATCTAGTCCAACTCCAACAACAACAAAAGTGAAGAACCATAAACCCATCACACCAAGGGTCCGTTCGTTTCGCAGAAAATGAGTTATTTTCAGAAAATATTTTCCCGAAAGTCATTTTTCAGAAAAATGACAATATTTTCTGATGTTTGGCTAAAATCTGAAAATGTTTCGGAAAATATTTTCCGGTGTTCGGTAAGAAAAATATTTTCCGCTCACCAGATTAGTGAGCGTAAGCATCAAGCTCGAGGCTCGCTAGATTGACAAACGCAAGTACATCAACTGTTGTGGCTGAACCAAACAATAGTGCCGATCTAGTGGTAAAAGCCACATGCAGGTCGACATTTCCAACGAGCACTTAGTCCAAGCACGAAATAAAGAGGGTACAACTAACAACACCCCAAAAGGACCAAGCTCACAGATTTACCCAAAAGCAAGCAACTTCACCCCAAAAAAGGCGAAAAAGAAAAGCCAAAAATGAGGCGAACGGGAGATTAAGCCGGCAAAGGAGCAACCGCGAGGGAAAGAGCGAGCAAAGGAGCGCTCTGGAGCAAGAGAGTAGACATAAGGGAGCAGGAAAGGGGTAATCGTGAAAAGAGACAAGAGGTCACAAAGGGTGGCCAGGGAGGAGATTAGGGTTTATTTTTTTTTTTTAAAGGGGTAAACTTGAATTTCTAATGAGTTCTTGAGGGTAAAAAGGAAAACTGACAAAATTTCATTAACAAAAAAGATAAGCGTCCCGAAAATGCTCAAAACTCAATATTTAGCATTGAGTTTTTAACTTTCCCAATTTCAACTTTCACCTCAAAGTCCCTTGGGGTATGGTTGCCAAATTTTTTTCAAGGGACTTTCAAAATGCTGAATCAAAAACATCATTTGTGGGATCGCTAACAACTATTGTAAAGTTTAAACTTCTAAATAAATATATGGTTTTAATATTTAGATATTTTATCATACCACGAGGGAAGGGTGAAGAGAACTCTCATTTGGGAAGTAAAATAGAATATGTAACCATAAGAAACCTAAGCGTTATGGAGGGGACTATTAGGGTTCCAACCATGTGTTTGTTAAAGAATGAGCCACCAACTCATAGATGTTGTCGCATAGTTAAGGGAATCCATTGAAATCATCATGAAAGCCAGTGGTGGGTAAGATACCAGCACTTGGGTTGGGCAATGGTTGGTTCGACACTTTCAATTTCTTCTATATCTCCCCAAAAAGAAAAAGAGAATTTTTTTTTCCCGAGATGGAAATGTGGGTTCCAATGTCATTAGTTCTTTTCAAATGTTACGATGCTTAGCAAATGTCCATGAACCGGTTATGATCAAACCTTTCGTACCCCATAAATCCTTTGATATCAAAAGCAGAAGCTAGGACTTTGCAAGCAGCAACTACACTCCCAAGCTTCTAGCTAAGTGTTTTCGGCCTACCGAGTATTGGGTGCAAACGGACCGAGCGAGCGATTTTCTAAAGAGACCGGGTGTGAGTTTTGTAGGCTGACCCAAAACAACAGAAAATGGACCAGACCGAAATAATTCAATTAGATCCAAGCCGGTTCGGGCCAAACTCCAACTTTTTCATTTTCTGTTTTTTCTTACCAATAATACTAATTGTTGGTTGGTTATGAATTCTCAAAAGTCTAACACGTCAAAAATCATTAACATAAAATATTAGTTTTTTTTTTTTTAAGAATACATACAAAATTAGGTTAGAAAGCCAGATAAGGTAATCCAAATAAAACTTTGATAACGCAAAGCTTTTGATCCGAGCAGGGCGAAGGTGCACGTGGGTACAATGTCCAAAACTCATTCAAAAGCAGACACTAGGGTACAAAGAGAGCAAGTGGTAGAGGTCATTTTCGACCTCGAAAGTTCATTTTTAGTGTGTGTTTCAAGCTACGTCCCAATTTCAATCCCTAACACCATATTATTTTCAGCCCCATTTGATACTCGATCATTTAATTTAATATTTTTACAGCATTAACAAACAATGTTTCCATTTGTTCATTCTCATTCTCATTTTGTAATTAATTAATTTACCTTTTATTTATAAATAATTGTTTAGGGATGGTCTATGCTAACATTGCTAAGTCAATCCGCAACATCTCAGGCCCGGTAGCTTGGATTGGACCAAAGCAATATACAGAAAAAGTCCTGAGACTGAAATGGGAATCTATACATGAAAAGAATTACGTAAATAAGTCAAACATCGAAATTCTTTTTTTTTTTTTTGGCAGAATACAGTGAAAAACACTCTTCGAAAGTTATAATTTCCGAACACTTCAAGATAAAAAAGATTACCACTGAAGCGAAAAGTCAGAAGAATTGGCCAAGAAAAAGCTGAAAGTAAAAGAGAGAAGGAAGCCTAAGCAACACGTAACGAGACTTCCTTCATCGGGGCTCAGAGTGACATCTCAAGCTGCATAGTCATTTAATCAAATTCATTTCAACGGCTCTCATGCATTTAACGTCATTTCATTGCTACAAACTGACGATTGAAAGGGCGTGCAGCACGCCCCAACTTTTGGCTCCGCCCAATCCTTCTTGTGTTCGTTTCACATTTGCACCATTACTGCCTATGTTCCAATGAGATCATATGTATATCTGCTAAGAACATGAGTGGCAAAACATTGAAGCCAGGTATCTTCGAGACCAAACGATCTTGAGGATATCCATATCGAAATTGTAATAATTTTTGGCTCTCAAGGCTGCGCTAATTCACAACCAACACCTACTCTCCCAGAAGAGATTTCGGTGCATCATGAAAAACAACTGCTCGGCAGCTGGTCTTGGACTCGTTTGAAAGTTTCTTGAGCCATCCACATGATCGATTAGTTTCATTCAAGCTCCGTTCCTTTGTCATGCAAAACAATCATCGTGCTACCCACCATACATAACTGTCCAATGTCCCCTTCACCCTCTACTTTAGCAAGCGCAAATGACGACAGAAAGGAGAGAAACATTTGAAGATCTGAGAACATGTTGTACATAACACAAGACAAGGTAAATAAACAGTTGAAACAAGATGACCTCGCACCAGTCAAATACTACTTTCAAGTAATAGTAAGACCAATAGATGACATAAGACACAGGTTCAATAGCTTTTATTCTTCAGCGAGAATAATTATGCAGGAAACTAACCAAGAGCAACTCTCACAGGACTGGCAGAATAATCACTTCTACAGAAGAACTTCAAAGAACACTTCGAGGACCATCCTACCATCCCAAAGCGGCAAACAGGAGATATATTTTCTCATGAGAGACACTGACAAAATCCTGCCTGGTTCAGTAGTTCCCTCCTTAATCTGCTCTGGACTGGCCCGCTCGGGAAGACAAGATGATGCCCACAATAAGACCATAAAGGGCCAAAGCTTCAGCGAAAATGAGGATGAGGATCATTCCAACAAAAAGTTTTGGCTGCTGCGCATTAGCTCTGGACAAGATCAAAATATCTTTGTCAGGAGAAATTTTTAATAATAGAAAAAGAGCATCTTTCGCCTGAATAAACTCCTTCCAAAAGTAAGCATCAAACAAAAAGCATCTACGTTTGTGAAGGGAATTGGTTAAGTTTGCAGCTATCGTCTAAAGTTAAACCAAAAGTTTGTTAAAAAGACTCATGAAATATGGTCAACTTCAATGCTAGTCACGGCCGTTATGAAAATCATCCCATGAACCAACCAATTGATTTTTCCTCTTCAAATATCTCCACAGACCCACATCCATGTTAACAAATTACCCCCAGAAACCAGAATTCACCATAATCCATGAACCAACCAATCGGCTTCTCCTCTTTAACTATCTCCACGTTGGTGTTAACAAATCACTTCCAAAAACCAGGGTTCACCATACATCAACTGGAAAAAAAGCAGCCCTTCATATGCAGTAGACCAAGGTCCATATCCATCCAATTCTCAACTTCACAGTAAGGAATCAAATCAGGTATATGAATGCTATTTAATAAAGGGATTAAAGACAACACCTAAACAATAGGCACCAAAACATTTAATTATGTTGAACAAACAAAAAAAGACTTGGCTGATGTCAATAGACAATTCATTCATTAATTAATCTAGGATGTGAAACTTCATACTCCAACACATATAAGACAGACGTAGTTTAAACTCTAAGCCCTAAAGTTCTCTTGCCATTCAACATTACTCCTCAAATTAGTGGTTACTAACATAAGTCAGCACAATTTGAGAATGAAAGACACCAGCCCTATTTAGATTGATATTACGGCACACTGCAATGGACCGAGAGTAGGATGAAGCTCAGGGTTACTTATCAAATCTCACTTAAACAGGGACAATAATACACTTCGAGTTCACATTAGACACACCATATGAAGGATCCTTACCTTACACCAGCATCACCAACAATTCCGATTGCCATACCAGCTGAAAGTCCAGCAAGACCACAAGCCAGACCAGATGAAAGGTGTGCATACCCATCAAAGAGGTAATATGACTTGGCCTTTGGATTAATCCCTGTACTTATAATAACAGCAATAATAAGCCCGTAAATACCCAACACTCCGGCCATGACAACAGGGACAATTGACTTCATAACCAGCTCTGGCCTCATAACTCCCATTGATGCTACACCCACACCACTTTTAGCCGTTCCATATGCTGCTCCCATACCTGCGCATCAGAAGTACTTAGTGACCATTTAAAAAACCTTTCAAATGTCTAGTATCTAGAACAAGAAACCAATCAAAAAGAAGTGACGGGGCATTAAAATGTGTGGAATTCGTCTGGAGCAAGTTTCTAAAGAATTTTATGGCCTTAATAAATCACAATCCAAGTGTCCAAACAGCCGTGCTTACCCCGAATGCAATTACCGAGCTCCTAAAAGAAGAACATTCATAAACCAATTAAAAACTGTTTTCGCATCGCTCGCTAGCATGTCAGGAACCTTGAGCAGGAACATCTACTGAACTAGATCACTCTCTCTCCTCGATACCATTAGAGGGGGGGATAATTCACATCGTGATCACCACCGAAAATATTTTCAGATCACGACCTGCCACCCTATTCCTTCTGCCATAAGGTTACTCAGCAGATTCTTTAGCATTACTTTGCCGTAACTCCGCAGCAAATAATCACCCCTTTCTTCATACAGCGAACAGGACCTCAGTCTCTCGTTGTCCACAGCTCAATCCAGCCTATGAGGCCAAGCACAATAATCCATTTTTACGGCACAGATCTATCACCAAATCATATTCCTAAAGACAAAAAATTTCGACCCCGCGTCCTCTATTTCAACTAACCGCACCAAGCAGACGACATATACTCCACTAATTTCAGTTCCACCGACCTAACCGTCCAATCATTGTCGAAATAAGTCGACATCGTCACACCATTCCCGATCACTCCACGCGAAAACAATCCGAGATCTCGACGAATTCAATGCGGAAACCACGAGCAATCGGATTCCCAAGCCGAAGGCAACGAAGACAAAAGGGGCCGCAAACGAATCGAAAGTAAGGCAAAATTCAAAATTCGAGGTTAGGGTTTCGAAGAAGCGCTACAGGAGAAGACGAGGGCGGCCGCGGCCCCGAGGAAGCCGAAGAAGGGCGCGGTCTCGTCGCCACTGAACGTCGATGACATGGTCGATTGGCTGGCTGGATCGGATCTCGACGGAGGAAAGGCCTCTGTGCACTCGCGGACAGCTTCCTGGTCTGATCTCTCTCTGTCCCTCTCTGCTTGTCCCCTTCTGGTTTGCGGGCTTCTTCTCGTTTGCGATTTTCCCCTTTTTGTAACCGAGCGGAAGGGGAAAATCTCTTTGATAAATTACGGTTTACGCCACTGGGAGGCTGCCTGCAAGATGGGCTCGGCCCCCTCTCGATTGGGCTTTGTAAGATGTATTTTCGGGCTGTTCCGATAGCCGAGTGGAGGCCCAAAGTCGGTTTCGATTGGACAGCGTTTAGGCAATTTGCGGAAAAACAAGAGGGGACCAGGCGATATCGAACCAGCTACATGTGTAATCTTTTGACCTTCGTCTCCAGTGCTGTCTTATAAAGCCTCCATATCCTTTGTAGCCACTAGGGGTAATCAGTGCCCACTTTGGTCCCCGGTTGCTAGGCGATCAAGCAATCCAATGAAATCGGCAGACACTGAGTTTGTCATGGGAGGATTGCCGTGGGGGTGAACCATTAGGCAAGTGTCATGGGCCGAAAGAAGGCCAACCCAAGAGATTCCTAGAGGACGACCGTGACGCAGCCTTGGAGGATCTCCTGCTTTCACTCGGGTTCCTGCCAAGTCTTCTCCCCGAAGTACCCAAATGCGGTCGATACCGTAATTAGACTCTATCTCTATTTATGTCGATAGTTGATAGCTTTCATTTATGTCGGTGGTTAGTAGCCGCCATTAGTGTCGGTAGTTGAGGTGGTGCGATCTCGTCCGCGGACTAAGATTTAGATCAACGGATGTAATCAGAGGACCTCGAGTATAAGAAGGGGTGCCCTCCTCCTCATTTTGTATCCATCCAATCCTTTTCAGTAATACAAGTTCCCTTTCTCTCCAGAGCTCCTCTCTCTAGAAGCTTTCTCTCTCTACGATCCGGGTGTGCAAGCGAGTATGCGAGCGTTGATCGAGCAAGGCTTGGCTTGGGTAATCCAAAGTTGCCCGAGTCGCCGCGCGGTCATGATCCCAATCGATCGACCCGTGACAAGTGGTATCAGAGCAAAGGAGAGATCCACTTCTAGAGATTGAAGAGCGCCAACTGTTCGAGAGAATGTCGAGCCAGGATGCTGTTATGGATAGAGAGGTTGTGCAAGTCAAGGAACCTTGTGGCCGAGCGAAGAAAAGAGATGCCTCGATGGATGCTGCAGCTGCGTTCGACGAGAAGATCGGGAAGGTTCGAAGTGCCGTGCTCGAACTCATGGAAGGTTTTGACGATGTGAGAGACCGGGTCATGGAGGTTGAGACTTCGCTCTGTGAAGACTTCACGACCGGCCTAAACAAAGCTACAGCCCCGTTGCACGACAAGGACGAAGCCCTTGAAGCATCGATCGATGTGTTGAAGGAGCGTGTCCAAGTGATCAAGGAGGTGAGCCCATGTAGGGACGAGGCCGAAGCCATGAAGGCGGAGATCCAAGAGCTCAAGACCGAGCTCGCCCTATGCAAGCTTAGCATCACCAACGGTGCGGCACCTACCCAAACGATGTCCAAAATTGAAGTGCTGAAGCTGAAGGAGTTCAAGGGCGAACGATCTACCAAGGAGGTGGACAACTTCGTCTGGAGCATGGAGCAATACTATGGCGCCGTCAACATACATGACGAATCGATCAAGGTACGAACCGCTTCTATGTTCCTTACTGATACGACGATACTTTGGTGGCACAATAGGTGTGATGAGACTAGGCGCGGTGCCAATCCCATGGACACATGGGATGACTTCGTAAGCGAGTTCCGGGACTACTTCTTCCCCAAGTTCGCGTAGCAGGAAGCCCGTAGCAAGCTCCATCGCCTCGAACAAAGAAGCACAGTCCGAGAGTACGTGAAGGAGTTCACGGAACTCAAACTCTAGATTCACAACCTAAGCGAAGAGGAGGCACTTGGAGCATCATGGATGGGTTGAAGCCATGGGCACTACTTGAGCTCAAGCGCCGGGACGTGAGTAGTCTTGGGAGAGCACTAAGCGTGTCCGAGTCGCTCGTCGACCTCACCAGAGCCGAACCAAGGAATAGAGCAAGAGAGTGGAGGTCGGATCGATCCGAGGATGAAGCTGGAGATGCTCCCCGTGCGTTGAGAGATCAACACGGCCGAGTCAAGACATGGGGCGAAGGCACTTCCAAGCCGTCCTTCCAAAAGGGTCGACCACAGACGGACTATGCGAGTAAGTTCGATCAACCCCCGCCTTCTCCTTGTTTTATCTGCAAAGGTCCGCATTGGACCCAAAAGTGCCCGAAGAAGGGTCGAATCAATGCTCTCCTTGCCATCGAAGAGGAGGAAGAACCCAAAGAAGAGAAGAGGCAGATCCGGATTGGAGCGGTGAAGATGATCAACGCCGTCCAAGCTCGGTTGCCAACCAAAGAAAAGGGAATTACCCCGAACACGGACATGTTCTTTGTGGAGGTCGAAGTGTGTGGCCGAACGCTCTATGCTTTGGTCGACACGGGAGCGTCGAACATGTTCATGTCCACTGAGGCGGCAAAAGCCTTGGGTCTTCGCGTGGAGCCATCCGCGAAATCCTACAAACCCATCAATTCGGGTGACTTCCGTGGCATAGGAGCAACTCCCGACGTGGATGTCAAGATTGGCGGATGGAGAGACAAGATGACTTTCGAGGTAATCCCACTTGACGACTAAGATCTCATTTTGGGTATGCAATTCTTCGATAGTGTGGGAGCCATGATCGACATGAGGACCAAGTGCATCAAAGTTCCCGATCCAAAATGTCCGTCGATGATCCCCATGATCAAAAGGGTGGTCGACACCAAGACCATCGTGTCAATCCGACGCCTCAACAAGAGCTTGAAGGCCGTGAAGCACATAAACAAGCTGACCGAGGTGAAGCCAAAGGTAGAGTCGGATCCTACTCCAACACATGCCATGCCAATTCAAGTGCTCTTCCCCAAGGTTGAGTGCGCGCCGTGTGCTCCATCCAAGCCGAAGATGGAACTGTGCGCCAAGTCCGAGCTGATCATGGAAGGGTGTGGACCTTCGTTCGTGAGCGTCCGCACCAAGCAGAATCAAAAGAAGAGAGCCCGTGCTCGTGCAAGGAAGGCTGCCCGTTGAGCTGTGAGCGACGAGGGCGTCGCTCGATTGAGTGGGGGAGAATGTCACGGGCTGAAAGAAGGCCAACCCGAGAGGTTCCCAAAGGACGACCGTGACGCAACCTTGGAGGATCTCCTACTTTCACTCGGGTTCCCGCCGAGTCTTCTCCTCGAAGTACCCAAATGCGGTCGATACCGTAATTAGACTCTATCTCTATTTATGTCGGTAGTTGATAGCTTTCATTTATGTCGGTGGTTAGTAGCCACCATTAGTGTCAGTAGTTGAGGCGGTGCGATCTCGTTCGCCGACTAAGATCTAGATCAACAGATGTAATCAGAGGATCTCGAGTATAAGAATGGGTGCCCTCCTCCTCATTTTGTATCCATCCAATCTTTTTCAGTAATACAAGTTCCCTTTCTCTCCAGAGCTCCTCTCTCTAGAAGCTTTCTCTCTCTACGATCCGGGTGTGCAAGCGAGTGTGCGAGCGTTGATCGAGCAATGCTTGGCTTGGGTGATCCAAAGTTGCCCAAGTCGCCGCGCGATCACAATCCCAATCGATCGGCCCGTGACACAAGGGGGAGACAAAAGGCAGAGATGGTGGGGACCAGCATGAGGCCGCCTCTTTGACGCAATAGAGGACGCTCACCTCGGCTGCTTCGCACACGTTGCACTGTATCTTCATATCCACACGAGCATGCACATACACACACGGCGCAGCCACCAGAAACCTCAAAACTGAACTTGCTTGCTTTAGAGGATTTCTCTAGAGAGAAAGATAGCGAAAAAATCTAAGGGATTTGCACACTTAAAACTTTTAGTTTTGCATAGGAAGATGGTGAACGACTAAACATGGCTTTCAATTTTCCCCTTTTTATTTCATTCTTTTTCTTTTTAGTTTTGTTAACTTCATGAGAACTAGCGTGGAGTCACTTATATCATTTCAACTGAATGTTTGCCACGTGTATTTGGTTTCATGGATTTGTGATTATAGGGACTTACAATAATCGCTTCACACCAGAGAAAATATTGGGTACTATTATGATGTCACCGTGTCAAAATCCGAGTCCATTCACTAGACGACACATGTTGCCCAAGCTCACCATGTTAGAAACCCTCCTAATTTCAATATCAAATAGACGACTCTCTCTCTCTCTCTCTCTCTCTCTCTCTCTCTCTCTCTCTTTCTCCCTCCCAATCACACGACCTTTCCAACTCAGGACTAAGCTCTCCTTCGACTATTCACACCACCAACTCTGCCTTTGCCTCAGCTTGATCCGTTGCCTCCGTTGTCCAACGAACCACACCGAATGATGCCATTTCTCTGTCTTGACTCACCCTCTCCGCCGTCCGACGAACCACGCCGTCACCGCCTTGCTCTGTACAGGCCACTACTTCCACCTTGAAAAGTATAGATTTTCTTAGATTTACTCCATAAATTGTGTAATTTTTGCATTGAATTTGTAATTTTAGGGTTTTACTTTGAAGCACGGACTTGGATATCATGTTTCTCGTTGAATTATAGTATTCTTAACTCCTTGTTGAATTAAATGGGTATCATTTTGAAGTTTTTTTTTCCCTCTTTATGGCTCTCTCTCTCTCTCTCTCTCTCAACTTGTTCTATTCTCACCATCTTCGGCATGTGACAAACCATGCTCTATACTATGCCCCTGCCTCCACATAAAAAGGTATTGATTTTCTTAGATTTACTCCAAAAATTGTGTAATTTTTGCATTTATTTGTAATTTTGGGGAAGTTGGGGGATTGAATGACATTTTTTCGTTCTGTATGTCGTTGTTGGTGCTTGTCTCCCTTGTTCTAGTCAATTCAATTAATTGAGTCCATGCTTTGTGTTCTAGTGCATAGTTACTTACTTTAGAGCAAATGAAGCTGACAAAATTTCATGTGTGACGCTCTTGTATATAAGCTCGCAGGAGAGAAAGAAAAATCCAAGTTTCTAATACCTTGGGATGCCAACTTTATTAAACTAATAGTTTTATGAGAAATATTGAAAATTAGATTTTATTCTAACATACCCCGGACTTTTATGTTTGTTTGTGTAATTTCATGATTTTTATGGAGCACCTGAAGTGAAATTCTGGAAATGCATTTAATCCACTTTATATTATTTATGTAATTAGGTCAGATTGATGTTTTGTCATTACTAAAGTTAAAACTACTAGACTTAACTTCGAATCTTGTTGTCAATACTATTTTGGTGTCATTTTAATCTCAATTCAATACTATTTAGATGCAAATTTGCACATGTAAATTTATCGGATGGCTAAATCATAAGTAAATTTATCTGGAATGAAAACCATTTTTACGTTGGTTTGATGATACCCAACTTATTCTCATGGGAAATTGATCATGAGATATGGTATTGGAGTATTGTGGCTAGACTTATTTCTTGGTGAGCATTATTTTTTTTATTGAAAGATTTCATAGTGGTAATTATATTTACACTTGTATTTCATCTTAACAATCCCGGTCCAAGCCTTTGCGCACTCGCGGAGAGCTTCCTGGTCTAATTAATCTCTCTCTCTCTCTCTCTCTCTCTCTGCTTGTCCCTTCTCATTCGCGAATTTCCCTCTTTGTAACCGAGCGAAAGGGGAAATCTATGGGAAAATTACGATTTATGCCACTATGGGAGCCCGCCAGATGGGTAATCCAACTTTCGAAGCGAATCGATCATACGGGTAGGGCTTGGGCTCGGGCTTGGCCTCTCTCGATTGAGCTTTGTAATATGTATTTTCGGGCTACCTGATACCGAGTGAAGGCCCAAAGTTGGTTTTGATTGGACAGCGTTTAGGCAATTTGCGGAAAAACAAGAGGGGGACCAGATGATATTGAACCGGCTACACGCGTAATCTTTTGACCTTCGACTCCGGTGCTATCTTATAGAGGCACAAACGCAGTTAACCCGTGGTTGATAATTTTCAATCTACGTTTGTACCTCTTTGAATCATGGATGACCCTTGGCCGCAACGCCTGGCAACTAGCGACCGGCCAATGAAGAAGAAGAAGAAGAAAAAGAAAGAAAAAAGAAAAAAGAAAAAAGAAAGAAAAGAATAAACAAAAATTTACAAAATCGATTTTAAAAAATAAAAAATTTATAGAAAGGGATGTATGTAGAGAGAAATACAAACACAAAAGTAAAAACTGAAAATCAAACCAAATTGGGATTTTAGTTCGGTTCAATAAATTCCTTATCGGTTCGGTTCGGTTTTTCAAAAACCGAACCGAACCGAACCATTTACACCCCTAACGGTAGCGATTGGCAACTATTGATGGCGACACTTCCAGATCTAATTGGTCGGAGAGCAGTGAGCCAAGTGATGGTGTGGCTTTTTGAAACAACATGCAAAACATCGAGAATTGGAGGTGTTAAAGCTTAGTAGCATGTGTCCTTTGCGGTTGACTTTACTATTAGGATGGTAACTTAAACGCGGTTGATATGCCTGGCGTAGTTACAGCAAGTGCATAAGCCAAAAACTGTTGAGTGAAAAGTCATGGCGTCGAAAAATACCTCCGTGGAAAAGAAAAACTCGACTTGGCGACATGTCAAAGATGTCTTAAAACAACCATCATGGCGCTTACTCAGACACGAATGATGCACTTGGGTGAACATTGTTGAGTGCCAAGGATGGATTTATTCACTTGGGATGCATGGGTGCACCGTTGAGAATGATAAAGCAGAAAAGAAAAAATTGGGAAAATTCTGAGGTGCTCCCAGTGCATAGCACCCGGTGCACTAAGTTTGCCTCGGGAAAGAAAGCTCTTATACCAAGTTAAGAAGAATGTGGAAGAGAAAAATAGAGGATTTTCTATATATTTTTTGATATATTCACGATGATGATTATCAACTTATTTATAGGCTTAATGAAAAACTAAATAAGATAATATATCAATCAAGATACGCAAAATCACAGAGGATATTCATATAATTTTGAGAGATACAAAAGCAATCATAATTTTCCCAAATAACTCTAACACTTATGATTCATATTACGCTATACTATAACAAAACTATTGTATATTTAGGATCTTTATTTGTTTCAGACGGTGTAAAGAATTTTTTACACATTCATTATTGGATGGGTAACATTTGTACTCAAAGATGGTTGTGTAACCACATTCATTTACATATCATCCATCTAATGGTAAATGTATAAAAGAAATTTACATTTGAATGCAATGATATTTCATTTTTTCTTGCAACCAACAAAAGGATCTCTTTGACTTCAATCCATATGTCAAAATCCAAGAACTTTTACTATTCACGATGTGCTCTCTAGAGGGCGACTCGGTGACTGTTCTTGCTTGTTGGTCCACCGTGGCTCCCGAGAGCTGGTGCCGACAGTTTGGCCTGATTTTTCATGGATGAGCTCGCCTTCCCACCTGCTTCATCCTCACCGAGCAGATTGGCCTGGTACGCTCTGCTTATGTTGCAATGTCCCGCTTGTTATCGGGTTAGGGTTTCCCGTCGAGATTTCTGCTCCCCATGGCTGTGTCTTCTGGTGTGATCGATGGCCAGTTGACAAGGCCCTCTTGGCGTCGAAATCTGCTTGTGGTAGAAGCCGACTAAGGGACTCTCCCTCTTCCCCTCGAAAACCTTCATCCCCTATGGCTGGAGGACTCTCGGGTTTGCTTAAGGCCTCTACGACTGGCTCGATGGAGGTCCATCCGGCTTCTTCTAAGGCCCCTTAAGACACAGGTGTTAGGCGTGGTCGTAGCCACGTGCGGCCCTCTTCTAGTCAGGTCCAACCCTTTGATCAGTAAGGGAAGAGCTCAAAACCCCCACCAGCCCGCTCATGGGTAAGTGTAGCGAAACTAGCCTCTAAGGGCTATGATTTATCTTATGTGCCGCCCATATTTGTTGATAACACGCCTGTTGTCACTGTGTCGGAAGAAATTCTCGAGGCCACAGACCTTAAGTAGCACGAGTGTCTTATGGGTTACTTTGTAGGGAAGAAACTCCCTTTTAAGATGATCGAATCTGCTTTGAAACATGCGTGGGGGCAGAATTTGGCTGAGGTGATGGCTAACGACCAGGGCTTCTTCTTCTTCTTCTTCCATATACCCGATTGTGAGTTCAGAAGGAAGATCCTCGATGAGGGACCTCTAATGATTGCTACGGTCCCGTTGATCCTCCAGTAGTGGCAACCCCTTTTGGAGCTAAAGAAGGATAACCAAACATCCATTCCAGTTTGGATTAGGCTCAAGAACATCCCCTATGCTATATGGTCGGCGCGGGGGATTAGTGTCGTTGCTAGTGTGGTGGGCAAGCCTCTTTATGTTGACCTTAGAACCGAGTAGATGAAAATGATATCCTACGCAAGAGTATGTGTTGAAATTTCTGCTTTGTAGCCTTGTTGCAATTTTGAGGATGTTGTTATCAACGGGGAAACCCGGACCATTACCATTGAGTACGAGTGGAGGCCAGTGTCATGCCCAAGCTGTGGTACATTTGGCCATAGATGTGTGATCTCGACAGGTTCAGCTGTTAGTGAAGAAGTTGCTCTTCAGGATCATGCTCGTGTGAGCCTTATTGCCCACGAGATGGCGCTAGCCTCTTCTCTGTCCAAGTCAGATGGTCTAGGAGCCTTGGAGTCTGCTTGAAAGCAGGTTAGGAGAAGGAAGAAGAAATAGTACTTGAAAATGAAGGAACAGTCTAAGATTCCAAGGGAGGCGGCTCGCGTCTCGTCAAGTGAGCCCCCTTGGTGCCAAGGCTGGCTGCGGCACCTCGATTGACCGGGAAGGGTCAGAGTACTTTATCTAAGGCTGGTGATATGCCCTCTCCCTCTGGTTCGACCAGTAAGGACAGCAAGCACAAATCTTTGTCCACAACTTCGACCTCGAGCTCGAATGATGACTTGGAGAATTTTGACGTCTCTGCCCAGGTGTGCAGTCGGATGAAGATGATCATGATGTGGTGTCTCCTCACTCCCCGATATCAATCCCAATTGAAATTAAGGCAAGTTCTTAGCAGGATAAGCCTCCGGATCCCTCCCCTGCTCTGCCTCCTCCTACTATCCCAAGCTGGGGACTAATCGAAGAAAGACGGGCAACCGAAGGTAACCCTTTATCCACTTTGTCTTTTTGTTTAGTTGTGGCATCCTAAAATCTCATGACAACCTCTGGATATACCATGAACCAAGAATAGGTGATGGAAGTGCCATCGAATTATATATAGCCATTAGACCAATGGATTTCAATAAATCAAGGCCGAGTATTTAATGGACAATTATTTTGTTGGAAATGCATCTTGTGTCCATGTGAGATTAAGAATTTGTATTAAAGGATAAATTGATAAGGAAAGTTTTATTCTTGGCAGTGCACTTTATAAGTTGGATTTTATTGATTTATGTTACAAAGTTTTATGGCCCTATAATTTGCAATTTGGTATTTATATAAGTGGGGAATTAAGGTGGATTATTAAAAGGAGTGGGCTAATTTCTTAAGACCCAAAAACCAGCCCACAAACCCCCCCACCGTTCGACTAGCTAAGGCCCGGCCCAAGGAGCCCAAAGGGCTGTCGACCGAAGGAGGGACAGGCCTGGCCCATTGAGCCTATCAACTTGCATGGAAATCTACAAGTGGTGAAGGGAATTATCCAAGTGTCCATGGCCATGCAAAGCTAATGATTACTAATCATGAAAGGGAAGAAAGGAGGAGTGGCGGATTGAATGAGGGGGAGGAATGGTCGCGCGAGAAAGAGAGAAAGAGAGAAAGCCGAGAGAGAGAGTGAACCGAGAGAGGGGAAGCCGAGCGTGAGCCGTGAAGGGAGGAGGAGACCGTCGAGCCCGCCTTGCCCCGCCATGTGCTTGCTGTGTTTTTCTTTGGATTTGAGTCCAGCAGAGTCCCTTGATCTACACTTTGCTTGCTGTGATTGTATGTTTTGTATGGTGAATTTCGGAGGTGGTGGAGGTGAGGATTTTCGAACTTATGGGAGCAAATGCCTTAGTCTAGTAGTCTGTTTTCTGGAAAAATAGTCTGACCTTTGGTGATTTCGTGAGCTGCATGCAACTTTCTAGTTGGAATCTTACTTCGACCTCTTGCTGAAAGTTGTAGAGGACATCTTGAGGAGTAACATAATAAAATTTGAGATGAAACGGACAAGTATTGGTCGGTGAAATGATTTTTCTTTGAAGAAACTAGATCTGGAAACTGTTGTGCTGACCTTTGGTGATTTCGTGAACTGTAAAGCAACTTTCTAGTTGGAATCTCACTTTGACTTCTTGATGAAAGTTGTAGAGGACTTCTTGAAGTTTAACATATCAAAATTTGAGGGAAAACGGACAAGTATTTGATGGTGAAATAGTTTTTCTGCAGAGATGCTAGAATCTGGAAAACTGTCATGTTGATCCCTTGCGATTCTGTGAATTTTGTAAAATTATCCAGTCCGAATTTGATCTCGTGTCCTTGATAAGAATTTTATATAACACCTTGAGGAACAACATACTGAAATTTGAGAATAAACGTACAAGTATTGTTTAGGGAAATGATTTTTCTTTGAAAAGGATTAAATCTGGAGGTTGAGCCGAGGGTTAGGGTGAGTTATAATAATCATATATTTCAATACAGAATGAATTGGACTTCGATTTCTTCATGGGATTTTTACCTCTAGGTCTCAACTATAACATATTAAAATCTCAGAATTTTCGGAGTTCATTTGAGTATTTAATCGAAATTATTTCCGAAACTGTGCAAAATGTTGTGCAGGAATTTCTTTTGCTGTGATGTATGGACCTATGTGATTGATGTGAAGCTTTCTTGACATGGTGTTCTTCATGAAATATCTTTCTATAGGTCTTGTCTATATTATGTTAAATTTTCAAAATTTATTAATATCAATTACTAATTTTTCCAGAATTTTAATTAAAGGAATACATTCTGTTTTTATTTAAAAATTATCTTATTTTTAAGAACAAACACATTACTCTATGGAATGTGGTATTCTGAGTTGCTATCTATGTAGCATGCATGGTGACAATTATGCATTTCACATGACATGCAAAATTAAATGAGATTTTGGCATTATTGCATCAAATGGCATTTTTGCAAAGTGAGATATATTCATGTGAAATGATAATGATGATACCGTCGGAAGGCTAAGTCGACGATACCTGGAGGTGTGTACTGGATGTCCTCGGGAGATTCGAGATGCCTGGAGGTGTGTGCTGGATGTCCTCGGGAGTTTCGAGATGCCCGGAGGTGTGTGCCGGATGCCCGGAGGTGTGTGCCGGAGGTTCCTCGAGATGCCAAGTTGGGTGAGAGCGATATGAGGGATGCAAACACTGGTCCCTTGAAGAACAATGAGATCCTTTTGAAAAATCAATAAGAAAATTGAATCATGTGCATGTGTGTACATGGCCTGGTGTATGAATTGTCTTTGAATTGAATTGGTATTGCATGATTTTTGAAAGTGTAATCACCAAGGCATTGAATGGACCTCATGGAGATGTATGCATGACTGCATGGTGATGTATGCTTGAGTGCATGAATGATATGTGCTCTGCTTGTGATGCCTTGGTTGTCTTGCTTGTTGCATTTTGTAATTTGATGGATCTTTACTGCTGAGTGGTTGTACTCACCCCTTTGGGGACTAACATTTCAGATTGAGAGAGATGCCTCTGCTACCCGTTTCACGAGGTACTTTTTACAGCGTTTTGGTAGATATCGAGTGCTCATGCTCAGAGCACATTTGTGTTAATGTCTGCGGTCTGATATTTGTCCACGTGCGAGTTCTCGTCATGTACGATGTGGGTCTACCTGGAGGCCCTGTGGTGCAGGAGTTCCTGTCCATGCATGTTCGCTGTGACGAGATTATGATGGGTATGCTACTGCCGCCGCTAGCCGATGGACTGAGCTAGGTGTGATCGATCGAGCATGATGGGTTGCTGAGAAAGCCTTTTTTTGGATGCCAACACTATCTGATGGACTGGAGCTTATGACTGTTGTAGAGTTGGACACTTTTGGTTATACCCGAGTTTTAGAAAAGCCTTGGCCTTTTGATGTACCAACTCATGTAGTCCATCAAGTGATGTAAATAAAAGTGCTCGACTTATCTTATGAAAATGTGTAGTTAGTGTGCATTGCATTATGTTGTTGGAGTATGGGATGGAAAGAAATTTGTTTAAGCTTTCGCCATATGAATTGCACTGGGACCGATTAAATATTGCAAACCCCTAGGACTTTTGGACCCTCTATAGTTCAATAGTATTAGAGTGGCATGTCGTTAGGACAGTTGAAATGTCAGAGTACTGTGGCGACCCTAACGGATTGGGGGCCGTGTCGAGGAGGTGCCACAACGGTTTTGGTATTAGAGCAAAAGGTTATATGTGGAGTGATAAGGAGCCTCATTTGGAAATTGAGGAAGATAATGACAATGCACACCTTAGGATGCTGACTAAGAATGGTTGACTAACTTTGAACAACGGGTGATGAGTATTCACTCGTAGAACCCTAGTTCTTTTTATGAGTTACTTTTAGGTGCTAGTAACATGTTTATGTTACTTATTTTATAGTTGCAGTTGCTTTAAATGGAGACATTAAGTCACATATTATTCTTGAGGCAAATGCTTGGAAACTGCAGAAAAATCATGGTACAAACTAGAGGTCATCATCCATCGAAGGTTGAGGCTTTTGTAGCAAGGGCTGAACCCCGAATGGAAGACATCTTGCAGGTATTGGCCAATATAGGAAATCTGATGGAAAGACAAGCGCAGCAACAACCCGGAACAGAACACCGTACTCAAGGACTGATGGAGCAATTCCTGAAGTTGAAACCACCTAAGTTTAGTGGAATGGGAAGTCCTGAGGAAGTGGAACATTGGATTGATGGGATGGAACAAATCTTTCGGGTGTTGAACTGCAATGATGCCGAAAAGATAACTTTTGCAGAGTACCGGCTTAAGGGAAATGCAAAGTTTTGGTGGAGAGCTTCGAGGGACACGATCTTTCCACCGGGTACTAACATAAATTGGGATGAGTTTGTTAGAGCTTTCAATAGAAAACATTTCTCTGATTGTGCTAGGGATAAGAAAATCACAGAATTTGTTAAGTTGGAACAAAGGGAGCTGACAGTGGATCAATATGAGGTAAAATTTTCTGAACGGTCTAGATATGCTCCCAGGCTGATAGAAGATCGAGAAGAAAAAGCTAAGAAAGGGTTGAGAACTGATATCAGGAAACAACTGGTGCATTTGAATATAAGAGATTATAATGAGATTTATGAAAGGGCACAATTGGTGGAGCAGGAGTTGGTAAGAGAGCAATCAGAATATAAGAGGCAATTGACTTTTGGTGATATCAGACGGGGTAAGAGACCCTATATGGGTCAAGGTCAGACTTGGGAATCTAAGAAGAATAGCAATTTCGGGAATTTTGGAAAAGCTAAGGATAGCCTGAATCTAGGAAAAGCACATTATAGGAATGAAGATTGTCGAAGGTGTGATGGGCGACATGGCCTAGGACCTTGTAATAGACGGCTGAAATACTATGGTTGTGGACAAGTAGGACACCTTAAGAAGGATTGTCCACAAGAGAGGTCACAGCCAAGTATCAATCCAATGTGACGAGTACAACAACGTACTGTTGGACCATATCCACAAAGGAATCCACAGAGACCACCGACACAATGAAAAGTGTATGTGGTCACCCAAGAGGAAGCGAAGGCTTCCAAAAACGTTATCTCAGGTACAATTTTCATAAATGGCAAGAAGGCATATGCATTGTTTGATACGGGTGCTACGCATTTATTTGTGTCTGAAAGATATAGACAGTTGAGTAAAATAGAAATTACGTCTCTTGAGACACCTCTTTGTTTTTCTACACCTTTAAAGAATATGGTGTTGTCTATGCTGGTGTATGGAAAATGTAAGATAACAATAGGAGGAAGGGATATGGAAATAGACCTAGTCGTAATGGTTATGTATGACTTTGATGTTATCATAGGAATAGACTAGCTCCATAAGTATCGGACCAAAATGGATTGTTATAGGAAAGTGATCCAATTTGTTTTACCTGATCAGTCTAGTTGTGAATTTTTCGGAGGTTAGACCAATCTATCTATAGCACTTATTTAAGCGATAGAGGCCTGTGCATTACTTAACGAAGGATGTCAAAGGTACCTGGCAGTGGTTAAGGATTATACTAAGGAAGAGTCTAAGCTCGATGAAATTCGAGTAGTCAGTGAATTTCAAGATGTATTTCCTAAGGAGTTGCCTGGATTACCACCGGAACGAGAAATTGAGTTTGAAATTGAACTAATGCCTGGAACATGACCCATATCAAGAGCCCCATATGGGATGGCCTTAATGGAACTGAAGGAGTTGAAGGTGCAACTACAAGAGTTGCTTGATAAAGGATTCATTAGGCCAAGTGCTTCACCTTGGGGTGCACTAATCTTGTTTGTGAAAAAGAAGGACGAGTCGATGCGTTTATGTATTGACTATAGGCAATTGAATCAAGTGACCATTAAAATAAATATCCCTTGCCTAGAATTGATGATCTATTCGACCAACTACAAGGAAGTTCGGTCTTTTCTAAGATTGACTTGAGATCAGAATACCATCAGCTAAAGATTAAGAAAGAAGACGTTCCTAATACTGCATTTAGGACTCACTATGGACACTACGAGTTCCTAGTCATGCCTTTTGGATTGACGAATGCATCGGCTACATTCATGGATCTAATGAATAGGGTATTCAAGCCTTATTTGGATCAGTTTGTGATTGTCTTCATTGATGATATCCCGATATATTCTAGAGGGCCTAAATAGCACGAGCAACACTTGAGGATAGTTTTGCAAACTCTGAGAGATCATAAGTTGTATGTCAAATTCAGTAAGTGTGAATTTTGGCTGGATCGGATAATATTTTTGGGACACATGGTGTCAGGAGGAGGAATTGTAGTGGACCCAGCGAAAGTTGAGATGGTAATAAATTGGCCGAGACCAACAACACCCACTGAAATACAGAGTTTCTTAGGACTGGTTGTTTATTATAGAAGATTTATTGAAGGGTTTTCACGGCTGGCAGGCCCCTTAACGAAATTGACTCGGAAGAATGTAAAGTTTGAATGGAGTAGAGAATGTGAAAGGAGCTTTCAGGAGCTTAAAAGAAAATTGACCACGGCTCCAATCCTGACTATACCATCTGGGTCTAATGGATTTACAGTGTATAGTGATGCGTCTCACAAAGGACTGGGATGTGTTTTGATGCAACATGGCAAGGTTATAGCCTATGCATCTAGACAATTGAAACCTCATGAACTGAACTACCCAATGCATGATTTAGAATTGGCAGCTATAGTGTTTGCTCTGAAAATATGGAGGCACTATTTGTATGGAGAGAAGTTTGAGATATATACAGATCATAAGAGCCTAAAATATTTGTTTTCACAAAAGGAATTGAACATGAGACAAAGGAGGTGGACGGAATTATTGAAGGATTATGATTGTGAGATACAGTATCATCCTGGGGAGGCAAATAAGGTAGCTGATGCCCTTAGTTGTAAGTCAGCTATGGAGATAGCCAATCTAAGGATGGCAGAATGGAACCTGTTAATGTCTATAGTGGACTTAGAGTTTGAATTGAAAGTGGATTGCCTTACCGGTATGCTTACTACATTAAGGATTGAAACTGAAATTATTCAGAAAGTTAAGATTCTGCAAGAGTCTGACCCGGAAATTGTGAATGTGAGAAATGTTGTGTTTTTAGGAAAAAGACCAGAATTTTAAGTCTCTGACGATGGAGTGGTAAGATGCCAAGGATGACTCTGTGTTCCTGACAATGAAGAAGTGAAGAGGGAAATTTTGTCGGAAGCACAGTATTCATCCGGGTAGTACAAAGATGTACAGAAATATACGCCAGCAATTTTGGTGGAATGGCATGAAGGCAGATACGACTAATTACGTTTCTCAATGTTTAACATGCCAGCAAGTGAAGGCGGAACATCGCAAACCCGCAGGACTATTGAGACTGTTAGACATTCGAGAATGGAAATAGGAGCATGTAACGATGGACTTTGTGCAAGGATTGCCAAGGACATCAAATGGTCATGATTCGATTTGGATGATAGTGGATCGCTTAACTAAATCTGCCCATTTCCTAGCGGTCCGCATAAACTATTTGATGAATAAACTTGCTGAGATATATGTAAGCCAGGTAATACGCTTACAAAGTATTCATGTAACGATCACCTCTAATCGAGACTCTAGGTTTACTTCAAATTTTTGGCGAAGTCCCCAAAATGCCTTAGGGACAAAGCTTCAATTTAGTACTGCCTTTCATCCTCAAACAGATGGACAAATAGAAAGAGTGATCCAGACTCTGGAGGATATGCTGAGAGCCCGCATTATTGATTTTAGGGGAAGTTGGGATGAAAATTTGCACTTGATAGAGTTCGCCTATAACAATAGTTTTCAGAAAAGTATAGGCATGGCTCTGTATGAAGCATTATATGGAAGAAGGTGCAAGACCCTTGTTTGTTGGAATGAAGTAGGTGAAAGAAAACTGACAGGACCTGAGTTAGTACAAGTTACTACAGAAACGGTTGAGATAATAAGGAAAAGACTTAAGACAGCCCAAAACTGACAAAAAGACTACACGGATAGGCGTAGAAGGCCTTTGGAGTTTAGTGTGGGAGATCACGTATTTCTTAAAATATCTCTAATGAAAGAAATATCACGATTTGGAATGAAAGGAAAGTTAGGCTCCAGATTTGTTGGACTCTTTGAGATACTCTAAAGAATAAGAGACGTAGCTTATTGTTTGGCGCTACCTCCTAAATTGGGAAATTTACATGATGTGTTTTATGTGTCGATGCTAAGGAGATATCGACCGGATCCTGGTCACATACTCGATCATGAAGCCATCAAAGTGGATGAGAGAGTGAGATACATCGAAGAGCCTGTGCAAGTGCTGGCTCGAAATGAGCAAGTTCTTAGGACCAAGAAAATCCCATTGGTTAAGATATTATGGTGACATCACGATGTGGAGGAAGCCACATGGGAAAGTGAAGATAAGATGAAGGAAAAGTACCCTCACTTGTTTCAAAAGGCATAAGTGACGTCAAATTTCGAGGACAAAATTCTCTAACAAGAGGAGAATTGTGGCATCCTAAAATCTCATGACAACCTCTGGATATACCATGAACCATGAATAGGTGATGGAAGTGTCATTGGATTATATTATAGCCATTAGACCAATGGATTTCAATAAATCAAGGCCGAGCATTTAATGGACAATTATTTTGTTGGAAATGCATCCTGTGTTCATGTGAGATTAAAGATTTGTATTAAAGGATAAATTGATAAGGAAAGTTTTATTCTTGGCCGTGCACTTTATAAGTTGGATTTTATTGATTTATGTTACAAAGTTTTATGGCCCTATAATTTGCAATTTGGTATTTATATAAGTGGGGAATTAAAGTGGATTATTAAAAGGAGTGGGCTGATTTCTTAAGGCCCAAAAACCAGCCCACAAACCCCCCACCGTTCGACTGGCTAAGGCCCGGCCCAAGGAGCCCAAAGGGCTGTTGACCGAAGGAGGGAGAGGCTCGGCCCATTGAGCCCATCAACTTGCATGGAAATCTACAAGTGGCGAAGGGGATTATCCAAGTGTCCATGGCCATGCAAAGCTAATGATTACTAATCATGAAAGGGAAGAAAAGAGGAGTAGCGGATTGAACGAGGGGGAGGAGTGGTCACGCGAGGAAGAGAGAAAGAAAGAAAGAGGGAAAGAGAGAAAGCCGAGAAAGAGAGTGAACCGAGAGAGGGAAAGCCGAGCGTGAGCTGTGAAGGGAGGAGGAGACCGTCGAGCCCGCCTTGCCCCGCCATGTGCTTGCTGTGTTTTTCTTTGGATTTGAGTCCAGTAGAGTCCCTTGATCTACACTTTGCTTGCTGTGATTGTATGTTTTGTATGGTGAATTTCGGAGGTGGTGGAGGTGAGGATTTTCGAACTTATGGGAGCAAATGCCTTAGTCTAGTAGTCTGTTTTCTGGAAAAACAGTCCGACCTTTGGTGATTTCGTGAGCTGCATGCAACTTTCTAGTTGGAATCTTACTTCAACCTCTGGCTGAAAGTTGTAGAGGACATCTTGAGGAGTAACATAATAAAATTTGAGATGAAACGGACAAGTATTGGTAGGTGAAATGATTTTTCTTTGAAGAAACTAGATCTGGAAACTGTTGTGCTGACCTTTGGTGATTTCGTGAACTGTAAAGCAACTTTCTAGTTGGAATCTCACTTTGACTTCTTGATGAAAGTTGTAGAGGACTTCTTGAAGTTTAACATATCAAAATTTGAGGGAAAAAGGACAATTATTTGATGGTGAAATCGTTTTTCTTCAGAGATGCTAGAATCTGGAAAACTGTCATGTTGATCCCTTGCGATTCTGTGAATTTTGTAAAATTATCCAGTCCGAATTTGATCTCGTGTCCTTGATAAGAATTTTAGATAACACCTTGAGGAACAACATACTGAAATTTGAGAATAAACGTACAAGTATTGATTAGGGAAATGATTTTTCTTTGAAAAGGATTAAATCTGGAGGTTGAGCCGAGGGTTAGGGTGAGTTATAATAATCATATCTTTTAATCCAGAATGAATTGGACTTCGATCTCTTCATGGGACTTTTACCTCTAGGTCTCAACTATAACATATTAAAATCTCAGAAGTTTCAGAGTTCGTTTCAGTATTTAATCGAAATTATTTCCGAAATTGTGCAAAATGTGGTGCTGGAATTTCTTTTGCTGTGATGTATGGACCTATGTGATTGATGTGAAGCTTTCTTGACATGATGTTCTTCATGAAATCTCTTTCTCTAGGTCTTGTCTATATTATGTTAAATTTTCAGAATTTATTAATATTAATTACTAATTTTTCCAGCATTTTAATTAAAGGAATACATTCTATTTTTATTCAAAAATTATCTTATTTTTAAGAACAAACACATTACTCTATGGAATGTGGTATTCTGAGTTGCTATCTATGTAGCATGCATGGTGACAATTATACATTTCACATGACATGCAAAATTAAATGAGATTTTGGCACTATTGCATCAAATGACATTTTTGCAAAGTGAGATATATCCATGTAAAATGATAATGATGATATTGTCGGACGGCTAAGTCGACGATACCCGAAGGTGTGTGCCGGATGTCCTCGGGAGTTTCGAGATACCCGAAGGTGTGTGCCAGATGCTCGGAGGTGTGTGCCAGAGGTTCCTCGCGATGCCAAGTTGGGTGTGAGTGATATGAGGGATGCAAACACTAGTCCCTGGAAGAACAATGAGATCCTTTTGAAAAATGAATATGGAAATTGAATCATGTGCATGTGTGTACATGGCCTGGTGTATGAATTGTCTTTGAATTGAATTGGTATTGCATGATTTTTGGAAGTGTGATCATTAAGGCATTGAATGGATCTCATGGAGATGTATGCATGACTGCATAGAGATATATGCATGACTACATGGTGATGTATGCTTGAGTGCATGAATGATATGTGCTCTGCTTGTGATGCCTTGGTTGTCTTGCTTGTTGCATTTTGTAGTTTGATAGATCTTTACTGCTGAGTGGTTGTACTCACCCCTTTGGGGACTAACATTTCAGATTGAGAGAGATGCCTCTGCTACCCGTTTCACAAGGTACTTTTTACGACGTTCCGGTAAATGTCGAGTGCTCATGTTCGGAGCACATTTGTGTTAGTGTCCACGGTTTGGTATTTGTCCGTGTGCGAGTTCTCATTATGAACGATGTGGGTCTACCTAGAGGCCCCATGGTGCACGAGTTCCTGTCCATGCACGTTCGCCGTGATGGGATTATGATGGGCATGCTGCTGCCACCGCCAGCCGGTGGACTCGGCTGGGTGTGATCGACCGAGCGTGATAGGTAGCTGAGGAAGCCTTTGTTTGGATGTCGACACTATCTGATGGACTGGAGCTTATGACTGTTGTAGAGTTGGACACTTTTGGGTATAGCTGAGTTTTAGAAAAGCCTTGGCCTTTTGATGTACCAACTCATGTAGTCCGTCAAATGATGTAAATAAAAGTGCTCGACTTATCTTATGAAAATGTGTAGTTAGTGTGCATTGCATTATGTTGTTGGAGTATGGAATGGAAAAAAATTTGTTTAAGTTTCCGCCATATGAACTATGCTGGGACCAATTAAATATTGCAAACCCCTAGGACTTTTGGACCCTCTATAGTTCAATAGTATTAGAGTGGCATGTCGTTAGGACAGTTGAAGTGTCAGAGTACTGTGGCGACCCTAACGGATCAAGGGCCGTGTTAAAGGGGTGCCACATTAGTATTTTTGTACATAGGCTTTTGGAATTTAAGGGGTATGGTGGACCCCTTTAGATAGGATGAGGTGCGGAACTTCGTCCATTCTAATAACCTCTGTTTTGTGGGTCTTTTGGAAACTAAAGTGCCGAAGGCTCTTTTTTCGAATATATCTTCTTGTCTCCTGTCTGGTTGGAATTGGTTGAACAACTATGAGTACTCCCATAAGGGAGAATCTGGGTTGGTTAGAATCCCTTGCAGGTGGAGTTTGATGTCTCTTCGGCCAATGCCCAGGCTATTCACGGTAGGCTTAAATATCTGTACTCTGGTGAGGCTTGTGATATCTTAGTAATCTATGATGATCATACCTTTATTTCTCAGCGTCCTTTGTGGGCGGAGCTTGTTAGCACTAGCACCCTCAAGCAGGATGCGGCATGGCTACTTGCAGGCGACTTTAATGCCATCAGAGATCCGTTGGATAGAGTTGGAGGCTCGGATGTTTGGCTACCCTCATTTGATGAATTTGGCCAGTGTTTAGCCAGGCAGAATTAGAAGACTTAAGGTATGTTGGTTATCGATATACATAGGCTTCTTCTTCTAACGACAACCGCAAACTAAAAAAGATCGATAGAGTGCTTGTTAATCACAAATGGAGCCAGGTCCTCTCTTATTTGGAAGCTTCCTTCCTAGCCCCGAGCATCTTAGACCATTCGCCGATGGTTGTGAGAGTGTTGGCCCCTTCTCAGCAAAGGAAACCGTTTAAGATTTTCAACTTCTTAATGAAGCATCCAAACTTTAGTACAATTGTTACTCAGGTTTGGGAGTAGCCGGGAGATGGAGTCTTAATGTACATCTTGGTTCGTAAACTCAAGATCCTCACGGGCCGCCTTAAGCAACTCAACAAGGATTCCTTCTCGCATATCTCTGCTAGAACAGCTGAGGCTAGGATTGCCTTGCAGGTAGCTCAAGATGCCCTTCAGCAGGACTTGACAAGTCTTGTTCTCGCTGAACGGGAGAAGTGCTGGTTAAGGGAATTCTTGGCCCTTAGAAATCAGGATGAGTCATTCTTTAGGCAGAAGTCCAAGATAAGATGGCTCAAGGAGGGGGACCGAAACACAAAATTTTTCCTCCATTCGGTCAACAAGAGAGCTTTGAGGGATAGGATCCTTTTAGTATGTGATGCTGAGGGAAATATGATCACCGAACTAGCTTTGGTTCGACAATGGTTTATCGACCACTTCCAGGACCTCCTTGCATCGAGAGAGCTTCTAGGGCATCCTACTGTCTAGGTGATCCGAGCGATTTTGCAATGCACCCTCAGTGAGGAACAGGTCAGATCCCTATCTTGTCCTGTTTTTGATCTTGAAATTCAAGATACTATTTTCTCTCAGCCTCGCGGTAAGGCCCCTGAACCAGATGGCTTCAATGCTAAATTTTTCAAAATTAATTGGGAGTCGGTTGGCCCACTAGTTCTTTCAACCGTTAAAGACTTTTTCACCTCTGGGAGGATTCTTAGGTAGATCAATAATGTGTTGATTCCTAAGGTTCCCAATACTTGCACAGTCTTTGATTACAGGCCTATAGTGTGCTGCAATACGATTTATAAATGCATTACCAAGCTTCTGGCTAATCGCAGTGCTGCAGTGCTTCAAGACGTAATCAGCCTAGCCTAGATTGCCTTTGTAAAGGGCAGACGGATCAAGGACAATATTCTTCTTGCCCAAGAGTTGTTTAGTGGATTCCACCTGGGTACATACTCGCCTAAATGTGCTGTTAAAGTGGATTTTCAAAAGGCTTATAATACCCTGGATTGGGATTTCTTGGATTCTATCCTTTGTGCTTTTGGTTTTCCAGACCATTTGATCAAGCTGATCATTATTTGTGTACGCACTCCTAGATTCTCCATTTCTTTAGATGGGGAGCTTCATGGTTTCTTTGCGAGTGGATGCGAACTCCGCCAAGGTGATCCCTTACCTCCTTATCTATTTACCTTGGCTATGGAGGTTTTTTCTGATATCCTTCTTCAGCAATCTAGGCAACCAGGCTTCAAATACTTCTGGAGGTGTAAAAACACGGGCTTATCTCACATTTTCATTGCGGATGACGTCTTTCTCTTCTACAAAGCAAATGTGGTCGCGATTTCCCTCCTCAAGGATGGTCTGGGAACTTTTTCAAATTGGAGTGGGCTGAGACCCAATCTAAACAAGAGCAAAGTGTTCCTTGCTGGAGGGATAGAGTCAGTTCGATCCCAAATACTCCATATCTTTAGCTTCCAGGAGGGGCAACTCCTGGTTCAATACCCTGAGGTTCCCATTATCTCCTCCAGACTTCGAAAGGCTGATTGTATATCGCTTGTCAACCGTATAACCGCAAGGGTGCAACCTTGGGCTCAACGATTTCTATCTTTCGCAGGCTGCTTACAGCTTATAAGGTCAGTCCTTCATGCCATCGAAGCCTTCTAGGCCCGGGGCTGGGGAGAGGAGGTGTCAAGGTCTCCTAGGATGATGTTTGCCTCCCTAAGAAAGAAGGGAGACTTGGCATTCGCAAACTGCAGGATTGCAATACCGTTTACATGCTGAAACATATATGGATCCTATTCACCGACAAGGAACCCTTGTGATGTAAGTGGATCCACTCGAATTTCTTGAAGAGGAAAAATTTTTGGGTGGTAAACAAGCCAACCGTTTGTTCGTGGGCTTGGAAAAAGATACTCCTTCTTAGGAGGGATTTTCGCCAATTCTTTCATTGGTGCATTGGAGATGGTTACTTAGTCTCTCTCTGGTTTGACCACTGGCACCCAAAAGGGCCCCTGAATCAGTTATTATCGGACACCTACATTTACCAGTCAGGTCTTTCTAAGAAGGCCACAGTGGCAGACCTCTTCTCTCTGGAGGGCCGAGAGGTCAAGTTCATGCTGGAGGTGTGGGAATTTCCCCTTCCCCTTATTTCGCAGAGTTCGGATTGCTTCCGCTAGACAGAGAGCTCATCGGGTACCTTCTCGGTTGCGTTCGCGTGGGAAACCATTAGGTCGAAAACAGCTTTGGTCCTGCAGTTCGTGCTTGTTTGGAACAGCTCATTCACTCTGTGTTATCAATTCAACCTGTGGCTCATTATCAAGAACTGGCTTCCCACCCAGGTTCTTCTTTTGTCCTATGGGAGGATTGATGACGTGTCATGTGTTTTTTGCAACTCTAGACCAGATTCTAGAGACCATTTGTTTTTTGGCTGTCGCGTCACCGCCGCTCTTGCAGTCTTTTGGGCGGCTAGATGCAACCTTCCTTGGAGGAATGGCACTTGGCAAGACAATCTCTGGTGGGCCTTGAAGTATCTCACTAGCAAAGACTTCCACCGTTGTATTGCTCGTTTCTCTTTTGGTGCCTTATGCCATTTGATTTGGAAAGAGCGGAACAACATTCTGTTTAGGGAGAAAACCTTATCTATCACATAAATTGGGATGACATCTTAAATGAAAATGACACTTGGTTTTCGTGAATTTCTTTCATAAATGCATAAGATAGAGAACTTCTTTGAATTTGTTCAAAGAGTGTAGAAGGAAACAAACATTTATTATGCTCTTTTCAACATATCATAATCATTTCTCATTTTTGCTACATCCAGAAACAACGATAAGTATAATAATTAGTAAGGCTTGTATATTTCGCAGAAAATGTGACATCTGAAAATTATTTGAGGTAAATTAGAATCAAATCCTTTCATCACATGAAACACATGGAGGTAAGGAATGGAGAATATAATAAACAAGAAACTATCTACGTAATGAAATATTAAATGGGGCTTGAAAAAGTAAAACTTAGCTTTTGAGACCATAATTTAAGGGTTATATGTTCCTTCATTCTTGATTGGAGGACCTGATTGGAGGAAACTTCCTCTAGCTTCTTGGCCTCTAATTGGAGTTTTGTAAATATGGACACCATCTACATATAAGCTTGACAAAAACGAAAGTGGTAACCCTTCAATCGAAAGACAAATTAAAAGCAATTTTCCTCTTATTAAGGATGGAAAAAAGAAAAAAGAAAAAAGACATAGTCCATATTAGAATTGAGCTTAATATTTTTGGTGAATAGAGACTATACTAATATAAGATCATAAATTCTCATACTCAAGTAACTAGATTTTTATTCTAAAAAGAATTGAATGCCCAAGAAAGTATTTTTAGGTTTGATGATCTTAAATATGCTGTATAAAAAATAACAATTAGATTGATAAAAGTAACACCATGTCAACATGTCGTTGTGGTAGTAAATAATGCATATACCAATGTACTTTGTGAAGAAATGCATATAGCTTTCGTGAGAGAGTTTTTGTATTCTCTATATTTTTTAAATCATTTGTTTTACAATGCTTTTGAGTATCTACCTACAAAGAAGAGAGTCAATCCTAATAGTCCTATTAATCCGGAGACAAAATAGGAAGTAGATTGATTTGGATTTTCATATTATCTCTAATTGACAGCCCATACTAAAGATTGACTTGGATTCCTATATAATCTCTAATTGACAGCTCATGCCAGCACTCTCCCTCAAGTGTGTGAAAAGATATCTTTGATACCCAACTTGACAAGTCACCTGTGAAAGGCCCTGCTTAACACACCATGTCCACCAATTGATTTTTAAACCCGACGAAAGGAAACCAAACCACCTTAGCCTCTAAATTTTGTTTGACAAAATATCTGTCAGCCTCAATATGCTTGGTTTGATCATGCTGAACTGGATTGTGGGAAATATCAATTGATGCTTTCTTATCATAGAACAATCTTATCTCAGATTTCGGTGGGAAACCAGGTTCTGTCATCAACATCTTACGCCACAATAGCTCACACAACCCTTTAGCCACCCTTGGAAACCCCACCTCAGCACTAGACAAATCTACTACCTTATGCTTCTTGCTCCTCCATGTAACCAAGTTTCCTCCCACAAATGTGAAATATCCCGACATGGACCTCCTATCTTAAATGCTACCTACGTAGTCCGCATCCATAAATCCCTCTACCTTAAGATGACCGTTCTTCACAAAGAACAAACCTTTTCTTGGAGTCAACTTCAAGTAGCGCAAAATTCAACTCAATGCCTTCATATGATCTTCACTTGCGGCATGCATAAATTGACTCACGATGTTTACAACATATGTGATATTAGGGCGAGTATGTGACAAATAAATCAATCTCCTTACTAACCTTTGATATCTATCCTTATTGGTCGACACTTCATCCAAATACTACTCCAAGTCTATGATTCTGAACTATAGGGGTGTCAGTAGGCTTACACTCCAACATTCCAACTTTGGCTAACAAGTCTAGCACATTTTTTTCTTTGAGACAAAAAATACCTCCTTTCAATCTAGCCACTTTGATGCCCAAGAAATACTTCAACCATCCTAGATTCTCTATCTCAAACTCTTCTACTAGCTTCTCTTCGAGTTTTGAAATCTCTCCACGATCATCTCCTATGATAATCATATCAACCGCATATATAATTAAGGTTGTTACCTTTCCTTGATGTTGCCTTAGGAACAACATATCATCCGAGTTGCTTTGAGAATACCCATATCTTCTCATTGCTGAGCTAAAACGACCAAATCAAGCACGAGGTGATTGCTTTAACCCATTCAATGAATGTTCTAGCTTGCACACTATGTTGGGTTGAGTAACACAACAATACCCAGATGGAACTTCCATGTAGATTTCTTCCTCCAAATCCCCATGAAGAAACGCATTCTTCATATCAAACTAATGCAATGGCCAATCTAGATTCACTACAAGAGACAACAAAACTCTCACACTATTAAGCTTCGCCACAGGGGAAAACATCTCTTGGTAGTCTGCACCATAAGTCTATGTATATCCCTTTGCTACCAATCGCGCCTTGTATCTCTCAATGAAAGCCATATGCTTTGTATTTGATAGTAAAAACCCACTTGCACTCCACTATTCTCTTCCCCTTTGGAAACTTTATAAGTCTCAAAGTCTAGTTTTTCTATAATGTTTCCATCTCCTCTTTTATTGCCCGAACCCATTTGCAATCCCTCAAAGACTTTTGCACCCCACTAGGAACTCCGGTTGCATAAACATTTGATATGAACGCCATCAATAGTTCCTACAATCTCCCTGTCAAAACAAAATTTGCAATATGATACTTTGATCTTCGCTCCTCCACATATGGTGAGTATTGACTAGGGGACTTGCCATGATTGTACCTGTTAGGTAATGTATTCCAACAATCACATCAGAATCATCACAAGAGTCAGGTGTGGCAGGAGATCTTACCTCAATGGTATCCTCAAGAGAATGGTTGGGTACTGAAGAGGGGACAATTTCAAGAGAGGGCTATTCTTGAGGCTGTTCATGTGCACCCTGTACTAGTACAAATTGCTGATCACCTTTTACCAGGATGTGACTATCCTCCTACACAACTCCTGCTATTGGCCCTGTCACGGCTTGATCTGCTGCATTTTCTATTAACGACACCACTATTGGGGCTTGTCGTGAGTCAGACCCAGTCCCAACCCTTGCCAAAACACCACCCTCCCACCAATTTTCCCTTTTTGGATATATCTCACCCTGAAAGGGATAATTGCTGTCAAGGTAGAAGAATTCGGACTCAACAAATGTCACATTCAAAGTGACATGTGTTTTCTTAGTGATTGTGTCGTAGCAATGATAGCCCCTCTGATGGGTTCCATAACCAATAAAAACACACCACAAAGTACAAGGATCAAACTTGGTTTGTTGGTTGTTGTGAAGATGAACATAAGCTACACACTCGAACACTTTAGGAGGAAGTGTTAAGACCGAGGGAAGAGAAACATGTCCTGAAAGAATTTGTAGCAAAGTTTAAAATTTTAACATACAGGAGGACATCTGGTTCATCAAGTTGACTGCAGTAATAATGGCGGCATCCCAAAAATGATTGGGAACATGACCACCCACCAAGAGAGCTTGCGTTGTTTTAAGAATATGGTGCTTCTTCCTTTCTGTGACACCTTTATGCTTGGGATCTGGGTGCACGATATCTCATGGATAAGGTCATGTTCTTGAAAGTAAGCTATGAGATATTGATTAACATATTCGCCCCCATTATAAGTACGGAAGATTCGGAGTTACGCCCTAAATTTTTTTGCAACCATGTGGTGGAACACACAAAATATTTTAGAAACCTCATCCTTGTGCTTCAACAAATACAACCACGTCATCCATGTACAACCATCCATAAAAGTCCCAGACTAGCGAATCCCCAAAAGGGTGGTAATAGGTGAAGCACCCCACACATCAGAGTGGACTAATGAAAAAGGTGTTGCACTTTTATTGAAACTCAATGGAAAAGAAACACGATGACTCTTTGTCAAGATGCATGTTTCACACTGGAATACAGAATCTGATAAACTACCGAATGACCCAGGAAATAAATGCTTTAAATATCCAAAAGACGCGTGCCCTAATCGATAGTGTCATAACCAGATGTCCTTCTCTTTACCAATAGATTAATCGCAAGTGTGATTACTTTGCTAGTATTAAAAATCATCCACGAAGTACAACCCCTCCCTCTTAGTACCATGTCCAATAATCTCCTTCGTGAGGATATCTTGAAATAAACAAAAATTGGGACACTTAAGAATACTGCAATTTAATTCATCAATAATCTACCCAATAGATAGCACCTAATTAGATCAAGAGGGCATAAGCAAAGTGTGCGAAAATGAGAGGGAAGGTGTGAGAACAACACTTCTAGCCTTAGTCACTAGATAGCTATGGCCATTTACATTATGGATACTTTATCGATGCGAAGTGGTATGGCACGTGAGGTCACCAGGATTGGGTGTCATGTGATCGATAGCGCTAGAATCAATAATCCACCCACAGCCTCACCTTGATGAGTATCGACAAAAGCATAACCATCCTATTATCGCACCCATGGAGGCCATATGTAGAGTCTATGGTTCTGGGTTGCCCTCAAGAAACCTTGGTCCTATTCCCCCCCCCACGCAATACCATGGCAATAGCAGTGGGAGCGGTTGTGTTAGTCGACATAATAGCTTGAGCACATCCTCCCGCTGAACCTATGCGTAAGCTTGTTCAACCATAGGAAACAATTGCATATGTAAGACATCTACCCTAACCTTGTCAAGTCAATCATCAAGACCATCAAGGAATGTGTAAACACTATCTTCTTAGACACTCGTATTATAGCACTCGATATCATTGGGACACAAGATGGGGTTAGGACGGCAAAAATTAATCTCTCGCCAAAGTCCTTGAAGATCATTGTAGTATTTTTCGATAGGGTCTCCTGCTTGCTTCAGCCGAGTAACTTGGCGCTTCAAATCATACACCTAGGAGACATCAATGCGGTCAAAAGACATGGTAGCCACCAAATCCTAAATTGCTTTTCTAGTTGGGAATCGAATAAAATTGCCAATCAACACCGGGTCCGAGAGTTGATTATCCATCCTTACATCGTGGAATCCGCGATTTTCCATTTCCGAAAGTCAAGATCAATCGAATAAGGTTGGGGAAGATTCCCATTAATATATTCCAACTCGTCTTTGCTTGAGATGTACATCTCAACAACTTGGGGCCAAAAGCCATGGTTGTTGCCATCCAACTTGATAGCATTAGATGGAGTCGGTGCCTCAACTTGGGAAGGCAGCACATGATGCTAGGTCAGAAGTTGCTTCATCGCTATTGTCAAATCTTCAAGGATTGCCATTGCCAAAGAGCCATCACTGGTTGATTGTGGGAGAGTTAAATCAATGCATTCAACCATGGTGAGATTAGGTCCTAGAGTCGAGTTGCTCTGATACCATGAAGAAACGTATATAGCTTTTAGGAGAAAGTTTTGTTTTTTCTGTATTTTGAACATCATTTATTTACAATGCTTTTGAGTATATGTCTACAAAGAAAAGAGTCAATCCTAACAGTCCTCCTAATCAAGAGATAAAATAGGAAGTAGATTGACTTGAGTTCTTATATTATCTCTATTTGATAGCTTATACCAAAGATTGACTTGAACTCCTATATTATTTCTAATTGATAGCTCATGTCAACACTTTGTCCACCAAGTGAGGCTTACACAATTGCTGTCGTGCAGATTTATATATATGTAGAGGGAGTTTAAGCCATCCGCCACTGCAAATAAGAGAGAAGCCTTCATGATAGCTGAAGAGTGCAGTTGCAATTAAAAGAGAGAAAATGGCACCCACTCTGAGCAATGGCTTCTCCATGCCAGTGGCCCTCAACTGTGACTTCTCAAAGGAGATCACCTTGAATAATGGCTTCATAATGCCGACATCGGTCTCAGCCTCTTTCGCATGGAAGGCAAGGACATTAAAGATCTCCTTTTCCACTCCATCAAGATTGGCTATTGCCATTTCGACTGCGCGGGTACAACATTTTTTCTGTGTCTCTGTGTGTTTGTGCGCGGGCATGTGTTTTGGGTATTGATGCTTTGTGTTTGCATTAATTAACCATTTAAAAATACAGAGTATCAATTTTCCTGTTTGACCTCTTTGTTATTAGGGCATTTTGGATTATGGCTACTATCGAGTAGTTTTCTTTCTATTTCTAAGCAATGCTGTTTTTGTTCGTTTGAAGGGTGCTATAAAACTTTTCATGAGTGTTTTATCTTATTAACTTATTGTCATGTCGATGTTTTTTTAACTGATTATGCTATGAAACTTTATTGCAATCAAACTTCAATTTGTAAGTAGATATAAATAAGAGCCTAAAGGCAACAAAAACTAAAAATTTGTGGCGGTAAATTATCTAAAAAATTAGTCTAAAACAACAACAAAAAATTACTAATTGCAATAATGTTTTCGTCGTGGTTTGACCTTATTTTTGCTTAAAATCAACCTAAGGCGACAAAATAAATTTTCTCAGCCTTTTCCTAAAACAAGTTAATTTTGTCACCTTTAGATTTCGAGGGCGACAATTGTTTCAATCGTCACTTGTGGTACCCAAGGCGTGACAAACCATCATCTATCACCTTTGACACTTAAGGCTCCATTCATTTCACAGAAAATAACTTCTAGGAAATTCAAATTTTCCAATGTTCATTTCACGAAAAATGAAGTAGTCCAAGAAAATATTTTCCGTTATTGGAAAAAAAAAAAAAAAACACCTTCGAAAGTGGGGAAAATGTTTTCCACTTTTCCAAAGTAGAAAATTTGTTTCCATAACTTCTTCCACCTTACTTTCTTTCAATAAACACTTTTTCTTTTTTCTTTTTTCTTTTGATTTTTTAAATCAAGTTTTTAGATTTTTTTTTTCCTTTTTTTTTTCTTTCTTTCCTTTTCATGTTCTTCCTTGGCCTTGGCCAATCATTGACCGTGGGCAAGCTCGAGCCTCACCCTAGGTCGGCAAGGCTCGAGCTCGTCAAATTCTAGCAAGGTCAATGTCACGCCCCAATTCTCGGGCACGCACCCATCCCTAACCTAGTCGATATAATAACGACGTCCCAAGATGCATCGCCAACCCATTCATTTTAATACGCATGCGGAAGCATATAAATAATCCCCAGACAATAAACCAATGGGATAGGAAAGTAGGACTACGATTATTTTCCAACCAAATGGCCTTTTATAAACAAACAAGTTTATATACCATATCAGGTTGTTTACAAAATATCGGCTTAATAACAAAAGGGAACTGTCCTATGACCCAATGGTTGGACACGTTCGCCGATTCTTCGGTCTCCACCTTCCCAGACTTCAAGGTTCCTAGTCCTCCACCAACACCATCTAAGAACTTGAAAATGGTTATACAATAACCAGTGAAACCATGTCTCAGCGAGTTCTACTCCCTAAGACTCGATTAAGAAATCAATATGCCCTAAGGGCTGCCTAAGCACAATCACGAGTTAGAGGACTTACCTTGGCCTCAGTCTCCTCCCTGCAAGTCAACACAATTCATAAACTCATCGAGTTACATCAACACATCGATCATTCACTCAGATTGACTTACCGATCAATCGACCAAGTCGATTACATGTCAATCAAACCATTCCCCGGTCATTTTAATTAATACCATGCATTCTCCAAGATGATATATTTAGTCACCGAGCCCACGTGCCTTCTCCAAAATAATATATCTAATCATCGAGCCCACATGCCTTCTCCAAGATAATATATCTAGTCATCGAGCCCATATGCCTTCTCCAAGATGATATATCTAGTTATCGAGCCCATGTGCATTCTCCAAGATAACCTATCGAGTTACCGAGCTAGTATATTATAATATTCATCATAACGTTCATTCTCCAAAATGGTATATCTAGTCACCGAGCCCACGTGCATTCTCCAAGATGATATACCTAGTCACTGAGCCCATGTGCATTCTCCTAGATGACATACCTAATCATCAAGCCCATGTGCATTCTCCAAGATGACGTACTTGGTCACCGAGCCCATGCATTCTCCAAGGTGATGTACCAACTCAACGAGCCAACAACTCATAACATCTTTCTCCGAGATGACGCACTTAGTCATCGAGCCAACGTAATACAGTATTCTTTCTCACTTTTTATCATACCCGATAAATTAACCGCGTGTGGGTACAATGTTGGCCTTAGCCAAAATATCATAATTTCACTTTCACAATTCCCATCATTTCATATAGTCCACCACAATATTTTTGGCGTTGTAAACCGACGCCCAATTATTTTCCAATCAATTACTGAAATTAAATGAATTTAAGAATAAATTCCAAAAATACAAATCATGCACAATCAGCACAAATTAAGGATCAATTAAATAAACAGATCACACCGCTGCAATCTGTGTAATTTTTCGATCACCGACCATACCAGTCTAATTTCCTGAAAATATTTAATTAATTAAATAATTATGAAAAATATTAAATAAATGCAATAAATCCAACTTAGGCCCATTATAGCCTAATTGGAAGCCGAGACGAATCCGGAAAATTTCCGAAATTCATTCAATAAATACTAGAACCTATCTCCTCGCTAATTGCACTAACTAACCACCTAACTTGCATCGGTAAAGTACTACATTAATTACTCTAATCTAATCTATCCATCTAATCACACTTAATTAAATATAATCAATCCCTAAGCATAATTAACATACTAATGAAGGATTAGTGAGTTAAACTCACTTGTTTCGCGAGTGGGTTGGATCAAACCGACGGGAATGTCACGAGGGTCACTTCTCTCCAAAGCGGATCTAACTTTCAGGGCCTGGAACCACCTCAAAACAAGCCTTGAAGTTGTTGGAAGCCCACTACACTTTGCCTCTATTTTGAGCTGCAAAAGAGAGAAACAAAGTTGGTTCGACTTCTGCTTCTGCTTGTTGGACAGAGGAGAACCAATGGTTGAATGGTGAAGAAACGAGTTGATCGGAGCTCCGGCGAGTGGGTGGTCAGCAACCAACAGCACCTAGGGGTCAATGGGGTCTTGTTGGAGGTTGGGATGGGCAAGGAAGTGCTGGAATGGGGGAAAAATGAAGAAAAATGCGAAACAGGCGGACTAGCGGGCGGACTGACAGACCGGTGACCGGCGGCTTACGATGGCCGTACGGGACAACCGACGGCTCTGTTCAGGGCATGGTTGGACTCTTTGGAATGGTCTGGATATGCTGGTCACAGTGATGGGTGGATCGTTGGCTAATTCGTTCGAGAATACCACTTTCAACTCAGATCTTTAGTGAAAGGTCAACTGGAGTATAAACTGGCAGAAGTGAAAACAAATGAGGAAAACGGTCCGGTAGTGGTGTGGTTGCTCCGACTGGTCTTTTTATTGGCTGAGGTGTTCGAACAAGGCAAGATGGAAGGGAGAGAGAGGGAAGAGATGAGGTTGGAGGGGCCACTTTGCCTTGTTTTTCCACAAGCTTGTCCCTTTGACCTCATCCTTAGCCACCAGCACTTCCTTGACTACAATTCAGCCACCAAGCTTCACTTTACAACCTTTGAAGTGGTCTAAAAATGGCTAGGCAATGGGGTATACAAATTTGCAACCCTTCTCTCTCAATTGGACACCGATCCTTGCTTGATTCAACCCAATTCGGCCTCAATAAATTCCGTTGTCAAGTCCTCGATCAAATCAATATTTTTCCTAACCAGTGGATCCTACTTACTTCCCAATTTCACAATCAAAAACTGTCTCGGCCTTTTTTTGAACAAAAACGACCCTAGGACAACTTTTTCCTAAAAAGTTTTGGGTTGCATAAAAATCTTCTAAGACTGAGTTAACGCTCTTAATATTAATTGTGACACGATGGAATTTTCAATTTCTGAAATCGGATTCAATTTCGCGGTTAATTTCACTCTGGTGCGTTTTTAGCGTGACCTAAGCTACCAGGTAGCTTTCAGAAATTTTTAGTGCAAATGACCTGTGATTGATTTTCTTCGAGCCACAATGAACCCATTCAGCACATTGGCGACTCTCGATTGTTGTGAAAATCTAGAGGATTCAATTATGGACACAGGGTACCAAAACGATAGAAGAAATCAAACTAGTGCCGATCGATGAGAATTTTGCAATTTAGTGGGATCACCCACGTTTAACCACTCATCTCAATCGAACCGACATATCTCTGATCTCTAATCGATTTATGTATGTGCCATAATGATCTCAGCAGATGAGCATGGTTGAGTAACCAATTTCTGGTCGAATTCTCAAGTCTATTGCATTAAAATTCCTTAATGGCTTCCCTAGATAGTTTAGTTATCTCACAAGTGATCAGCTCTAAGAATAGTAATATAGGCACATTGATGAAAGGCCCAATTTATTCAATTGAAAATAGGACTGAAAATCCAGGATATCACAGTCAAGCCTTGCCTAATCTTGCAAAGCCAAGCTCCCCTGAGGCCAGCTAGCTAGAGCCTCACCAAATCCGATGCGCTGGACAGGGCTCAGGCCTCACCCGAGCTTGCTAGAGGTTTGTCGAGCTCTGGCAAGCTGAGGCAAGGCCCAAGACTTGATTGACCAAGGCTAAGGAAGAAGATGGAAAGGTAAGAAAGAAAATAAAAAAATAAAAAAGAAGAGGAAAGAAAGGAAATAATGAAAAAAAAATTAAAAATAAATAAATAATAATAAATTATTGAAAATGAGTGTGTGCGGGAAAAGATTTTTCCTACCGAACAACAGAAAATATTTTCTAATTCATCTTCAAATTTCAATAAAACATTAGAAAATATGATTATTTTCCTAGAAAACAGTTTCTTGGAAAACATTTTCTAGAAACGCCATATTTTTTGTGAAATGAATGAAGTCTGAGATGAAAATTATTTTTATCATTTCGGCAATTTAACACGACACATCCAATTTATTTTTATTCAATGAGCCAAATCTACTTATTCTATCTTTTCTTTTTTGATTTCTACATTGTAGAATAGATTTGATTGGAACGAGGAACCATTTTACTCCTAAGGGAAAAACATGTCCATGAACCGCCATGTCAACTTGAGATAACAAGAAAACTCTCATGTACTGATGAAATTAATTTCCCCCCTTTTTTTTTTCACAGCCAAGTACAAGAACGAAGTAGAAGTTGGAGAAGCGTTGGCTGAAGGATTTCGCACCAGGCTTGTAAAAAGGGAGGAAATTTTCATCACCACAAGGGTTCATAATTTGGATTCAATTACCGTGTCGGGGATTTACCAGATATGTCTAGCTTAAGATGCATGCACATTTTATATTGACCTGGAGAAAATGATGAATCTAGCTATGTTCTTAAACCGATCGGAGAAAAGCTAACAGATAGTCGGCATAACATAAATGAAATTGCAACTGTGGAATTTGGACCACGGGCATGTGATTGAGGCTTGCAAAGACAGTTTGAAGAAGCTTCAGTTGGACTACTTGGATCTCTACCTGGTTCACTTCCCTGTGGCCACCAAGCATACAGGTACTTTTCCCCCAATTGCCTTATTAAGTTACCCCTTCTGTCATTGCGTTATACATAGCTGCAATTTTGTTAAACTCACTGTCACTGGCCTAGTGAGTCGAAGACGGATTTGCTTCACGGAAAATGAAGTAATTTGAAAAATATTTTTGGGTTAGTATCACAAAAAACTTAGACTAGCACACGTACAATGAATTTATCCAAACTAATTTTTTAACCACAAAAAATCCTAAACTGGTACACCGTAACAAATTTACTTTCTATTAGTTTTCATTAGGTTTTATCGCCAAATTATTAAGTTGAATAATATGTGATAGATAAATGGTGTATCAGTTTGGGGGCTTACTCTCAGTTTGTTTTACCAATCTGTAGTTACTTGTGATGTTAATTCAATTTAATGGAAACAAACAAAGGGTATATTTGTCACAAATATACTTTTTTGAGATTTCTAATGATCAAAAAATTAATTTTAGAATAATTTGTCATAAACATATAAGTTTAAAGTTTTCACAGTGTTAACCTAAAATTTATAACATATAGTTCTTTGAATAATTAGGTAATGGGGGATATTATCGTTATTAACGATAATTTACGCATAAACATTTTAACTCATCCTACCGAATATAAGTTAGCGCCTATCTCTCTCCATCCGGTGGTCCTAGCTAAAGTTGTGCCCATTGATCACTTTAACTTTGATTGTACATTCGAATGGTCAAATTGGTGCAAAACAAGAGAGGTTGTGATTTCGAGGCCAGCCCCCGAAGTGCCTCAAGGCCACGATCCCACCTTGAACGAATGGTGGGATTTTCCTTCGCTCAAAAGATCGATCGTAGCATGTTGATCGTACAACGAAATCATTAGTGGCGCTCCAACCGCATCTTCACTTTCGACATCTTTTCATCTGCCATGAAAATGGCGAAATTTTCAATAAAATTTTGATGTCAAGCTTAACATGTAAGGTGTGGAAGTGTGTGCAAGCGTGTTAGACGAGAACGGAGTGCTGAATATAGACACCACCATAACCCCGGAAGCAACCTGGTGCGGCATGGAGGATTTAGTTTCCATGGGCTTAGTTTGCAGTATCGATATCAGGTTCCTTTCGATCTTTATACATAAACACAAAAAGCAACTAGATTGAAGAAAATGTTAGAACTGTTCTTCGTTTTTACTCCTTTTGCAGCAACTACAGCCTCCTCCAGACAAGGGAATGTCTAGCATACTCCAAGATAAGGCCTGTTGTGAACCAGATCGAGCTGCACCCGTACTTCCAACATGAATCCCTTGTCCAGGAGCACGGTGTTTGTGTCATGGCACACACGCCCCTAGGAGGTGCCATGGCCAACACTGTGATGTTTGGGTCAGTCTTGTGTTTGGATGACCCAATTCTAAAGGTAACTAGATCAATGTTGTGTCGTCGATCTATTGAGTTAGCGACAGACAAACACTGTCAAGATAATTCAAAACTTTTGACCGAGGGAGATGTAACTGTGTGGATTAAAATCCTTCGGGATAATAACATAAATGATGCTTGAACTTTGACCCAATATACATTATGGTTCAAGAACTTTTAATTTATTCAATGTGATTCATAAACTTTCCACAATGTGGTCCCTAGACTTTCTAGGGACCACGTTGAATAAATTAAAGGTTCAAGGACAATATTGCACATTGAACTAAAGTTACGAACCACATTGAACAAAGTAAAAGTTCATGGATCATTTTGTACATTGGATTAAAGTTCAAGGATCATTTGTATCATTTTCCCATATCATTTATACTCTATATGGTGCTCTCATCAGCATCTCACTTAATTTTCTCATCTATTGATACATGTAAATAAAGAATGCCTTGATAGTGGAAATATGTTAAGACACCAAGGAAGCGCCGTAAAGGATAGAAAATCCACACTAGTGATTCCAAGCAATTGCAATCTCAGCAAAGGTGGACATATCAGTAAAAAAGAAATAGTAATTTTTAGTTGGACCTCGTGAAAAAAAGACTTCTTTATTTTGTGAAATTAATTAGCAACTTGGTGATCAAGCAAAGGTGATGCTAGGGATGGTGCGGGCTTGGGCAGAATCCATCTTCTGAAAACAGAAAGAAAGACAGCGCATTCCCTCATAGCCATCTCCTCAGATTCGGGGGAACTTGAATATTAATATCTTTCTCTTGAACCAAAACCAAGGTCAACCTCACCACGGAAAGAAAAAGAAATCACTGGCCTAGCCAAATAAAGAGAATGCGTGGACATGTGAACACAAGACTAACCAGTATCTCTTGATCTTTTCTATTTCCTTTGCTTCAGAGTTTGGCTACAAAGTATAGGAAGACGATAGCTCAGATCGTGCTAAGGTGGAGCATTCAACGGAACACGGTTTTCATCCCAAAGACATCGAAACCCAAGAGGCTGGAGAAGAACTTTCAATTTTTCAACTTTGAGTTGGAAAAAGAAGACATGGACTTGATAAAAAGCTTGGACTGGAACTACCGAACAAATCAACCTACAAAGTACTGGGGTATCGATATATATGCATGAGTTTCGAGCCTATCTGGGAAGAAAGTGTTACGAAATCGCACGTCGATTCCAGAAAAATAACGCTTGCAAACAATTCACCGGGTAGAATATAACAATAAAATAACAGAATCAGAAGAACACGCTAGCAAATTTGTTATCGAAGTTCACCCAAACTTGGGCTACGTCTTCGCGCAGAGGCACTCTACGAATCCACTAGACTTCGGAAAAAGTTGGAATACAACGATGATCTTCTCTCAAGATCAGGGCACAAAGAGATTGAAAACCCTCATAAAGAAAAAACTCACTTTTTTCTTCTCTCTTTTTCTTGTCTCTCTATTTTCTTTTTCAGCGTCTTGACGGTCAGCATCTTACTATCGCTAATATAAAGGTATCACTTTTAACCTAAAAGCAAATCCGATAGAAAAGACAAAAATGCCCCTAAAACAAATATTTGGCTTCATCTATAACAATCTCCCGCTTGAAGACAAATATACCCAAGCACCAAGCAACTTTGCATCCATCTTCTTCAAAAAATAGTAGTTGAAAAACTTGTGCCTCTGCGATACTCCTCATTAATCAACATGGAGTAATACCAATGGTAGTAGTACAGAAAATATGCTTCTCTTTGTCTACTACCTTGGTCAACATGTCAGCTGGATTCTTCGAGCCATCAATCTTCTGTAGTTTTAACTCATTATCTTTCAATGCTAACCTGATAAAGTGATAATGCTTCTTGATATGTCTAGTACTTGAGTGATAAGCTGCATCCTTTGCTAAGTGCACTGCACTTTGACTATCACTCCATAGTGTACTGACCGGCTGTTTTCGATGTAGCTCCTCCATGTAATCTTATAACCACATGATTTCCTTGGAGGCTTCTGTGATTGCCACGTATTCTGCTTTTGTTGTCGATAAAGCCACTACTTTTTGTAATTAAGATACCCAACTCACTGTTGTACCTGCAACTGTAAAGACATATCCAGTGGTACTCTTACCACTATCTCGATCACCCGAATTATCTGCATCTACATAACCCTGCGACTCTAGAATTGTACCACCATAACAAAGTGAGTAATTAGAAGTACCTGTTAGATATCTCAATATCCATTCCACTGTATTACAATGCTCTCTGCTTGGGTTCTGTATATATCGACTCACAACTCCCACTGCCTGTACAATGTCTAGTCTCGTGCTCACCATGTCATACATCAAACTCCCCACTGCTGATGCATATGGAACTACCGCCATCTCATCTTTCAAAGCCTGAGTGCTTGAACACATATTTTTGGAAAGTTTGAAGTGACTCGCTAGAGGAGTTGTAATAGGTTTTGCCTGGTCCATGTTAAATCTCTTTAACACCTTGTTCACATAGTCTTCCTGTGACAGCCATAATTTCTTATTTTTCCTGTCCATGATGATTTTCATGCCTAAAATATTATTGGCCTCTCCCAAGTCTTTCATAGCAAACTGTGATGATAACATCTTCTTCACTTCTACGATTCTCTTCATATTGGAACTAGCCACCAGCATATCATCCACATATAAAGAGAGATACACAATGTCACCATCATTATACTTGCGAAAATAAACACGGTGATCAGACTCATAATGTGCAAATCCTTTTTCTTTCATGAAACCATCAAATTTTAGATACCATTGCCATGGAGCTTGTTTCAAGCCACATAAGCTTTTCTTCAAGTGACATACCATGTGCTCCTTACCTTTGACTTCAAAACCCTTAAGTCGTGCCATGTATAGTTCTTCATTTAAGTCACCATGTAAAAACGTTGTTTTTACGTCTAACTGCTCAAGATGAAGATCCTCCACTGCAACTATACTCAGCAGAACTCTAATTGATGTCATTTTCACTACAGGTGAAAATATCTCGAAGTAGTCGATCCCTTCTTTTTGAGAAAAGCCCTTGACTACAAGCCTCGCCTTGTATCTAATACTACCATTTGCTTCATTCTTAATCCTATACGCCCATTTGTTAAATAAAGCTTTTTTACCTGTGGGCAACTTGGTCAACTCCTAAGTTTTGTTCTAAAGTAACGAGCTCATCTCGTCTTTCATAGCACACTCCCACTACAAGTGAGACGCGTCTGCCTTTACCTCATCGTAAGTCTCTGGTTCCCCTGAATTTGTATATAAGACATGACTCAAAACAATATTAGCTTATGGATCAAAAATTACCTTTGGCTTTCTCACACGTGTAGACCTCCTCAATATAGGTACTTTAGGGTCATTAGTTTGCTCCGAATCATTGTGTTCCTCTTGAACTATCTCTTCACTAATAATAGGCTCATCTTGAACCTTTCTTTCAAGTGCACTTTGATCTACTGGAAACATCTTCACGGGCATTGTGTTTAATTCAATATATTATGGTTATTCTACCTTCTCATGCTCTATCTAACAATCCTTGTACAACTTTTCTTCATGGAATACCACATTCCGACTGCAGATGACTTTGTTATTCTCATAATCCCAAAGCCTATAGCCATACTCGTCGCCACTATATCCGATAAAGACGTACTTCCGGGACTTAGCATCAAGCTTTTTCGTATCCTCCCTGTTAATCAAAGCATATGCAATACAACCAAACACCTTTAGATGTGAATAATTAATCTTTTTACCTGACCACCGCTCTTGTGGTATTTCTCCATCCAGCGCTCTAGATGGACTTCTATTGATAAGATAAACAGCTACATCAACTGTAGCAGCCCATAAGTGTAGCGGGAGACCCGCATGTAGCCTCATGCATCTCGCACGTTCTAGAATAGTCATGTTCATCCTTTCAGCTACACCGTTCTCTTGAGGAATTCTAGGAACAGTCTTTAACCTATGTATGCCTTCTTGACTTTAATATTCTGCAAATTCCTTACTTGTGTATTCACCACCATTATCAGACTTTAGAGCTTTAATCTGATAACTTGTCTCTTTTTCTACCATGGTCTTCCACATTCTGAACATCTCGAATACTTCTAATTTTTCTCTAAGAGCATAGACCCAAGTCTTCCTTGTTGCATCATCAATGAAGGTGACAAAATATCTCTTACCGCCATAAGAGAGTTCTTGAGCAGGTCTCCATACATCAGTATGAACCAACTCCAGCTTCTAGCCTTTATTTTGTCACCCATTCAATTGAAAACTAACAGCCTTTTGTTTTCCATAAATGCAACTCTCACAAAAATCTAACTCAACTTTTTGCAAACCTGGAAGCAATTTCCTCGAGTATAACTACTTTACACCTTTCTCACCAAGATGTCTCAAACGATAATGCCAAAGAGTAGACAAAGTACCTATAGCCATTATAGTTGCAACCATATCACTGATATTGTCTCCTTGGAGAATGTAAAGTGTACTTGTACGCTTTCCCTTTGCTACTACTCTTGCCCCTGAGGTTATCTTCCACTCTCCGCATCCAAAGGTTGTTACCAAACCTTCTTGGTCAAGTTTACTGGTTGAAATCAGATTTTTCTTTAATTCCAGAATATGTCTAGTTTCACGCAAAACTAGATGTCCTCCACCTGAGATGTTCACAATCATAGTTCCTTTCCCAACAATGGGACACATGTGGCCGTTTCCCACAACCACTTGTCCAAAATCTCCACTGACATAATCATCAAATGTCTCTTTGCGAGGTGCAATGAAAAGAAACGCCAGAATCAATAGACCATTTATCTGTTGTCAAATCAAACCCTGCAGACAAACACAAGTTATCTAGCAAAAATTCATCGCTAACCACATTAGCTCATTGATTCTCATCTTACCGCTTCTTTTTGTAGGCTTCACACTAAAACCTCCAGTGTCCAATTTTATGACAAAACCAACACTTATCTTTTGCAACCTATCTTTTATCCGATGATTGTGATCTGCCACGCCTGATGAATTTTCCTCTACTTTTACTTCTTCCACAATTCTCCACTGCGAGTGTCATTGAAGATGTGGATGCAGAAAAATTATCTCCACCTAAGACTTTCATTCGCATCTCTTCATCCATGATACTACTCATGGCATCACCAAGAGTTAAATCATCCTTTATAGTGCTCGAAATTCCCTGCACTGCGGTATTGTAGCTTTCTGGAAGAGAACATAAAAATAATAAAGCTTGAAGCTTCATATCTAAATTTATAATTGTGGATTCCAATTAACCCGTGACCTGCGTAAAACTATTAATATGCTCTACTACAGAACCTTTATCAGATAACTTCATATTAACCGGTTTCTTCAGCAAAAATACTTGATTTGATGTGGACGGCTTCTCATAAATATTCATTAGAATATCTATGGCTTCTTTTGCAGTTTTTGCTTTTGTGATGTGGTACCTTGTCTTTTTCGTCAACCCTAGACGAATCGCACCTAATGCCTTTCGATCGAGAATTTTCCATCCGGCTTCTGTTGTCGGATCCACTTCCGCCATCTTGGGTTTCCAACCCTCAAGTGGTGTATAGAGATCTTTTTGATAAAGATAACCCTCGATTTGTAGTTTCCACCATTCGAAATCCTGTCCATCGAACTTATCGATTCTGATTTTATCTTCTGCCATCCTGTTTGTTTTCAATCGAACATTACCGAAAAACCCTCGATGTTCTCGATTAGCCAACCTAGGCTCTGATACCAATTGTTATGAAATCGCACATCGATTCCAGAAAAATAACGCTCGCAAACAATTCACCAGGCAGAATATAATAATAAAATAACATAATCAGAAGAACACGCTAGCAAATTTGTTATCAAAGTTCACCCAAACTTGGGCTATGTCTCCGCGCAAAGGCACTCTGCGAATCCACTAAACTTCGGAAAAAGTTGGAATACAACGATGATCTTCTCTCAAGATAAGGGCACAAAGAGATTGAGAACCCTCATAAAGAAATAACTCACTTTTTTCTTCTCTCTTTTTCTTGTCTCTCTATTTTCTTTTTCAGCATCTTAACGGCCAACGTCTTACTATCACTAATATGAGGGTATCACTTTTAACCTAAAAGCAAATTGGATAGAAAAGACAAAAAGTCCCTAAAACAAATATTATTTGGCTTCATCTATAACAGAGAATTCTTGTGTTGTCTCGCAAGTAAGGAAAAGAACTTGGGAACAATTGGATATCTGCTACATCATGTAACGGAGTGCCTCTAGAAGTTCTTCAGTGTAAGGCTAGAATATTATTCCCTTCAACTGGTCTCAGCAAAAGATAAATAATAACACCAGTTTCTATTCTTGTCAAGAACATGTGCACTGAAAAACAAGGGTGCACAATATGCAAAATCATTAATCTTCCATCCTTCTCAAAGTTTATGTCTCCGATTTACCTGAACTTGTCTGTGATCCAATGGAAAACTGCAAGCGTGGATCCTCTACCTTGCAAAGTGTCTCTCCTTTATTTTTTAATCAGTCTCAACTATTGATATATACCTCATTCACTTGCATCAATGGTTGAGACAAATTGAGACAAAGACCACAACAAAAACTCAAAAAACTCAAAAAACTCAAAAATCTGGTCATGAGAAAAACTAACGTATCTATCTTTCTATGGAAAATTACAGGGTAAGTACACTATAAGTGCCAAAATTTGTGTACAACTCTCACTTTGGTGCCAAAAGTTTATTTTGGATCACTCAAGTGCCAAATCGGAGAAAAAATGATCACTTTGGTGCCATCGGCGAGAGATTCTGGCCAAAATGCTTATGTGACTTTTATATTTAAAAAAAAAAATCGACATGGCTTTTAAACGACATCGTTTTCCGTCCTCTTTAAGAAAACGACGTCGTTTTGCCGTCATAAGTGGATGGCCTCACAAAAATGATGCCGCACAACTCATATGGGATTGAAATTAGGGTTTTTTTGTCCGATCCTCGCCCAACGCCGACCTAGCTCACTTGGCCACCGTTGCTCAGCCATCATCCTCCGTCGTAGTTGCTCGACTAGGTGAGCAAGGAGAGGCTGAGGTTGTTTCTCGGGCAAGAAGTGACGGGAAGAATAGGAGGCGAGGGCGGAGGAGGAGGAGGAAGAAGGCGGGTCCAAGGTGGAGAGAGAGAAGACAAGGAGGGCGAGGGAAACAAGGAGGCGGAGTTGTGCTGGTGCTGGTCCCAATTCCGCTGTAGGTGTCGCTGCTAGTGCTGGTGTTGGTGTTGTTTTTTGGGGGAAGAAAACGACCGGAAGCCCTACCATGCCTTCTCTCTCTCTCTCTCTCTCTCTCTCTCTCTCTCTCTCTCTCTCTCTCTCTCTCTCTCTCTCAATTTGGGGATTTAGGGTTCTGACTTGGGGGAAAGATGCCAAACGACGTCATTTTGTGGTTTAGATGTTGACTGTACTCTCTGGCGAGCCACATTAGCTTCAAAAATTAATAAAAAAGTGCCACGTCGGATTCCCGGTCAATCGGATCAGAGTTGACACTAAAATGATCGTTTTTCAAACTTTTTTACACTTAAGTGATCCAAAATAAACTTTTGGCACCAAAGTAAGCGCGATACACAACTTTTGACACCGATAGTGTACTTACCCCGAAAAATTACAATCTTGCTTCCCATGGAACGTCCAGATTTTACTTAACCAACTCATAGTTAAATGTAGATACGGAGTACCAACTATGTGCAAATTTTGGTTTAACAGAAAGTTAAACTCTTACTTCTGTTTTCTTTACCAAAAAAAAAAACTCTTACTTCTGTTTTAATGTTGTAGATTTCTTTGTTGCAAAAAAATCTACGACAGAAACATTATGTACTTTCTGCGTAAAAGCAAACTAGAGGAATACAGTGCCAAACGATTATTTATCGAGACAAATGGAAAACTAATATAACTTACATCTGACTTAAAGGAACAGGTAGTTAATGTAAAGATGTCCAAGAATTCGAACTGTGTACTTTCCCCTTTCACCTTCCACCACGAGGTTTGTCCAGCTGATATTATTTATGAACTGAAAGTTCTTGAAAAGGAGATATAGCTTCTATCCTCTAGTGGGTTCAACAACTCTATTTATTCGTCATACATTAAGCCATTTTTGATCCAGCGAGAATGTCAATTTGCAGTAATAAGTATGCACTAGTCAGGATGATGCAAGAGCTTCTCATGCTTTTCACTCTTTTTCGCTAGTAAACGAGTTGAAAAAAAATAAAAAAAGGATCAGTGTTCCATCTTTTAACAACTTGTCATTCTTATAACTGCATGGGAGTATCTCCTATACAGCAAACACCCAGATGAAACGACAGCTGGGATTAAAAGGAAGCCCATGATCCTAACTCATCTATTGACAATTTTCTGCCTATTCTGTGCAAATTTGTATATAGGCCACACGTATTAGTAAATTAATGGGATGATAGCAAACCGGTCCCATGGATAGTTGTCGAATTTAATACGATACCACCTATGTGTTTCTTCTGCCGCAAAGACCAAATTCGCCACCTGCCATTACAAAGAACCGACCCTTCTTCTCAGATGGAAGATTATAACAAAAGAAGTTGCAAGTGCATGATTATACATTTATATACGATAGGACGAAAAGGGCATACCACAAAACCAAACAGCAACCAGATTGTCAGGTCTGATCCTCCACTTGCAACCACTAGTCCCGCATATATAATCTTTCATCATCATAAGCGGCAATAAGAACCGTGGAATAGCAAACCTAGTCAAACCTTAAATTTTTTAGTTTTTCTTCTCTATCTCCCAGTCAAATTCAGGGACTGGAACAGCACAGAGAGAGAGAGAGGCATACTATCTCGGCCAAATAGTGGGGACATGAGACACGTTCAAACCAATCGCCATAAGGGATTACATATTCATGACTTTCTTCTCTGCATTCACGTAGCGATCCCAACAAAATCAGAAAAATTTGACAGTTAAGAGCAACATATTAATATGAGAACAGCTGTCTAATAGATTTTTGTACAGTCAATACTCTCATCATCTAGTAAAATAAGGGAGATAATCATTGAGAGAGATCCTTTAAGACGTTATTCTCCCTTCTACCTTAAGTATGATGAATGTCACATAATTAAACAACAAAGAAAATATATCATGCAGGTTGGCACATCCTAGAAGCTCTTCAAATGCACATACATGCTGTTCAAAGAGAAACTAATCCCATTAATGATAGAGCTACATGTGCAAGGATTCTATGACGCCGATGCTGATGAATCCATCCCGAGAAAAAGATGATAGCACCAATCCAGTGACGCCATCCAAGCTTCATAAGAGGATTGACAAACTCCCACAAACCGAATTCACTGGAGGCCATCTGATATTTGCCTCTAATAATGAATTCAGACACTAGATTGGCTGAAAATTCATATACTTCCACTGCAAAATTGCTGCAAAGTGACAATGGCGCAGCAGTGTAGAAACTGTTGGAAGTTTGTTTGTTAAAAACAAAAAGAGTGCATTTCCCACATAAGAAAAGTGGGAGAAAGTGGGTCAATTAATAAGTGTGGGGTTTCCTTTGTATACCAAAAGGAATTATTAGGTGTGAGCTAGACCTAACCATACCCGCGTGGCGGTGCGAGAATAATTGTGCAATTTTGGCACTAATCCCTTTGTTATTTTATTTTTATTTTTTATTCGAACGGTTATCTTATTAAATTTAATCATTTCAAAGGTTGTTTTTGAGATTTCTCTCTGAAAAACTACATCCATCTTTTCAATTGTTTCCTAGAGAGATCCTAAAGAAATACTAGAATTGCTATCTAGTACTCTCATTTGAGACTTTGTTGTATCTTGGAGGAAATTTGCCGGTGACCATTAGCAACTTTGTGGGGCAAATAAATCCTTAAAAAAAGTGATATCACGCCTCAAAGTCCGACTTGAGTACTCTAAAGATCTGTTTTTATTGTTTAACCCAATTCGAAGTCATATTTTCCTAACAGAAACTTGCCATAGCAAAGAAAAGAAATTATTAGTCAGTCACAAGAGACACAAGCATGTAACAATATAGAATCAAAAGCCGAACATATTTGCAGATAAATAAATCACATCAAGGCAATACAATGATAAAGTACCTGCACCTCAGTTATCAACACTAGTGCCTGACCATGAATCCCACAAAGAAGACAACACATTCATGACATACCAGAAAACAATCTAGTTAATCATATACTTATGCAAGCTAGTGATTCAATAAGAGCAAGGAACTTCAGGTGTAAGTAACTACTCCTGAAGATACAGGGTCCCGACTAGCAGGTCACCAGCTTATTATCAGCAAGACACCTCATAAGAACTGATAAAGAGCACGTAACTAGCACCAGGACATCAAGCCCGGCCCAAAAATGACATGTTTCACTGTGTACATGACAGAATCCACAAGAAACCGAACTACCATGCCTTCAATCCATAGCAGATGGAACATTAGCTTCAATTAGCATATCATGGTGAACGAACCTCATTAACTGACAAAACACATGCAATGGGCAAAACAAAACACCATAGACAAAGCCCACTAGGTCAGAGATACCACTGTAGCTTCAGGAGCAACACTGCCTTCCCATACGTCAAATCATATTTAACAAACAATTACAATGAAGACATATATATTGTCAGAAAGGCTTACAAAGTCATCTATAAGTCTCGAATTAAAGTGTGAATGTTCTCTGGCCCAGCAAAATGCCTATTAAAAGGAAGGCGATGGCATGCTTAACAGTTAGTAGAAAACTTACCAAAGTCCAGTTAGATAGGCAAATATATGCATCCGAGCTGAAGGGCTGTAGTTAAAGACATTTATATTCTCATAAAGGCGCCTCAAAACTCGGATCCCCATTAACAGAAGCAGAAACACAGGCTTCCAATTTATATATCTATGGTTTAGTGGAGTTGAACGAGATCTATGCAGTGTAAAAAGATGTGAGCCTCCTGTCAAGTGGCTGGTAATAGAGGAATAAAGAAAGGGCACTGACGCAATAGATGCCATTTCATATGCATATAGCCATCTTGCAGCAAGCGGAAGCCCTGTCCATAGGACAGCTAGTGCATAAAAATTAGCGAAGAACCTTCGAGGGACAGTAAATTTATGCAGTTAACACATAAAATCAAATATTTAATACTCAGTAAGGGGAATAGTTCCATGTTCCGCAAGTACAAAGCTTGCAAATTGAACAGGAGATCTGATGTCTATTAATTATGAACTACATTGGAAAGGTAACACAACTTAAGGCAAGAATTCCCTTAAGTCGCTAAAGATTATGATCATTTAGTGTACGCAATGTTCATATCAGCAGTAAAGCCAGACAGCATGTCAATTTATCACAAACAAAGAACCTTAGCACTAAGATAAAAATAATAACCAAACCGAAGCAACTTGAATTAGCAATGTAATAAAAATAGTAATGGAATTCCAGAAAGAGAAAAGGCTTAATTAAAATCAAAGTTCGTCTACACTATTATCTTGTCATAAAAACTGGAAAAAGGAATTTGCATTGACCTCTCTTTCTGTGTGCTGTAAAAAGATCAGGGTTTAGCGGTTTGACTGCGATCAATGCACTTCTCACCACTATCTTCCCAAGATAGTACTAGTGCATCATGGAAGCTAAGAAACAGACGGTTAGCCAAGTCCTCTCATTAGTGAAAGGACGTCTTTCACAGACAGTACCAATACAAGTAAATGAATCTGGAGGTTTTGAATTGATGTCAAAAAATAGGAAACTAAGAGAAGAAGAAACCATTAGAAGACCATTCGCATCCAACCTTAATATCACTCAAGTAATTAAGTCTTTTAACTGTGGTATCTAATAAAGTCAGACGAGAAATATCAATTCGTGATGTCTATCTATCTCATAAAAACCGGAAATAAATCCTCGAGATGAAACTCATTTACTTCCTGTTCATAAATCCTCTAGCTCCTCAAGTTAATCATCTTATTTCTTGATGCCCTATTAAACCGCATTCATCTTTTCCTAATCTCGAAAAAGAAAGAAATGTCACAATTTCGTTCTAAACCCATCAAACAACCAACAAGATGAAACCTCAGGCAAACTCACAGAAGCACCAACGGCAAACCCATCAATTTCCTACTCTCCATGGAGTTGGGCCAGGGCGCTGGGGAGCCGAGCAACGGTACCAATGTCCTAGGCCCAGCCCTTGTGGACCTAGGCTTGAGCATTAAGGATCTGGCTATAGGCCCTGAGGTTCGGGGCTTGGGTGTCAATGTCTCAGGCTCCATCTTTGTTAACTCGAGCCTAGGCACTGGGGTTCTAGGCTCGGCCTCTTTGGACCCAAGCTTATCCTCGATGGACCCTAGTGGATTCGACTTCAGCCTCTAGATTCAGCTCGCTATGAATGAGTATTGGGATTTTCATGTCCAAGCATAGATTTTCAGATATAAAAGTTAATATCTAGTCATATTTTGAAAAATGATTTCATATTTCTAAAAGGGGAAATTATTTTCCTAAAAATTTCTTGTTGACTAAGAAAATATTTTTCGCTAATTCATTTTTTTAAATGATCCAAATGCAGAAAAATAAGGAACTTTTTTTCGCGAAACAAATAAAGCATTAGCCTTTAAAAATCTTCGCATATAGCGATTATATTGATAAAGTGCATGGAAAAAGCAAAAGGATCACTAGGGCTCAAATACTTATAAGGGCATTCTATCATGCACCTGTCAAACGTGTCACCAGATGGTGTAGATGAAACCAGAGAATCGATGGGATAGAAGCCGCTGGAGCTATCATTAATGGAAACAAAACATGAAATCTATTCATTGGACTTGACTAGCATGGTCGCCGGTAGGGATGAGCATCAGTCCAGGGTCAATCCTGGATCGATCTTGGACCGGCCCAACTCTATTGTTGACACCTAAATTTTGGCGAACCAGTCATTTATTCATTGCATAAAAATTAAGGATTAACTTTTAACTCCTAAACAAAAATATTAGAATTAAATTGCATAACATATAGTCATTAGGAGCATATTTTGTTTTATTACATATTTGTTGGGCCGGCGGTGAATGGATTTAGGTGAATGGCTTTGAATATTGAAGCCCATGAGAGCATTAAACTTTGGATAAGTCGATAATTCCTCTATGGTGATTGATATTACATTTACACAGGTGTCCTAAAATGTTAAAAGTTGATTAGGAAATTTCCAGCTCATTCGCACTGATATATACGTGCATTTAAGGGAACAAATGCAAATAAAGGACAATGTGTAAGCAGCCACCGATTTGCACATGGAGAAGCCCATCCACGTGAAGGAAAATTATGCACTTGGCCATAATTCGGTCAACGTGGGGGGCAAGAAATTGACCGACGTTATTTTAAGAGGAAAGAATTTATGCATAATTCTCTGGTCGGATTCATGCAATATTGGCAAAGTAATAAGGAATGGAAAGAAGTGAAAAGTGATTGAAAGAATATATTTATTTTCCTTGTCCAAAGTTTGATATCCTCGCCTATAAAAGAGGGGGCCACACAGTCGATACAAAGGGCCACATTGAGGGGCGCACACATTGAATACACGGCCACTTGCAACACCAAACGAGTCTTTTAAAGTTGTGTTTGCAAGATTTTTCCAGCAACCGTCCGACGAACTCAGAAGCTTTTTCCTGACATCTCCTGCGCTCTTTTGCCGACTTTGCTCCCTCCTGGTGTCCCTGTAGCGAAGTATCACCCAAGCTGATCCTGCACTGCAGGTCCAGCGAGTCGCACCGCGTCCTTGCCTGCCTTGGTGTGTGGCCACGTCTTGCGCCTGCACCGCGCCCCGACAGCCATGCCTGCAAGTAACTGGCAATACCGACCCCCCTGGTTTCTCCGGTGTTCCGGTTCGCCACAACCCTTCGCTGGCACTCGTTCAAGTCTACGGCCACAACATTATTTTCTTTTGCCTCTTGGTGTCCGCGAAACCCAATTCAAGGTCAAGTAAGGACTTTGTCCTCACTCTGACAAGTTTTGCAGGTTTGTTGAAGGTCTCTCTTACGGCCAGCAAGCTTTTGTCTTCTCTGGTGAACATCGAAGCGACTATCCCACACTGCGGCACCATCAATGGCTGAGAGTTGGTAGAAAAGAATAATACAAAAAGAAAAAGACAAAAACAACAAAGGAGAGAGCCTCTTTCGTGAAAGAGGCGAAGGAGGAAATTCAAGTTTTGAAATTCACGGATAACTTCTTGCTCCGATCGGCCACCGTGAGTAGCACCAACGAGTTGTAAACGCTGGGCCTGCACCACCCGTCTAGCAACCCATGGTGTCATAGCACCATCTCTTCATTGTGCCAAGCCTCGCCCATGAGCCACTGCCAGTCATCCGTTAAGCAGATCCATTCGATTCAAATTTGAATTAGGTAATTATCTTATATAAATTTGATTTGGATATCTTATTGCCTAATATATGCTTTTCAATATCTTATGTGCATATTTGAATGATAGGGGTATTTCCAATTAGGATTTATTGCCTAAGGCGCAAACGTCAATTTTTTATCCATCTATAAGGCTTTAGATGGAATAATTAATCACGCGAGAATAAAATTGATATCTTGATTTTTAAGACTTAAGATCAATTTATCGATTTTATTAGCAAAATAATCGAGTTGATTAGATATCATTTCCAAATTCGAACAATGGATAATATTGACCGCGAATGATTTCGTGCTTATCTTGCTTTAATCGCTTTATTTATCCCAAAAATAGAAAAAAAAAAGATTACATTTGCATATGGATAATATCTTTGATGCCTCGATTGAATCCATTGAACTTAGCTCTCATGACCTTATGCATGGCATATTATTTTTAACCCTAGTAACTTTATATCTACTATTAACTCTAGTTAATTGACATTATTGCTTTTAAGTCAAAGTAATTAATGTGATTTCAAAGTACTCTTCAATATAGAACAAATGTGAAGGACAAGAGATTAAATGCCTTTTCCCTACCTCTTGTGCATGTGACTCCCTATTCTTCACCTCTTGAAGTTCAAAATTTTCATTGGTCTCTCTTTCAAGATGATTAAGGTCCTACCGCTCACTTTCAATCTAGTGTGTCACAAAGTGATTAAATGCTTTACTTATTAAAGATTTCATTCAAGATTTGTTAGGGTTGGAGTTCAGGGGCATCAGGTTAATGCTTCCGAAGATCGATCAGGGTGCATGGCAAAAGTGGAGATGGGTTTCTATACATGAGGTTTTGATGCATAACAGCTAAGATTAAATTAATTGTACAATTGAGGATAAGTTAGTCATTTGCAAAGAATTGAAGTGAAGTTAATTTATATACTCATTTGAGGTTCAAATTTTATGGAAATTTGGGACATTACAAAGAACATGGTGATAACTTTGGAATTTTAGAGATGGAAAAAAGAAGAGAAGAAGAAATGTCTAGAATTTTGCTAGCATTACAATCTTTGGGGTAGTATAAATAGCATATTTTGAGTCATAAATTCTGGAAGAAGTGGACCCATAATAATTTCTAATTATTATTATTTATTTTTTGTGTCTCAAAGTAGACTCTTATGTTCGTAGTGAATTTAGGACAGTCAAATAAGCATTTTTCAAATGGCCATGGAAAAAAAAAAAAAACTGGTTTTATTAACAGGTGTGTTAAAACAAGAAATATTTACTTCAGTTTAAAATAGGAAATATTTGCCCAACCGCTAAAACATGAAATATATGTCCTTTCATTCATAAATTCCAATTGATTTACTTGCTGTTGGAAACTAAACAATCAATTGTGCTAAGTAAAGTAGAAATTATAAAATTTGTATCAAAATGCGATTGGGTCTTAAAACTTTCAAAAAATATAATGAAGTCTTAAAACTTGTCAAGTAGGTGTAAAGTCCTCCCTTTAACTCCATCGAATTTGACTAACAAAATACTGATGTAACTTTTTTCATTATTTTCTCTCTCCTATGTGCCAAAATGATGTCGTTTTGACTTGAATCCTAATTTTTACACCAAATAATTAGGTTAAAAAATCCAAAAGCTTTTCCAAAAAAAGCAATTAAAACAAAAAACAAAAAAGGCTAAAAGTTAGAAAAAAAGCACAAAAAGTTGAAAAACAACCAACAACGGAAGGAGAGCTAAGCGTATCACCTATGGCCGCGGCCTATCTCCAGTGGGGCATCAGCCCCTGAGCGAGAGCATGTTAGCCCTTGCTTGTGCTTGGCAAGGATTACTAGCCATCACCGATGCCCCACCAATGATAGAGCGGCGGCCATAGGCTAAACAGTTGGCCCAAGCCCTCCCACCTATATTTTTTTTTTTTTTTTAAATAAACTTTTGGTTTTTTACTTTTTATATAATTTAAATAAAATTTAGGTTAAAAAAAAGATTTTGATCAAACCAAAGTTGTTTTAGAGCTTTAGTTAACCTTAACACTATGAAGTAAAGAGGGGAAAAAAAAAAGTTACGTCGATTTCTATTAGTTATGTTTGAGGGACTTCGTGGAAAGATTTTGATTTCATAAATTTGGCAAGTTGTAGGACTTGATTATATTTTTTGAAAGTTTTAGGACTTAATCGTACTTTTGTGATAATTTTTAAGATTTCTACTGCCCTTATTCCAAAGATAAAAAGTTAGAACTCCAACCACAAGGTCTGATGGGAGCAAAATTGTCTTGTGCGTGTCCTGATTGAAATAATAACAAAGGGAAAGTAAAAGAGGCAGTCCTTATCGTGAGTTTGATGCGGAAAACTGGAATAGAATAGGAATGAGATGAGTACTTCGTTCCCTATGTTCCAGTATGTCAAAAAGAAATGACAACGATGTTTGATTCAAGGCAGAAGATTAGATATAGAGATGTCAAATGTGTTTCTTGGTCCCAGGTTTGAATCTTCATATTGTCCTTTGGTTTTAGGAAATCTTGGTCCGTCTGCGGTATTGATTTGGCTTGCGCCAGACGTAAGATGCCGCCAACTCAATTCCAACTAGCATTGCAATGGGGTGATGGTGATGGGCTCTCTAATGGCAATTAGTTATATCTCAAATCAAGTATTCTGCCATAACTAGATACGTTAAATGAACCATAAATTCATATTTGATGTGTTGAGTTATTATATGAGTTAGTTATTATTCGATAAATGGGTTATAAATTGGTTTTGAATAATAAAAACTAAAATAGTACGGATGTTAAATAGATTCACAATTTACGTAGACCCAATCAATCTTTACGATCATCTTTTCACTCTCTTCCCCTCACTTGATCTTACGCTTGCTCACCGCGTGCTCTCACTCTAATTTGGGTATTAGATTGGATTGAATATAAAAATGTTATGGGTTGAGTCGGATATAGATATTGCATGAAAATATGTCAATACAGGTTAAATGAGTTAATTTAGATTAGACCATTTTCGACTCAATCTATCCATTTGACAAGTCTAGTCACGACTATCAAACTCCTATATTAATACCGAGAAGGTTGCTCGGAGTTGGTCGTCCTTTTTCCTCAACCCAATTTTTATCTGGACCCCAATTTCCTCTACCCAAAAGGAGGCCACAACACTAGCTTTCAAAAGTTGCGAGTTGGAAGGAGGAATCATCTCATTGATTATTCGTGAGACCCACCTGATTCAACTGTCCAAATCAACACCAGAATACGTAGACCCGACACATGTGATGACACACATTCGACCCCTCTACAAGACAGCCGACACATCTCATTGTCCCCATTCGCAAGCAAAAGCGAAGTGCTCTGCTGCGTCCGAATCAATCCGGCCAATTCAGTCCAGGGTGGCCAGAGCTATCATCGACCCATGAATTGGCCTGATGCAGCATATGCCAGTTTGCTCTGCACGAACCCAATGACTGGCCACAATCAATGAGGTGAAGTGTCTTATACACTGCAAAGTGCTCCTGATGCATGTTTCGAAAAGATCACTGTGAGATGCACCGGTTTCAATCACTTCCCATCTCGGACATTGTCTTGTCCAAAGAGGCAACTGATGGTACAGCTTTCCCCAAGAGCCAAAACCTCCCTAAAAACGTGAAGAACCACTACAGGGTGCGAATGCCAATAGGAAAAGGGTACACAAATTAGAAATTTCTTGCTTTACATAAGTGATTCCATATAGTAAATCGTTTTCTCGGAGAAACAAAAAATGCAAATATACAAACCTAAAGGGTGCGCGAGAGCGAAAAAGTAAAGGAAGTACATAGAGCAACTGTCCTAGTACTACATTAACATCGGAAGTTTTGGGTCAACAGTTCCGTTCCCTTTTTTTCCATCACCCCATAAGCTAAAAGCATCGGTTCTATGTTAAGGCCCGTTTGGTTCGACTTTTAAAGAATGAATTTGCCAAAATGCAAATACTTTGGGCGAAATGGAGTTTTCTGAAATGCAAATATCATTTGGTAAAATTTACATTAAGATACAACTTTGGCTAAAATACCATTTGGTAAAATTTACATTTGTAAAGGACTTTTATTAAATTAAAAAAACAAAAAAAAAACATTTGTATTTTTTTTTTTAATTCTAGCCACCAAACCGCCGGATCTAGCTGCCAGACCGCTGGATCTAGCGGTCGGAGTGCCGGATCTAGCGGCCAGATGGCCAGATCTGGCCCTCGAACGGTCGCCTGGGTCGCACGACCCTAGGCAACAGCCACCTGAGGTCGTGCGATTCAAGCCATCAATCGCCTGGGTCGCGCGACCTAGGCATCGCCTGAGGTCCAGCGATGGTCGCCGGGGTCGGCCGACCCTCGGGTGGCGATCGTCGGCACGTGCAACCCCTTGGCCGGCGGTTGTCGGCCTCCGATCGGCTTCCGTTCGGTGGTTTTGGAGAAGATGAACAGTACTAGGGATTTGCATTCCGAAGATGCAACTTCCCAAAGTACCTCCAGACCTACTTTGGGCTAAGGACCCTTAGAGCCACTTGGAGATGTAATTACATCTTGCCAAAGTTGCCCAAAAAGTCGAACCGAACGAGTTTGCATTTGGCCAAGGGACTTTAGAGTCCCAAAGCCCATTTGAAAAGCCGAACCAAACAGGAACGTTGCTGTGTACACTAAAAAATCAACAATGCACCACCTCTACTAAAGGAAGCTACCCGGTGTCCTATTCGCGGGTGAAAAATTGCAGCACATAGAGAAATCATAAGTAGCATCTTCGAGTGGGTACCATTCGAGCAGTATGGAGCCAATGTGTTGGGGTGCATTCAAATTTGGCAATATTATTTACGGAATTAGGTAATTATTTTATCTAAATTTGATTTGGATATTTTATTGCCTAATATATGCTTGTCAATATCTTACGTGCATATTTGAAAGATAGGCATATTTCCAATTAGGATTTATTGCTTAAGGCGCAACCGCACGTCAATTTTTTATCCCATCTATAAGGCTTTAGATGGAATAATTAATCACGCGGGAATAAAATTGAATACTTGATCTTTAAGGCTTAAGATCAATTTATCGATTTTGTTAGCGAAATAATCAAGTTGATTAGATATCATTTCCAAATTCGGACAATGGATAATATCTTTAATGACTGCGAATGATTTAATGCTTATCTTGCTTTAATCGCTTTATTTATCCCAAAAATACAAAAAATATTACATTTGCATATTATGTAGATTAGAATTGATTCCCTAGATAGAATTGCATGATAGAATAGTTAGATTTTTTTTCTAATTATATTAGAATGCATGTTTAGATGGTATTTAGGTTAGATAATATTTTTGAATTAAATTGCATGTCAAGATAAATTTCTAAGTTAAGATAAGATTCAGATTAGTCTATTTCCTAACTTAAAATGGATAATATCTCACTTTAGTTAGATTTTTATTAGTAATTTTTAATTACGAATTTTTATAAAAAAAAAAATACAAAAATATCGTGCAGATGTCATATAGAATTAGGTTCATGAAACGCATGTCATTTAGTAATTGTTGCTAGGTCCATTAAATTAGAAATTGTCCGTTATTAGAAATAGGCCATTTAAATTGCATGACATATAGCTTAGATTTCATTAAATAAGAGAAAATCCTAAAATTTGAGTGATTGCGTGTTAATTAGAAATCATATCTAGAAGTGTTGATGTGAATTATGATCTAATATTGTAAATGCTTTCGATGCTATAAGGTAAGTCCTACAATTTATTTATTGCATTATTTGGGTGTTAAATTGATGGTTTGTGCACCCGTATGATCACCTCACATGTTAGGAAAGTAAATTAAAATCAACTCAAGCTGCTTGCAAAACATTTTTTAAAAATAAAAGAGAAATGCACCAAAAGGGTGTTAAAGAAATCTAGCGTAATCAAGTCCCCGAACTCATAATCTCTAGTTCGCAAAAGTAAAGTAAATCTCCCGTTACTTTATTTGGATTTCTAATCGACCCACCAAAAAATAGATTAATGACGACTCTTAACTAATAATCTTTTACATGCTAAATATTTGAACCTAAGTCGTGAATTAGTATGGGCTTGGGAGAGCCCGAGCTAAGTTTAGGCTTAGTAATCCATTAGCCAAACCCTAGGTGGTTCACCCGAGGTGAGGTCGCAATAGCTACTGGTCGTTGTCCGACTCCTAGGGAGAGTGAGTTGGTCCTTGGTCCTAGGATTACTGGACCAGCACTGTGCGGCTTGATCCTCAATCTTGGGAATTTTTTGTCGATTCAACCCAAACCAACCCTAACTATATATATATAACCTTAAAATAAACGACGTCAACAACAGTAAATAGCTCTTTAGTGAGAAGTTCAGGTAATTTTACATTATTTTTTAATAACTTAGATTTTTAATGTCGTTTATGGCGTCAATAGTCATAATTTACGAATAAGAAAAATGTTTTTGTGAGGAATCTTCACGGCATCTAAAAGAGCATAAACAGCTCCTTACGGCATCATCCTCTAATACTCGTTCTCTTTTGTCGTATTTGTCCTCTTAATCTTCAATATGCCAAAATTGAAAGAAACAACTTCTTCACTCGCCACTCGCCACTCACCTTGCTCGCTTTAGGTCATTCGTGCCACTCGCTACTCGATGTTCGCTTGGCTTATTGCTCCCCACTCGACACTTGATGCTCACTCTGTTCGACGCTCACCCCACTCGACCCTCACTGTTTGCCTTTCTTAACTGACCTCACTCGTCATCGAACCCATTGGGTCGGTCTGGTCCTCAGTTGCCCTTTCAATGAGTACAAAAAATGAAATAAAAAATTATTAATTGGTCTCGGGTTGACCCTGGAACCGGATCAAACCCATTGGGTCAATTCGATCATCAATCGCTTTTTCAAGAGAATAAAAAATGAAATAAAAAATTATCGGTTAGTCTCAAGTTGACCCTAGAACCGGACCAAATCCACTAGGTTAGTTCGATCCTTGGTCCCAAGCTCAATAGGGTCGGTCATCGGTCCCAAAAATTGAGGACCAGTACTGTGTGAGTTGATCCTAGGGTTAGGGGTAGACTGGCCCAACCCGAACCATGCTCACCCTTAATCACCGGATGAGACAAGGCTTGCTAGGCTTCAAACTTTATATAAGGCATGACTGACGGCTACTACTCGGAATACTTGGTTCCTAACTTGGTAGGGTTGTAGAGAGACTCTCTTGCTTTACTTCCCAAAAAAGAAAAACTATATACACACACAATTTAAACTACAAAAGAAATGAAACAAAATATTATGATGGATTTTTTTTTTTGGTCGGTATGATGGATTTTTTTTTTTTTTGTCGTGAATAAACGATGCATTAAGTAAGACCAAGGTTACAAGTGGTTTCACAAGCGTCCAAAGCTAAAAGATGTAAAAAGGCAGGGGGAGGGAGAGCAGCCCAATTAGAAGACAGAAGACCATTGTTTTGGGCCTTGGCTGCCCAATCAGCAGGGGCATTCGCAGCTCTTCAAAAAACCTAACAGATGCACGCGGAAGGAGCGCAGCCGAGTTGCTTTTCGCCGATCAAAGGCTTCTCCTTCCATGGAGACCGCGGGAGATCGTTCACCGCTATAACCAACCCTTGGCAGTCCGTTTCGAAGATCAAAGAAGCGTCGCCTTGATTCGCACGCTCCAAGTGCCGCGGGGCCACGATCAACGCGTGGATTTCCACTTCGAATGCCGAATGAGCAGGTACCGTACTCGTGAAAGCTTCAAGTAATTTCCCTTCGTGATCTCGACATATATAAGCAGTTGATCCGAGATTGCTTCCCAGGTGGAAAGCCCCATCAATATTTATCTTCAAAGTACTTGGATCGGGGGGCCGCCAAGTGTGAGCATGATCAGATGGGTGACTCGGTGGTGTAGGCGAGGTGCCTCCGGTCGCAGCTACGGGAGGCTGCTGGGGCGCCGATCCGTTCAAGCTATGCAAGTAAGGGAGCATATTGCGTTGGAAACTGGGGGCGTGCCGGGTTAGACTCACTCCTACTGGTTGAAAAGAGAAGCCCCATTTCGACAGAGGAGTTCGCATTCATCCACCCGGTCAAAAGATAGGACCTCCCGAACCAATTGCGCCTCATCCATTGCTGTGGTAACTATGTGAACTGGATCCAGAGGCTGCCTGCTGAAGATGAAACGATTGCGCAACTTCCATATCTGCCATAACAGGTGAGCAAGAAACTCCAATCCAGGTACACTCTGCCCAGCATTTATATGATGTGCGAGCCACTCATCTATTATGTGAATGTCTGTGGGTATAATCTGTATATTGATCTTATGATGAGACCATACGTGTTGTGTCCATGGACATAGTAAAAATAAATGTTCCATGGTTTCTGGTTGCCGTGTAGAACAGAGAGAGCATGTAGGTTCTGTGCAAATTTTCCGGCAGTATAGATTCTGTCGAGTGGGCGGTGCATTTTGATATAAGGACCATAGGAAAAATTTAAGTTTAGGAGGGAGGTGAAGTTTCCAGAGTTGTTTCCAGAGGGTCGGTGGTTGTTGATAGGATGAGGAAGCACGGCCTTGGATAGGAAGATGTGTACCCTGTCTAAGGAAAAAGTAAGCACTTTTGACAGTATACTGACCTGTTGCGGTGCATGGCCAAATGATATGATCTGTCATAAACTGAGGTCGAATAAGAATCTTCAGGATTTCAGCAGTGGTCTCGGCATCAAAGAGATGATCGAGTAACGGTCTATTCCATTGATTTGATGTCGGAACAATCAGATTAGCCACTCTCTCTGGTTCTGTTTCAGTGGCATTGCCCCTCAACTTACCTGTGGGAAGCCAGCAGTCTTCTCGAACGCATATTTTAGTGCCGTCTCCAATAGACCATTGGACTTTTGATGATATAGTGTCCCGTCCTGCCAGTATGCTCCTCCAACCCCACGAAGGCTTAGAGGTCAGTAAGGCCGTTAGAAAATCCCGGTCAGGGTAATACAAGCCTTTAAACAGAGTTGCCCATAAAGAAGTAGGTTGTTGCAGAAGTCGCCAGGCCTGTTTCCCCAACAAGGCCTTATTGAGATCAATGAGGTCTCTAAAGCCAAGGCCTCCCAGTTCGTTCCTAGTCTTCAGTGCTTCCCAACTCTTCCAATGTATTCCCACTCTTTTACTGTCAGTTTGCCACCGAAAGCACGCAACCTTTCTCTCAATACTTCTGCAAAGCGAGACAGGGATTTTAAAAATAGACATGGCATATTGGGGAATTGCCTGTACAACACTTTTTATGAGGATCTCCTTTCCACCTTTCAACATCAGATTTTCTTTCCAGCTAGCAAGTTTAGAATTGACTTTCCCTAGAATCCATTCAAACATATCATGCTTAGAGCGTCCCCAATCCGATGGGATACCGAGATATTTACCTGTTTTAGCCAGCACGGGGATTCGAAGTTCCTGTGCCAATCTATTTTGAAGAGCTTCTGGACAAGGTTTGCTGAAAAAAAACTCCAGATTTATTTCTATTGATAGCCTGTCCCGTTGCTAGACAATACTGATTCAAGATGTTGGCCAGCTCTTGGCATTCCAAGAGCGACCCATTTAGAAAAAAATAGCGTCATCAGCAAAAAACAAATGAGTCAGAGTGGGACAGTTCCTGTTAAGGCGTATACCTTTTAAGTTTCCCATCCGGACAGCTTGATGGATAAGGGTAGTCAACATGTTTGCCAATAATATAAATAGATAGAGGGAAAGGGGATCTCCCTGTCTAAGACCACGCGTCAGGGAAAAGTAATTCAGATGTTCACCATTAAACTTGACGCTAACCGAGGCTGTGGAGATGCACTGCATGACCCATTCTACCCATTTAGAGTGAAAACCTATCTTGAGAAGATAATCTCGAAGAAAATCCCACTCAACTCGATCATAGGCCTTTTTCATATCCATTTTGACAACAGCTTGAAACTTTCGCTTGCGTTTTCGGGTCCTGAGTTGATGAAGTACTTCTTGTACTATTAAAATGTTGTCCTGTATTTGACGTCTGCTGACAAAGGCGCTTTGTTCGTGTGAGATAAGATCGGAAAGAAAAGGTTTCAGTCGGTTGGCTAGCACCTTGGATATGATCTTATAGGCATAGTTGCAAAGACTAATAGGGCGATACTGGTCGAGACTCTCAGGAGTAGGAACTTTAGGCACTAGTGTAAGATTGGTCCGATTTAGCTTCGGGGGCAAGGTACCAGTATGAAAAAATAGCTGAACTGTAGAGAAGACCTGATCTTCGATAATATCCCAATGATGCTGATAAAAGAGACCATTAAAACCATCAGGACCCGGTGCTTTAGTTTTCCCCAGCTGAAAAGCGGCGAGTTTCACTTCCTCTCGACTAAGATTGGAGATAAGTTTATCATTCATTGCAGAGGTTACCTGACATTCGCATTTGTCGAGAATTGGCGCATAAGCTCTAGACCCTTCTGTTTGGTATAGTTTTGAAAAGAACTCCAGTGTCATATCTTTCAGGCAAGTTTCTTCCCAAACCCAGTGCTGGTTATCATCCAGCAACATACTAATTCTGTTTCTATTTCTTCGCTGAATGGTAGTCGCATGAAAGAATTTCGTGTTTTTGTCTCCCCACCGAAGCCAACTTATCCTGGAACGCATTGCCCAATATTGTTCCTCCTGTTGCCACACAATATGTAGCTGAGCTTTTAACACTTTGATTTGCTATCTATTATGGGATGAATGCGTACGATTTGTTAGGAATTGTAACTGTTGCTGGAGATGCGCAATCTGCTCATTTGCATGCTGGAAATTGCCTTTACTCCACTGTAAAAGAGCCCGTCTAACTTGAGATAATTTGTGTTATAGGGAGTTACCCCTAAGTGGAGCTGATGACCAGGCTGAAGCGATGACGTCTCGACAGGTTTGGTTACTTAACCAATATGCTTCAAACTTGAAAGTCTTTCCCCTGCGAGGTTGTCGAACAACAGTGTTGAGCATCAAGGGACTGTGATCTGATCCAACTGCAGGTAGTGCAAAGACCTCAGCCTCTGGAAATAAAGTACGCTAGTCCCAATTGCAAAGGACCCGGTCCAATCGTTCCTTCACTTGCTCATCCCCTTCACGCTAATTGGTCCAGGTAAACGCGCAGCCTTTGCTTTCAATATCCAGCAGCGCACAATCATGTAGTACTTCTCGGAACAAAAGCATTCTAGAAAAATCAAGAGATTTCTTACCGACCTTCTCCCATGGATAGGAGATTTCATTGAAGTCCCCGGCGCAAATCCAAGGTAAGGTATTGGCTGCGGCGATTCGATGAAGTGTTGTCCATAACGGTTGGTGCAGCTGAGGAGTCGCTGGAGCATGAACACAGGTCGGTCTCATGGGCATACCTTGCCCCATATCTATACATATAGTGTCAATGAAATCTGCAGTCGCTAGTTCCACAGTAATAGAGATGTGAGATTGCCATAACAACGTAAGCCCTCCCGCCTTACCCATTGATTGAACTATATAGGAATTTGTAAACTGTATCCGCCTTTGAACTCGTGAAATCACTTGCTCTCGATTCTTTGTTTCCATCAAAAAAATCACCTCCGGCTTCTCTTTGACCACTAAAGCCTTTAGGGCTTGAACCGTCAGGGGAGAGCCGAGTCCCTGACAGTTCCAACATAAAAATCTCATTTTGCTAGTGATGGCTTTTCAGGGCAAGCCATCTCAGCCCATTTGCTGACTTCATCAGCCATGAGGATAGGAGCATCCAGAAGTTGAACATCTTCCAAGTCATCAGATACCTGAGAGCTCACTTCAGCAGGGTTGTACCGTTTAAGTTTTTTTGTCGAGCCTGCCTTAGCAATAAGAGGTGAAGGCTTCAGCTTCTTGTATGTTTGTGCTGCTGCAGATCGCGGTCGAGCTGCAGGTGTCCTGGTAGTTGTGGTGAACACCACATCACCGGAAGTGGCCATCATAGGAGGAGGTGCGCCAGTCGAAAGAGACTATGCTCTGACTACCGCCAATGGAGGGTTGGGCATTGACTGTAAATTAGGACCCATCTGTAAGGTAGAGGAGTGCTGGTTCATATCCCTAGCAGCATACTGAATTCCTTTCAGCTTAGTTGCAGCAGGTATCAAGTCTGTTGTCACTACTATCCCCTGTTCTATGCTGATATTACAATCAACCCTTTGATGGGCAGCTGCAGGGGGAGGTAAAGCTGGAATGTTTGCTACCATAAAGGGTGGAGTTTCAGGGACAAACTCATCAGAGACGTCAGATGGAAGCTTTCCTTCATAGAATGTCTTCCAGTAGGGGCTGTATTCCTTTACCTTGGCTCGCAACCAATTACCAAAAGCCATCTTTTCTTTTCCCGCCAACTTAGCTTCAGTGAAAGGTATGTCTTTACAGTACATTGCATAATGACCGATATAGCCGCATGAATAACAGAAATGAGGTAGCCTCTCGTAGCAAAAGTCCAACCAAAAAGCTTTACCGTTGATGCGGATGAGTTGTCCTGGCTGCAAAGGTTGGCTTAAACTCAGTTCCAACCTAACACGACCCACTTTCGATGTAGGTCCATCTTTTACATCCATCCTAACTTCTAGCATTCTGCCGATGCGTTTGACAGCTTTGGCTAACATAGAATCTGTACACCATTCGAGAGGAAGGCCAATAACTTGTACCCAGATTGCACATTTGGAAAAATCATAACAGGATAGGGGCAAATTTGGCTGCCAGGCCTGAAATATAACTAGATTTCTTGCGAACAGCCATGGTCCACCATCTTGGACACGTTGTTTTTCACTTGCTAATGCAAACTTGGCTACATACAAGCCTGATTCTGACTGAGTGAAGTCTACTTGATTAGTGCACCACGCACGCTTCATTGCAGTTTGAAATCCTTGAAAGTTAATTGAGGAAGTGGAGATTACCTTACCAATCAGCGTCCTCCTACACTCGTCGAGTTTGTCCAGGGGCGGCAGTTCTTCCCAGACTTCAATATCCTGCTCGGACCATAGGCGGCCCAACCTCTGACAAAGAGCAGCAAGGCGCGAGGTCTCGTCCTGGTGGATGTTAGCCATTGATGGAATGCCAAACAGGGGATACAGACAAAAAGTAGATTGGTACGAGTGACTAGTCACAGACAGAGGAGATAAAAGATGTCCGACACAATCAAGAGAATTGTGGTTGACCCAATGGACATTGTAGGGTTCGGATGGAGATGGGCAGGCAAGGGAACAGGAATACCAATTGAGAGGAAATATAGTGACATGCAGAGCAATCGCGCTGACAGGAGTAACAATTGAGAGTAATCGCACTGACGAGATGAGCTACCAAACAAGAAAAGAGACAGCAAGGGGATGGATGGAATCATCGGAGAAGAAAGACACTCTACCCGTAACCCCTCATCCTCAGCGTAGTAGACAAGACAGAGACGACTGGGTGCAGCAAGAATCAGCGAGCTCGAAACCCTCGCGAGCATTCCACAATCAAAGAAGACATCGACCTCTGAAAGAGGAAAATGGGAGAAAGGTTGGAATTTTGGGTTGATATCAGAGTAGCTACCATTGTCGGTAGAGAGGAGCTACCATCGTCGGTAGAGGTTATTTCAATCTGAATACTGAACAAGCATGGAAATTTCCTGTTTGAAAGTGTCTTGTTATGATGGATGTTGAATTGTACTTGAAATGCGTAGATTTCATTCTCTCTCTCCATTGAAAATGTAAAAATCAAAAACAATTTGACAAAACTTTTAAAAGTGGAATACATTGATGTTGTGTTTGGATAGAAAAAATCAGCGTTCGTTTTGTTTAAAGCAATAACAAGGAAACTATAGTTAGTAAATTATAGTTACCATAGTCTTAAGATTTGAATAGTACGTTTGTTATTTGTTTAGATTGATTGTAAATACTATGAAATTTAAATTTAAATTTGATTATGTATAAAAAATTACAGTTAAATTGGATTTTATTTGTTGATTAAAAAAATAATAGCTTAAAAATAAATTCTAAGAAGTACTAGATAAAGATTAAATGGGTACTCTATTAATCAAATATGGACATTGAATCAGCTTTTGTTGCATAGTAGTGCTTATCTATTTTTGAACTATGATAATTACTTATGGTAATAATATACACTAAGATATGATATTAAATTTAACCAAAAAAATATGTTGTATAATTGTTGTCTTTTTTATTTGTTAATCATGACTTTTAGACGATGTTCGTAATCTTATGATTAGTGTTATGCTATACTATAGCAAAACTATTGTATATTTGGGATCCTTACTCCAGTTTCAAACAGTGTAAAGAATTTTTTACACATTCACTATTGGATGGGTAACACATGTACTCAAAGATAGTTGTGTAATCAAATTCATTTACATGTCATCCATCAAAATGGTAAATGTGTAAAACAAATTTACATTAATAGTGTATGCAATGATAATTCATTTTTTCTTGCAACCAGCAAAACGACCTCTGTCCCATTCCATTCCACTTACAAAATTCACAAAAAAAAGAAAAAAAAAAAAAAGAAGTTGAAATTCTCGATTTAAAAATTCCATTTCCTAATTTCGATTCATCCCATCATATCAAATGCGACATCAATGAGCACAGTAAAGGGTAAAATAATGGAATAACTTTAGATGTGTATACAAAGAAAAAAAATACCTAAAGATGCGATTATTTCTAGAAAATAAATTTAAAACACGTCAAAGAAATTATAGGCATACTAATGACTTTATTTGGATCAGATTGCGAATCACAATTTGGTGTATCACATAATTCAGGAATTTTATAAAAATGCACCTAGACATGTCAAAAATTACTAAATGCAATAAAACCTTGTGGTATTCTGTCAAGCACGTTAGAGGCATTATCTTACGTTTTCTCATTCAAAATGCAATAAAACCTTGTGGTATTCTGTCAAGCACGTTAGAGGCATGTAGAAAAAGTTTCAATTTAGGCAAGAAATCACCATAGCTCAACTAAAATTAACATCAAAATTTAAGCTAAATGAGCAAACATCGACCAACCAAGATCATGAGTGTCAAGTAGATCAGTCTACGTGTATTTGCAACAATAGAATAATCCTACGATAACCAAAGTAAAAAATAATTTCTAAAATTTTCCCATAAGGAAATTAATGTATTTAAGACGAAGTCTAACAATATACAACCCAAGTTGTTTTATGGCTGATGCATATCTTCGAAAGATTTCTTTTCGTATTCTTAATTTTTTTATTTTTATTTGGTGGAATTGGTTCGTCAAATTACACGGATCTTATGAGATCTCACGAGAAGTGCAAGTGACCATTTTTTATCAAACAATATGACGCATCACCTCAATGATGGATAGATAACTCCAGGTTTTGGTACATAGGTTGCTAATTTTTTATAATTTGCTTCCTTATTCTAAAAAGTTACACTTTTGGTTCTTATACTTTTAAGGATGTTTCATTTCAGTCCTTGTACTTTGTTTTAGTTATAAAACTAGTCCACAAATTATTTTTCAATAAAAACCATATTTATTTCATCTCATCTTTATCATGAATCTTAGGAAAATGTCAATTTGAGGCAAACGATTAATTGGCAATTATTCTGCTTTTATCTGTGCACAATCTGATTAATCGGCCCATTAAGATTAATTCAATTATACGAAATAATTTTACATCCACATTTTCAATATAGATCTACATAGAAGTATCTCGGACTTCTTTTAGGGGAAAAGGTTATTCTAAATAATTTAACCACTGGTCTAACTCACTTTTTTATAGTGAAAATATTTAGAAAGTTTATAAGAAACCTTCAAACTATGGTTTTATCAACAACTCCATATCATATAGATTGTAAAGACACATAAAATGACATTTAATTTATTAAAAAAAAAAATCAATCAGATTGGACAAACTTGTAAAGGTAAGAGCTACCAATTAATACTTGGTTAAAATTTGACATTTCCATAAGATTTTGGATTAAAATGTGATGAAAGAAATTGAGTTTTTTGTTGAAAAAAAAAATACAATAACTAATTTTGTGAGTAAAACAAAGTATAAGGACTAAAGTCGAACATTACCAAAAATGCATGCCAATTTGTTGGTGTTGACTTAGCATATTCAATCTATATTTTGGTGGAAAAAATGAAGTTTGTTCTTAAATTATTGTTGAAAATAAGTTGGTGGACTAAATTATAATGATAGTACAAGGACCAAAATTGGATTCGACTAATCCTACAGGAACGATTTTTGTAATTTTTCCATTTTTTTTAATTCAGGAATACGAACGCAGAGTTTTGCCGACATTTCAAGAGGACCTTGAATATTTAAATGAAGGTCCTTTCTAAATTTCTAGTAAGACATACCCTATTCCATAAATGGTCTCCACACACATCAATGATTTGGTTTTACTCATTGCGATCTCGTGATTACTTTCCATCAATGACGTTTTAGTGACGACATACTTTCCCTTAACAGATTTGTCGTGCAACCATTGGCGTACTTGCCGGCCACTTGCAATTCCAATAATGTCATTGGGTTGCGAATGCACGTGGTTGATCAGACTGGCCGGTCGTCCTTCATGTAACCCTGCTACACCCTTCTACTGTCTCCTCTCATGGACCGTTGGACGGGCGTGAAATGTCCACTTCACCACTAGCCTACAAAAAAAACCCACTTCGCTTGCTGTGAGGGGTCACCGGGAAGGGTTGGCAGCAGTGTGGAGTTCGTATTTAGTAATTGAACACAATGTGTACTCGTGTCCATGTCCAACGGAGTTGACGACGAGCGCTGGAGATGAAAACAGAAGCACAACGATAGGCGCATTGAGATTGATAAAGGCCATATTGTTATCACACTAATTGAGTGAAAATTGTTTCGAGTTAACAAATCTTTATAAACTAAACTCGACGTACTTGATTTATGAAGCTTGCAAGGTATTCCATGTTGAGTATCTACACGCATGCTCTTGGATTATTTAAATATATATATATATATATATATAAAGGTAAATCAAATCAAATCCTTTCATCACATGAAACACGTGGAGGTAAGGATGGAGAATATAATAAACAAGAAACAATCTATGTAATGAAATACTAAATAGGGCGTGAAAAAGTAAAACTTGCCTTTTGAGACCAGATTATAAGGATTAGATATGTTCCTTCATTCTTGAATGAAGAAACTAATTGGAGGAGACTTCATCTAGCTTCTTGGCCTCTAATTGGAGTTTTACGAATATGGACACCATCTACGTATAAGCTTGACACAAAAACGAGAGTGGTTTAAATTCATATTTGTAACCCTAAAATTGAAAGAACTTTTCCTTTTATTAGGATGGAAGAAAAAACACAATCAATTTTAGAATGAAGCTTAATTTTTTTGGTTTATAGAGACTATACCAAGATAAGATAATAAATTCATGTACTTGAGCAACAACTCTAAAACAGAATTGAATGCCAAAGTAAGTATTTTCACATTTGATGATCTTAAATATGCTTTATAAACGATAATACTTAGATTGATTGATGTATTTTCTCTGCCAAGTTGGGCTTATACACCACGTCAACAGCTAAACAATACATGTATCAATGTATTTTCTCTGCCAAGTTGGGCTTATACAGTTGCATCGTGCAGATATATATATATATATATGAGAGAGAAGCCTTCCTGATAGCTGAAGAGTGGTTGAAGTTAAAAGAGAGAACATGGCACCTACTCTCGGCAATGGCTTCTCAATGCCGATGGCCCTCAACTGTGATTTCTCAAAGGAGATTACCCTGAACAATGGCTTCACAATGCCGACAGTTGGTCTTGGCCTCTTTCTCATGGAAGGCAAGGACGTAAAAGATATCCTCTTTCACGCCATCAAGATTGGCTATCGCCATTTCGACTGTGCAGGTACTCCATAATATTGTCTGTGTTTCTCTGTGTGTGTTTTGGGTACTCATGCTTTGCGTTTGCAGGAAAATCAAGGAGCTTTTTCTCAATGAACAATGCATTTCATTTGAAGCACACTGTCATTAAGTCCAATAGAAAGAACGTCTCTCTCTCTCTCTCTCTCTCTCTCTCTCTCTCTCTCGACTGCAAGATTTAAGAAAGAGAATTTGACTAGAACTCCAATCATCTGTCGTTCCACCCCATGTAAAGTGGTTGCGTGAGAAGTCAATGCCTAAACAATTACATTCTTGTACGGGAAATCCAGTGGAAAAAATATGAACCATGCGCAACTGTACATGAACCCCCTTGAAACCTGAAAAGGACAGGACTGCAAAGAAAGTACACATGAAGCCTGACATTGCATGTGGAGATAGTCTGATTCTTCTTACGATTTGATTGGAATGAGTGAACATTTCTACTTTGCAGCCAAGTACAAGAACGAGGTAGAAGTTGGCGAAGCGCTGGCGGAAGCATTTCGCATCGGGCTCGCAAGGAGGGAGGAAATTTTAATTACCACAAAGGTTCATAATATCAATTCAGTTATCGTGTCGGCGATACCAGATGTGTCTATCTTAAGATGCATGCATATTCTATATTAACCCAGAGAAAATGATAAATCTAAGTCTGTACTTAAACCAATAGGATAAAAGCTAACAAATAGTCGGTGTAACATAAATGAAATTGCAGCTGAGGAATTCAGACCACGGGCATGTGATTGAGGCATGCAAAGACAGTTTGAAAAAGCTTCAGCTGGACTACTTGGATCTCTACCTGATTCACTTCCCTGTGGCCACTAAGGGCCCGTTTGTTTTCGTTTCTTTTTTTTGTTTTTAAACAACTTTTTTGTTTTTTTGTTCCTAGGAACAAAAAAAGAAACAAACGCGTTTGTGTGCGTTTTATTCCAAAATTATTTTTTTGTTCCCGAAACACATCTAATAGAAACAAGAAACAATTTTTTTGTTTCTTGTTTCCTAACAAAGAAACAAAACACTTCTTTTCTTTTTCTTTTTCTTCTTCTTTTCTTCTTCTTTTTCTTTCTTTTTTTCTTTGGCCGGTCGCCGGCCTTGGCCATGGCCGACGACCGGCCGTCGAGGGCCGGCGACCTCGCCAAAGCGTCGCCGCCCCGGCGAGGCCGAGCGTTGCCAGCCCCTGGCGAGGCCGAGCCTCGCGCCGGGCTAGGCGAGCTCAATCTCGCCCAGATCCGACGAGGCCGAGCTCGCCCAACGGCCGGCGAGGCGGAGCTCGCCCGGCCGCCGCCGAGGCTCGGCGTCGCCGGGCCACCGCCAGTCGGCGTCGCTCGGCGGTGGCCCGGCAAGGCCGAGCCTCGCCGGCCGCCGGGCGAGCTCGGCCTCGCCGACTTGGGCGAGCTCGAGCTCGCCCGGCCAAGGCGAGGCCGAGCCTCGCCCGGCTATGGCGAGGCTCGGCCTCGCCGAGGGCCGGCGACGGCCAAAAGAAGAAAATGCAAAAAGGCAAAAGAAAAAAAGGAAAAATAAATAAGAAAATAGAAAAATAAAATAAAAATATTAAAAAATTAAAAGAAATAAAAAAAATTATACAAATTTACCAAACGTGTTTCGTTCATTTTTTATTCCCAGAACAAGTTTACCAAACGCGTCTTTTTGTTCAAAAATTATTCCCCGGAGCAGAAACACTTTTTTTTCTATTTCTGTTCCCTAGAACAATTTTTAAACAGAAATGTTACCAAACGCACCCTAAGCATACAGGTACTTTTCCCAAGTGCTCTATTAAGTTACCCCTTTTGTCATGGCATAATACGTAGCTGCAATTTTGTTAAACTCGATGTCACTAGACTAGTGAGTCGAAAAGGGATTTGTTTCAAGAAAAATGAAGTGATTTGAAAAATATTTTTCTATATATAATTTTTCGTATGAACAGAACAATTGGGCAACAAGAGATATTATTGTTATAAACAATAATCTCATCAACATTCTTGTTGATGGTGAAAATGTTTTTTTTTTATTTGTCCTATCTTTGAAAGCAATATAATCTATCCTTTATGTTAGATTTTTTTTTTTTTTTTGATACCGAGGAATCGTCGGAGCCCCCTTTTGCTTATGCTATTTGGGTTCACACGACCCGCCGGTACCTGATGGCACCATCAGACCTCACCGCAAGCCACTATTTAGACATAGAACCTCGGGGGAGGCTAGTACAAGACCCCAACACCCATGACCTCCCACTTAAGTCATATTAGCAATGCAAAGATTCAAACTCTCGACCTCTACCGTGAGGGAGAGAACGAATACCAACGCGACTGCCCATGGTTGGGTTCCTTTATGTTAGATTTCATCCCCAAGTCAACCCGATTTACTCTATGGTCTCTCGAGGGATTGATTTCCCACTATAACTCATCTTACCAAACATATCTTTCATGATTCTGTGAAAAGCAACATATGGTTGTTAGTCGGAATATTCATAGCACTTGTGCAAAATATGGCACTCTATATAGAAATTACAATAAATTGAAGGAAAAATGACATAAATGGTTCATGAACTTTTTTATTTTATTCAATTTAATCTTTGAACTTTATTTCAATGTGCAATGTGATCCCCAAATTTTTAATTTTTTCAATGTGATCCTTGGACTTTTGATAGATGTTCCATTTAGTCTCTGCACTTTATGAAATGTTCAATGTTATCTCTAAACTCAAATTAATAGAATGATAATATTGAATATTTTTATATAGTTTAGAGACTAAATTGAATATGTATTAAAAGTCCATGGACCACATTGAACAAATTAAAACAAGGATCACATTACACATTGAAGTAAAATTTAGAAACCACATTCTACATGCACGATAAGTAAAAATTCAGATACTATTTGTGTCATTATCTATGAAACAAACACACGCTCAACAAACCATAAAAAGGTTCACCTTTCATATTGCTTAAGATTTTCAGATTGTGAGCCCTGGGTTGCTGAGAACACGAAGCTTTACTCGCAACCAAAACCTCCATTGCAATGCAAGTCACAGAAGAAAACAAGAAATGCGGCAACCAGTTAGCTTTTCTTTATTCCTCTCTCGATACATCCGGTGGTCCCAGCTAAAATTATGCTCTAACCTTCGAACCTGATAGAAAAATCCACTGAACTCTCACCACAGGATCACTTAAACTTTGGTCGTAAATTCGAGTGGTCAGAAGTGTGATTCATGAACAAACTCACTTCGCAAATTTTCTTTGCTCAGAAGATCGATCGTAGTATGTCGATTATACGACAAAACTATTAGCGGCACTCTGTTGCATCTTCACTTTCAGCATCTTTTCATCTGCCATGGTGATGGCGAATGTTCAGTAAATTTCGACGTCAAATTGATCATGTAAGGTGTGGGAGCATGCACGAGTGCGTTGGACGACAACGGAGTGCTGGACATAGACACCACCATAACCCTGGAAGCGACCTGGCACGGCATGGAGGATTTAGTTTCCATGGGCTTAGTTCGCAGCATTGGCATCAGGTTCTTTCCGATCTTTATTACATAAACCACAAAAATAACTGGATTGAAGAAAATGTTAGAACTGTTCTTCGTTTTTACTCCTTTTGCAGCAACTACAGCCTCCTCCAGACGAGGGAATGTCTGGCATACTCCAAGATAAGGCCTGCTGTGAACCAGATCGAGCTGCACCCGTACTCCCAACGCGAATCCCTCATCAAGTTCTGCCAGAAGCACGGCGTCTGCGTCATGGCACACACACCCCTAGGAGGCGCCACAGCCAACACCATTACGTTTGGGTCGGTCTCTTGTCTGGATGACCCGACTCTAAAGGTAACTAGATCAATGTTGTATCGTTAGATCATTGGGTTAGCAACAGACAGACACTCTCGAATAATTCAAAACTTTTTTTTTTTTTTTTTTTTTCGTCAATCCTACTCTATTCCTATTCTACACTCACTCTCGGACTTTTGCAGCTTGCTCTTGCGGGCGTGGGATCGAAACCCACTCTTGAAACTTACGCGTCCCCACCCCATCCCTCCCTGAGAAAGTGGAAATTTGAACCCCTCACCTCCCCCTTCCATGTTGGAAGGGTGGCCACTAGGGCGAATCCCAATGGTTGAATAATTCAAAACTTTTGACTAAGGGAAATGTAAATGTGTAAATAAAAATCATTTGGGAGAATAACATAAATGGTCTTTGAACTTTAACCTAATATATAATATGGTCCATAAACTTTTAATTTATTTAATGCGGTTCGTAATTTTTAGCTCAATGTGCAAAATCGTCACTGAACCTTTAATTTATTCAATGTGGTCCCTACAAAGTCAAGAGATCACATTGTGAAAAGTCTATGAACCACATTGACTAAATTAAAAGTTCATTGACCATATTACATTGGGTCAAAATTTAAGAATCATTTGTCATTTTCCCAAATCCTTTATACCCTATATGGCGTCTCACTTAATTTTCTCACCTATTGATATGTGTCAATAAAGTATGCCTCGACAGTGGAAATATGTTGAGACCCCATGGAAGCACCGTAAATGATAGAAAATCCATACGAGTGATTCCAAGCAATTGCAATCTCAGCAAGAGCGGACATGGCCTAGAGAGATTGCGTGGACATGTGAACAAGACTAACCAGTATCTCTTGATCTTCTCTGTTTCCTTTTCTTCAGGGTCTGGCTACAAAGTATAGGAAGACGGTAGCTCAGATCGTGCTAAGGTGGAGCATTCAACGGAACACGGTTGTCATCCCAAAGACATCGAAAGCCGAGAGGCTGGAGGAGAACTTTCAAGTTTTCGACTTTGAGTTGGAAAAAGAAGACATGGACTTGATAAAAAGCTTGGACCGGAACTACCGGACAAATCAACCTGCAAAGTACTGGGGTATCGATATATATGCATGAGTTTCGGGCCTGTCTGGGAAGAGAGTTCTTGTGTTGTCTCGCAAGTAAGGAAAAGGACTTGGGAACAATTGGATATCTGCTGCATCATGTAACGGAGTGCCTCTAGAAGTTCTTCAGTGTAAGGCTGAAATATTATTCCCTTCAACTGGTCTCAGCAACAGATAAATAATAACACCAGTTTCTATTCTTGTCAAGAACATGTGCACTGAAAGACGGGCACACAATATGCAAAATCCTTAATCTTCCATGCTTCTCAAAGTTAATGTCTCCTACTCATCTGAACTTGTCTGTCATCCAATGGAAAACTGCGGGCATGGGTCCTCTACCTTGCAAGGTGGCTTTCCTTGGTTTTTTTATCAATCTCAACTATTGATATATACCTCATTCACGTGCATCAATGGTTGAGACTGATTGAAACACAGAAGACCGCAGCAAAAACTCTAAAAACTCTAAAATCTGATCATGAGAAAAACTAACGTATATATCTTTCTATGGAAAATTAAAATCTTGCTTCCCATGGAACATCCAGCTTTTACTCAACCAACTCATAGTTAAAACAGTAGATACGAAGTACCAGCTATGTGCAAATTTTGGTTTAACAAAAAGTTAAACTCTTCCTTCTGTTTTAATGTTGTCTATTTCTTTGTTGCAAAGAAATCTACGACGGTAGCATTATGTACTTTCTGCGCAGAAGCAAACTAGAGGAATACAATGCCAAACAATAATTCATCGAGACAAATGGAAAAGTAACATAATTTACATCTGACTTAAAAGAACAGGTAGCCAGCGTGAGATGTTTAGAATTCAAACTGTGTACTTTCCCCTTTCACCTTCCACCAGGAGATTTGTCCAGTTGATATTATTTATGAAACTGAAAGTTCTTAATGAGGAGAAAAACCTTCTATCCTCTGGTGGGTTGAATAACTCTATGTATTCGTCATACATTCCGCCATTTTTGATCCAGTGAGAATGTTAATTTGCAGTAATAAGTATGCACTAGTCAGGATGATGCAAGAGCTTCTCATGCTTTTCACTCGTTTTTGCTAGCAAACTTGGGGGGGTGGGATCAGTCTTCCATCTTTTATCAAATTGTCATTCTTATAACTGCATGGGAGTATCTCCTATACAGCAAACACCCAGATTAAACAACAGCTGGGATTAAAAAGAAGCCCATAATCCTAACTCACCTATTAACAATTTTCTGCCTATTCTGTAGAAACTTGTATATAGGCCACACAAATTAGTAAATAAATGGGATGATAGCAAACCGGTCCCGTGGATAGTTGTCAAATTTAATATGATACCACCTATGTGTTTCTGCTGCCACAAAGACCAAATTTGCCACCTGCCATTACAAAGAACCGACCCTTCTACTCAGATGGAAGATTTTAACAAAAGAAGCTGCAAGTGCATGATTATACATTTATATATACACATATACATACATACATACGTGTATCTATATATATATATATATATATATATATGATAGGACGAAAAGGGCATACCACAGAAACAAACAGCAACCAGATTGTCAGGTCTGATCCTCCACTTGCAACCACTAGTCCCGCATATATAACCTTGCATCACCAGAAAAGGGAATAAGAACCATGAAAAAGCAAACCTAGTCAACCCATAATTTTTTTAGTTTTTCTTCTCTATCTCCCAGTCAAATTCAGGGACAGTAACAGCAGAGAGAGAGAGACAGACAGAGGCATACCATCTCGGCCAAATAGTGGGGACATGAGACACGTTCAAACCAATCGCCATAAGGGATTACATATTCATGACTTTCTTCTCTGCATTCACGTAGTGAGCCCTAACAATATCAGAAAAAAATTGACAGTTAAGAGTAACATATTAATATGAGAACGTCTGTCTAATAGATTCTTGTACAGTTAGTACTATCATCATCTAGTAAAATAAGGGAGATAATCATAGAGAGAGATCCTTTAAGACATTATTCTCCCTTCTACCTTAAGTACGATGAATGTCGCATAATTAAACAACAAAGAAAAGATATCATGCAGGTTGGCACATCCTAGAAGCTCTTCAAATGCACATACATGCTGTTCAAAGAACTAATCCCAGTAATGACAGAGCTACACATACAAGGATTCTATGACACCGATGCTGATGAATCCAACCCCAGAAAAAGATAATAGCACCAATCCAGTGACGCCATCCAAGCTTCATAGGAGGATTGACAAACTCCCACAAATCGAATTCGATGGGGGCCATCTGATCTTTGCCTCTAACAATGAACTCAGACACTAGATTGGCTGAAAATTCATATACTTCCACTGCAAAATTACTGCAAAGTGACAATGGCGCAGCAGTGTGGAAACTTGCCATAGCAAAGAAAAGAAATTATCAGCCACGAGATATAGAAGCATGTAACAAATTAGAAATGAAAGCCGAATATATTTGCAGATAAATAAATCACATCAAGGCAATGCAATGATAAAGTACCTTCACCTCAGTGATCAACACTAGTGCCTGACCGTGAATCCCACAAAGAAGACAACTCATTCATGGCATACCAGAAAACAATCTAGTTAATCATATACTTATGCAAGCTAGTGATTCAATAACACCAAGGAACTTCAGATATAAGTAACTACCCCTGAAGATACAGGGTGCTGACTAGCAGGTCACCAGCTTATTATCAGCAAGACACCTCATAAGATCTGAGAAAGAGCATGTAACTAGCACCAGGACATCAAGCCCAGCCCAAAAATGACATGTTTCACAGTGTACATGACGACATCCACAAGACACTGAACTACCATGCCTTCAATCCATAACAGATGGAACGTTAGCTTCAATTAGCATATCACGGTGAACGAACCTCATTAACTGACAAAACACATGCAATGGGCAAAACAAAACACCATAGACAAGCCCACTAGGTCAAATATACCACTGTAGCTTCAGTGGCAACGCTGACTTCCCATAAGGCAAATCATATTTAACAAAAAATTACAATGAAGACATATATATTGTCATAAAGGCTTACAAAGTCATCTATAAGTATTGCAATTAAAGTGTGAATGTTCTCTGGCCAGCAAAATGCACTATTAAAAGGAAGGTGATGGCATGCTTAACCAGTTAGTAGAAAACTTACAAAAGTCCAGTTAGATAGGCAAATATGTGCATCCGAGCTGAAGGGCTGTAGTTAAAGACGTATATATTCTCGTAAAGGCGCCTCAAAACTTGAATCTCCATTAACAGAAGCAGAAACACAGACTTCCAAACCATGTATCTATGCTTTAGTGGCGTTGAACGAGATCTATGCAGTGTAAAAACATGCGAGCCACCTGTCAAGTGGCTGGTAATAGAGGAATAAAGAAAGGGCTCTGAGGCAATAGGTGCCATTTCATATGCATATAGCCATGTTGCAGCAAGCAGAAGCCCTGTCCATAGGACAGCTAGTGCGTAAAAATGAGTGAAGAACCTTTGAGGGACGGTAAACTTCTGCAATTAACACACAAAATCAAAAATTTAACGCTGAATAGGGAAAAGTTCCATGTTCCACAAGAAAAATTGCAGACTACAAAGCATGCAAATTGAACATGAGATCTGATGTCTATTTCTTATGAACTTACATTGGAAAGGTAACACAACTTAAGGCAAGAACTCCTTAAAGTCACTAAAGATTACGATCGTTTAATGTACGCAATGTTCATATCAGCAGTAAAGCCGGACAGCATGTCAATTCATCATGAACAAAGAAACTTAGCTCGAAGATAAAAATAGTAACCAAACCAAAGCATCTTGGGCTAGTGATGTAATAAAAATAGTAATGGAATTCCAGAAAGATAAAAGGCTTAATTAAAATCAAAGTTCGTTGATACTATTATCTTGTCATAAAAACTGGAAAAAAAAAAAGGAATTTGCATTGATCTCTGTTTCAGTGTGCTGTAAAAAGTTCAGAGTTAAGCTGTTTGATTGAGATCGATGCACTTCTCACCACTATCTTCCCAAGATGGTACTAGTGCCTCATGAAAGCTAAGAAACAGAAGGTTAGCCAAGTTCTCTCATTAGTGAAAGACATCTTTCATAAACAGTACCAATACAAGTAAATGAATCTGGAGGTTTTGAATTGGTGCCAAAGAAAAAGGAAAATACGAGAAGAAGCAACCACTAATAGACCAATTGCATCCAACCTTAATATTACTCGAGTTTTTAGGTCTTTTCCACTGTGGCATCTAATAAAGTCGGACAAAAAAATATCAGTTTGTGATGTCTATCTCGTAAAAACTGGAAATAAATCCTTGAGATGAAACCCATTTACTTGCTGTTCATAAATCCTCTAGCTCCTCAAGTTAATCATCTTATTTCTTGATGCCCTATTAAACCGCATTCTGTCTTTTCCTGATCTCGAAAAAGAAAAAAATGATGTCATAATTTCCCTCTAAACCCATCAAATAGCCAACAAGATGAAAACTCGGGCAAACTCATGGAAGCACCAATGGCCACATATACCAGAAGCCACTGATACTAACTATATATTCTTTACGCTCCCTCCCTCCCTCTCTTGTTACAGGAAACATTATTTTCTCGACTCGGGCAAACTCAAGGAATTACCAACGGCGACATTTACCAGAAGCCACTGATACCGACTACTTTTTCTTTACCCTGCCTCCCTTCCTCCCTCTCTCTCGCTTATTACAGCAACATGATTATCTCGGGACACTAAGTCTAGGATGAATGAATCCAGCTCTGACTGAAAACAGCTTCCGAGCACAACGCAAGGCAAGAATTCAAACCAAATACTTTCACTGAACTCCCCCGAAACCGTGCATTCGAAACATGCATTTCCCAAAAAGGAAACGAAGGAAAACGCGAAGGAAGCAGCACGAAGCGTTCCCATATTACTCACGCACGAAGAGGACTGCATGATCTTGCCCCTCCTGGCGAACCCCATCACGGCCTCGTGAAGCCGGCCGAGCCCTGGCAACGGCAAGGAGGCGAGCAGCAAAGGCAATATCGCAGCAACCCACGCCGCCCTCAGAAGCCCGACGAGCCCCATCTCCATCTTCTCTCGCGCGTCTTCCGAATTTCCCTTATCGAAACCGGAAGAATTCGTCTCGTTCGATGCCGGAAAACAACCCGGGTTCAGGCGACCAGCATTTTCATGAATTATGGGGAGAACGAAGGAGGAAGTGAAGGACGGTTGCGGGAGCTCTACACGAGGGGTGGGGTAACAGCGAGAAAAGCGATGGAATCGCGGGAAAGCGAGACGTTCAAGAAAAGTGATACCAAGCGTGACGTGGTCGAGACTCGCGGTTTCACCGGACGGGAAAGAGTGCTCGCAACCTGTTCGTGTTTTTGCCCCGTTTTTTGCCTTGGCAAGCGGAACCGACTCACGGGAAGGAGAAGCCCAGGGAGAGAAAATGAAAAAATTGGCACCGAAAGTACAAACATGCTCCATGAATTCTTTAAATTTTTAATTTATGCGATACGATTTATTAACTTTTGATACATATTTAATTTAATTACTGAAATAATCCAAAGATTAGATTGAATATAAAAATTGTTGGCGCCAAAATTGGCTCATTGGGCCTAGAACAAAAGGAAAGCCCATTAGACCCAGTTCGCAAGAAAATGGCCAATTATCAAAGATATCGAGAGATTGGAATCAATAACTGCTTAAAAGCAAAAAGATAAGGATGAAGATGGTTTCAAAGGCTCGATGCTTACAATATTATCGATAATGTGATGTAGTTAGTAACGTAGTACCAAAGTCTCTAAAAGCGATTTAAAATTGAAGAAAATAATTGCTGAAAGGCATTTACTTATAAAATTAGCTATAAATAGCCAAAAAGACGCAATTGTAATTTCTGACAATCACCAATCACCAATCACAAGAACAATTGTTTTTTGGCTATTTTTTTAATATCTCACATTTACATTTTATCGCATATTTTTTTTATCTCCTATTTATCCTTTATTTTGTTGCCCGTAGAATAGAATTAGTCGCTTCATTTCTGAAATGACGCAAAACCTAGCATACATAACAAAAAGCTAAAGAATTGTCTTTTTGGTGAAAGATATTTGTTAGCGAACACTTTTCTAGTGAACGAAGATATAATAATTTAGAGAGTAAATTGAACATTTATCAAAAGTTCGAGAACCACAATGAACAAGTTAAAAATTCAGAAATTATATTGCACATCAGGTCAAAGTTTAAGAACCACTTCTGTAATTATCCCTAAAAATAATCAGGTTATTGTAATGAACGGTTACTTATTTTGTCCCAACATACAACTTCATTTTTAACTTTTAATTTATTAAAAATTATTCTATAATTAATCCTATATATGTAATGCAGTAATTTCATTTGATCAAGCAAGGAAAAATTACCACGAATCCCTAAATTATTGCAAAATATGCAATTTAATTCTTAAACTACGCTGTTATTATAACAAGGGGAGAGGAAGCATTAGGAAAACAACGACACTAGTGAAAAGTGAGACAAAATGACGTTGTGTCTGAAAAGAAGTGGGTAGTTATTCAACAAGGGGATACTGTAAAATTGCATAGGTAACCTCGGAACGGAAAGGGGAAGACAGTACACATTACGCACGTGCTTGAGAAAAAGACAATCGACATCTCCCTCTAGAATTATTTTCCAACATATTTATTCTAACCATCCTTGCATCTTAAATGCCCATGCCGGAAATGGAAAAGATTATACGCATTGAAAAAAAAAATACTCTTACCAACTACAGGAAAATAAAAATGCTGGTTAGAGTAAAATAAAGTTATGCTTTTCACCTAATTTCTATGGTTTCTGTAACTCTTTTTTTTTTCGGTCCAAATGCCTTGGGGTGTGGAACATGGTGATAAAGTGACGCCGAATATAGGAGGTAATTTAATGGAGGGCGTAGACAAATAAATTGACATTTTTATCCCACGGCCCAAACTCTCTCTTAATTTGCATGAGAACTCACTATAAAGACAAATCATGGTATATGCTATTGGGAATAGGGCTATTTCGGTCACGTAAAGGGTGGACACGAAGTTTAAAAGTTAGCTTTAAACATGGCATTCGAGATGGATTCGGATGATTTTTAGCAAGAGAAGGTAAATCTGAATTTCAAGGATGAGAGAATGTGTGTTTTTAGTATGAGATTTGTTAGGTTACCGTTTGGAAATATCGAATTTTAATTCTCAGTGATATCTGACATCATTTTTTACCCCTCTTTTTGTATTGAAGTTAGTACTAAAATAATTTGTTTAGGCAGTTGGTAGTCTTGGAAAGTTTAACAAAAAGAATAGTGGGTGGCAGGTTTTTATGATTTTAGAAGTTCAGCTCGTGAAAATATCTTCCGATGAGAAAAATAAGTTGAAGTGGATAATTTAAAAGGAGACATTAATTTTATAATAAGCAAAGTTAAATGTGTAAGACAAAGTGTATGTAGCACTTGTTGAACACATAAATAAGCAAAGGTTGTCGTTTTCAATGCAATTTCTCATTCATCTTATGGGTGGTCGAAACAATATGAGCAACAAAAGGGGTCATAGAAATATTAACACAAACAAATGAAAATATAAAATAATAAGGAAGTTAAGCTTCTTTAAGGAAGATAAATCATTTTCTCCCACCATCATAAAATAGGTTATAATTGTTTCTCAAATGAGTAGGCTTGACATCCAAAACTTGAAACCTGCCTGCACAATATCGGTTCTAAACTTTTTTAACCAAGAACCAAACATGTGTTCTATGGCCAGTTCAGTCCGGTTTCTAAGTAGAACCCAACCAAGTCAAACCAAAAATGTTGCACATGCGACGCCCTAGAATGTCACGCACGACACATGTCCTTTTAATTATTATCTTTTTAATTAGTAATAGCATGCAGAAGCACAACAAAATATTTATATCATCCCCTACAAGAGATCACACAAGTTTAATAATATACATATGTATCTTCTTTGTAATGACATCAATAGCTATCATCCCAAAAGTGAGCTTATACAATCCAAATCGACATCCAACTCAAGGGTTGATGGACTCCGACATCATCTTGTCCATTCCATCTTTATAGGGGTAAGCGGAAGCCCACTAAATGAAATTTCTAAGTTCAAGGTGGGAGATTATCTTATTACTCAACTTAATATAAACAAATGACATGAGTTCAAGGTAATACAAACTACATACATAAGCAAATGTCCTATCTTTAATGCCATGATATGCCAATGGAAACATCAACAAAATGCAAAAGTCACTCACTCAAATGCAAGCAAAATGCATATTATTTAAGGATTTATAATTATCAGGTAGTGGCTCATCACTATACATAGGAAATTTTATTTTCCTTCTTGTCATAAAGCTTACCAATATATATAGGTAAGATCATATTTGTCATGAAACTCACCATGACATCTTGTCATGAAGCGCACTAATATGCATAGAGTTCATACTTATCATGAATCTCACCAACACATTCATAACACATGCACAAGTGAGTTCATATTGGTCATGAAGCTCACTGATACACAAATGAGTACATTCTTGGCATGAATCTCATCAACACATACACAGGTGAGTTCATACTAGTTATGAAGCTCACTGATACACGAATGCATAATGAATCTCACCAACACATAATGTGACATCCTGAATTTCGACCCCGTCTCGAGTATATGAAATTGGCTTTTCGTCGACGTGTCTATGGTCATTTTTCTCTAAGTTGATCACTCACGAGTTAACTAACCTATTAGGTGAAGCCGTTAAGGGATATAAACGTGACAAACTTGAGAATTCAATCGGAATCGATCGCTCGACAGCGATAATCAACAAGGGTCAAGACGACACCGTTATAATTGAAATTTGATCGGATATATGTTGATTCGATGAAATCATGTAATTAAATTGCGGGTGATTCCACATGATCACGAAATTCGCGTCGAACTGCACTAACCCGGTTTTTATCAATTTTATACACGATGCCCGTAATTAAAACCTTGAGATTTTTACGACAATCGAGAGTCGCCGACGAATCGGAGATGCACAAACATGGATCGAAAATTATCGACTACGAATCAAACGCATTAAAATCCCTAAAAACTACCCGGTAGGTTAGGTTGTACTAAAATCGCGTCCGGTCGATTTTAACCATGAAATTGAATTCGATTTTGGGAATCAAACGTTCGAGCATGTCACGATTTATTTTTAGGACTTCATCTCATCTTTTGGAAAAAAATTCCATCGAGCCTGGAAATTTGCAGAAAAATCAAACTTCGGCAAGTTAAAATGAGAAGAATTCGTATGGGTTGCCTTGGAGGGATTTTTGGCCACCATATTGCATTTGTTTGTGGAAATTTGGAGAGAATTTGGCCATTGGTTGATGCATTGACCAAAGTGGCTGAAGACTTTGGGGCAAAACTACTCAAGTGCATGGGATATTTCACCTAAATCCCCATTGGCTGCATGTTGGACTTCCTTGGCCCCTTGTTCCCTCTCACCTTCCCTCTCTCCTCTCTCCTTACCTTTGTGCATGCGCCCCTCCCTGCCAGCTGACCAGCTACTGCTTCTTCTTCTTCTTCTTCTTCTTCTTCTTCTTCTTCATTCCTCCTTATTGTTGCTGCACCCTTACCAAAGCACCGGCCCACCTTGCCACCGAGCAACCACCTCTGCATGTTCGCCTCAACTGCTACCTGCCTACTCAACCGCCCTCTCTCACCAGTCATCGTCTCCAGCTCCACGTCCAAGCCACCATCGTCCATCCCGGCCACCAAGCAGCCACCACCAAAGCCAGCCAGCTCCGTTTGACCACCAGCCGACCTCTCGCCATCCCTGTCCGCCTAGCTCAGCTGCTAGCCACCCGTCTCGGTCCCGCCTCAGCCCTTGCAACCCCCAACCAACTTAGCTCAGGACCGAGCCCAGCAGCTCCAAGCCGTGAGTTGTAAGGCTGTTTTCAACCTCATTTGGGCCTCTATTGGTGACGCCATAGTTGCGAGATCTCACCACCTTCGTGCCACCGTCACCATGAACCCGTTGCCTCGCTAATCCGGTGAGTTAACGTCCTAATCTTGGATTAGGAAGTTAATTGTACTTAGTGGATTAGTTTAGGCTTAATTAAGGATTAGTGGTTAGTTTAGTTAGTATAACTAAATTAGTTAGGTTAGTTAGTTACCCAGACTAGTTTGGTTAGGTTGGTTAGTTAGGTTAATGTAGTTAGCCTAGTTAGATTAGTTTAGTTAGCTCAATTAGGTTAGTTCGATTAGCCTATTTGAATTAATTAAGTGATTTAGTTTAAATAATTTGCAATTTATTTAATTAATTATAATTAGTGTAAATTGTGCAGGGATAGCCGGTTAGTGAAATTTTCCGCTGATCGTCATGGATGTATTTATATGTGAAATTGATTGCTTAATTGTGCAATTGAGTGCTTGGTTGCCATTTTGAATTATTATTGCAAAAATTGATTTTATGTTATTTAAATAGAAAAATACCGGATGTCAGTTTTTTACGCCAAAAATATTTTAGGTACTATATAAAGTCGTGGATTTTTAAATTGGGAGAGTACCGTGTTTAGTTGTTCAATTTAAATTTGTGACCACGCACAATTATTTTACCGAGAATTTTTAATATGAAGAAAAATGGGCCAAGTCCATTATTTGAAATTGAGGTATTTGAGTGCAAAGCACGGTGTTCTTGGCCAAATACGGATGTGTGTGTGATCACTATCGGAAGCCGTCCTAATGCGTTCACATGGGACAATGCCTGATTAAGTTCGAATGACCCTTGTCAACGGATGCCAGTCGTAGTAGAGGCTGGGCCGATGCTCTTTTATGGAATGCCGTCTAGACGTAGACGTTGCCATGCCCAATGGAGCGGGACGATGCCCAGTTATACCGAATGACCGCCGACTGTTGAGTTAGCCATGGTTGTTGGGTCATAAATAACTGAAACACGCCTGAGTGATTGAGATAACCGCACTTGATTATGGGGCAAAATTGTGTGGCACGAAATGGGACGTGTCATAACGATTTTACCTTATAATTATGACCCATGTGATTAATTGATATATGAAAATGAGGTGTTCCAGTTATTGATTACGCTTTCTACGTTTATAAATGCATGTGTGATGAGCTAATGTGCAAGAAGGTGCTGAGGCGAGGTAAGTTTGTGTGTGACGCCTATTTAGGCTGCCTCTAAGTGAATTCTCATTCTAATCGGGGTTTAGGATATAGACTCACTGAGATTTATCTCACTCTGTCGTGGTTAACCCTTTTTCAGGTCCTTAGATGGAGGTCCGTCATGTCCGTTTTGGGTGTCCACGGGAGGTGGAGACTGAGTCTACCATTCTCCCCATCCTCGAGACCACCTGGAACCGTGAGCTTGTGGTGACCATTATTTGGGTTAATGAGGGTCTACCTCACTTGGTACCTTATCGTTTCAAAGCATGGTTTTCTAACAAGCCTAACGAGGTTTGGGAGGGTCCTTTGGAGGGTTTTGGCGGGCCTGCCGTCGAAACCGAGTATGAAGAGGTACTCCACCCCCATCGACATCGATATACTGGAGGATATTACGGCGAACTCGGGGCCCAAGGCTGAAGGGTCCAAAGTAGAGGTAGCTGATCCTTTGGACATCGACATATCGGATGGTGTCGTGGAGGATCCGAAGCCATAGATGGTGGGATCTAGGGCTTAGGTTGCCTAGGACCTTCTTTTTTAGATAGACCTTTTATATATAACTCTGTAGGGCTAACCTGGTTTGTTTATAAAGTAGGGTTTGTGTTAATTGGCTATCCTACTTCTACTATCCCTGTGTTTGATGGTTGTCTAGGGTTTATCAATTTGCTTTCGTATGTGTATAAAACGAATGGGTCGGCGACGCGTCCTGGGACATCACATTTTTAGTCGACCACCAAGGGATGTGCGCGTGCTCGAGGTTCGGGGCGTGACACATACACTAATAAGTTCGTACTTATCACTGGCCAAGACCTTGCTATGGCAAAAGTCTTTCTCACATGGCTAATTATAACATAATAATTTTCAAAAGCATCACAACAATATGTCATTTTTCATGCAATAAATAATAAAAATCAATTATAGAAGAACAGCCATCCATCTTGTGTTTTATCAAAAACTTATGGAGCAAGGAAGAAGACGAACAAGAGACAGAGCAAGAGCACTTTTCACAAGGCAAGAAAGCAAGCCAGCTGTAGGTCAGAGGAGAGTGGATCTCCAGGTTAACGGTAGCCCAAGTCAGTCAGTCCATCAGTCAGTCAGTGGTTAGGGCTTGGCTTCGTGCAGGCCTATGTCTTCTGCTTCTTATAGACTCGAATGAACTAGCTATTGAACTAGTCTTCTTTTTTTTTTTCTTGTTTTGTAAGGTGATATCTCAACTTTATCGCTCGTCTGATCCTCTCTTTGTCGATCAATACCTCAAGACCGTCGCTTTGCATTTGATGGTCTTTTGGGGTGGCGATCCCTCATTGGCCAATAGTGCACGTGGGGAGTTGTAGGGAGGCTGACTCTGGAAGGCGCCGGAGTGCCACACATTGGGAGATATCGGAGGAGCGAAAGCCGGAAAGATAGATCGAGTTTAGCCTCTTGATTGACTTTAGTTGAACTGAAACCTCTCAAAAAGACACTTGCAGCTTAAAGGGTCGGCATTTATATAGAGATAGAGATCAAGATTCAGGCGACAGAAGCATTCCACTCAAAGAGAGGAGTTGATAGGGCGTTGTACAAGTAAGTGAATGGAAATGCTATCTTCCTAGCAAAGGAAGGCCGTGCAAAAGGGAGGGCTCGTCATCGAATACAAGAGCTAAGACAAGAAGTACGGATGGATGGTTCATTTCATGTCTAGTCAGGTCTCGCTCGAAAGTGAGTTGAAGATAGATCTGCAATGTCAAGAGCCGGAGACGACATGCAAGTGAGTAAGTAAGTAGGGCAGTCGTACGAGCTGTAGTCCTTTTAAGTACAAGAGGCTAAAGCCATTGGCAATGCAGTGTAAGACATTGGTGGTTGAGCAAGTGGCTGATGATGCCAAAGCTTTCTTCCCTTTCTGAATAATCGTTAAGATAGAACTCGGGAGTAAGCTTTCCTATTCCTTTTGTGGATAGGATAGATAGAGTCATTCTTTCACTTTTTATTTATTAGAAGATACTCTTTTCTTAGTGAAGGATACTACACCCGTTCGACTTAACTTCCTCTAGCTCTAGAACAAAAGTCTCGTCTCTAACTATAACAAAACTTTCTACATTGGAGAAGCATTTTTTAGGCTCTATTGTTGGGGTCAACCCTATCCCAATAGTGGGAAGTTCGAACTCTTCCCAAGAAGTCCCGTCACAGTAGTCAGTGTAAAGTGACTTGACTGAAAGGTAAGATTTGATTGAAAGGAGTTGAAAGTTTATAGTCTAGTGTAGAGTAAGTCCCTCCCACCTCTTTTGTCTTATGACTTATCTTATGATAGAAAGAGTTTCCTTACATGTATTTAATTTCCTTCTATCGGCCAGCCAAGAAAGTGGAAGTTGGAGTTGCAGTGGAAGGTGGAGTGACAGTCTTTTGAAAAGTCCCACTCGTGCCATTCCCCTTTGTAGAAGTTCCTGGCTCTTCAATTCGTCCCTTTACGGTCGGCGGGGGCAGGCTGAGTGAGTTCGCCGCGCTTCACTATATTGCTACTTGCAGGTAGTGTGAGTTCTGTTTCAGGCACATCAAATTTGAGTTCTGGTTTTGGGGTAAGCCTTTCCTTTAGGCCAAGCTAAACGCTTTTATCGCTTCTCTGCTAAGTAAGGCGTTTTGCCAATTTGAAAGTAGAAGCATGAATCTACTTATTCTGCTTCTGCGGCTTCTATCTAAGGTGCATAGAGCGGTTTGGTTACTAATAGGTCTTCCTCAATCAGCATAGCATATATGCATATCAATTGGTCGTCGAAGATGAACTGAATCTTTTTGTGCAAGGTAGATGGAAGAGCACCAGCGATGTGGATCCAATCCAAGGACGTCCTAGAAAAAAACTGTAAGATGGAGCTATGTCCATTACTTGAATTGAAAAGCAAGATTGCAAGGCTATATCCTCTTTCCATTTCTTGGAATGTGGAGGATTGAGAGACCAGACCTCATTCTTATGGGGGAATTTTTAAATCGTGAACGCAATGGAGCTACTAGCCATGATGTTCCCTACAATGTTGTCCAATGTCCAAGCTTTCAGCTTTCCACCGAAATGCTATGGGAAGCTTGAGCAGTCTTGTGAGTAAAGCATTCCGATGTTCCTTTGAAGGAAGGCGATTCAGTTGTTCAAGAACACGCTTTGCTTGATGAGCTTCAACACAGAATCCCTAGCTAACAAGAGCGAATAAGAGAACTGTTTCTGAAAGAAGACTTGTTCGCAGCGAATGGTTTTGTCCTACTTGACTTTTTTATGATTGATCCGAATCTCGTTCACTCTGTGAGATAATGGATCTAACCTTAGGGCTTAGTGACTCCATCTCTCTTGCCGGCTTAGACAAACTAATTGAACTCAAGTCATTCGCTTCCTTAAGCCATTTCCATACTAAAAAGAGCTAAATCAGATGGTGACTAGATTCATTCTTAGCACGGGATTCTGTAATAGCAAAAACTAAGACCCCCTACTACCGGATCAAGAGGAGATCCCGCGTTTGAATCTGAGAAGGAGAGTCTCTCCATAAAGAGACAGTCTTTTCCCACGGGCACATCTTATCTTGACTATGAAAAGCAGAGAGATAGATCACGCCTAAAAGCAGCCATTTCTATGAAATACGGGACCCCCCTTCCTTCTCCCATTCATTCTTTGCCTTCTCGGGGAAAGTAACTTCAATGAGAAATCAAAGAAGAAATATGGCTATGAATGGATCTTAGGCTTAGGAAAAGTGTTCGCTCTTGGCCTATTAGTTGGCTTAAAATGGCCGATATGAGCTGAGATAGTCTCAGTCCTATGAATCTGACCGTACTTCCCGAGCCCAAGGGTCGAGCTGCGTTAAGCTCTTCTTCTCCGATTCTGTTAACGCCGTCAACGCGAACTGCTGACGGTTGTCTCATTTCCTTTCTTCTAGCGCTTGACTTGGGATGGCATTGTCTCGCGAAGTTGGAAATAGAGTGGCTAGGCGTTGTGTTCCCGGGCTAGGATTTCGTGGTAGCGAGAGGAGCGGAAAAAGGGCAGTCCCATGTACTATGAATCAAAGGCTTTCCGGGATGAGTTCCCCTATTGGGGCAAGTAGCTTCTCCCCTGACCTTTAAACTAAGCTCGATGACAGAGTGAAAGAAAAGTGCTTGAAAGGGGAAAAGAAAAGTCCTTCATTTCATAGTTCCTCCCCCGCCTATCTAGTGTCATGCCCCGCTAGGAATTGATCTTCGCCTAAGAGGTTTCCGCTCCTCTGCCGCTCTGTCTTCCTTCCCCCTACTTCTCTATCCTCTGCCTTGCTGTGCCCCCTCTTCTCTTACTCCAAGTGATTTTGTTCTTAGTGGATATAGAATCTTCTGAAATCGGGTAGAAAAAGCTGTTAAAGAAGGGAGCTCGTTTTTAAAGAAAAACTTAACTGAGAGGGGATCGGCATCATGCTTTCATTGATGTGATAAAAGACTAAAGTCAAGCAACTGAGTCCGAAACAATACATGTTCATATTCAACAAGTGGGTGTATTTGACAAATAAATATACATAGCCAATGGATATGCCCAGGCAAATAAACATGATCCGTAAGTCATCATACTCAAGTAGTAATATGTGGTAGGTGAATATATGGTGAATGTGAGCAAAAACTAGTAATTATAAGGTAAAATATTAGTAGAGAGTGGTAAGTATAAAGTGAATATACATAGCAATAGGGTATAAGCAATCAAGTATACACAAAAAGTGGATATGAATAGGTAAGTGAATATTTCTAGCAATTGAATATACTTAATGAGTGAATATACTCCGAAAGTGAATTTGTTTAAACAAGTGATTATACCAAATAGGTGAATATATTCATGGGGTGAATCTAATCAAACAAATGAATATACTCAAACAAGTAAATACTCATTAAGTAAATGTATTCAAAAAGTGAATCCGAACAAACAAGTGAATATACTCAATAAGTGAATATATTCGCAATAAATCTTATCAAACAGATGAATATATTAATGAACATATTCAATAAGTGAACATACTCAGAAGTGATTATATTCACAAAGTGAATCTAATCAAACGGATGAATATATTCATCCGTGTAAATATACTCAGTAAGTGAATATATTTAGAAAGTGAATCTGATCAAACAAATATAGTCAAACAAGTAAATATAACTAGTAAGTATAAGGTGGATATGACCAATGGGTACAAGGTAGATTTGATTAATAGTATAAGGTGAATATTACCGACGACAGTTGAATATGAAATTACAAAAATAACACTTCCCAGTTCAAATTCAACATTTTCATGTACAACATGTTACCACACCTTAAGAACACCGATTAAACACCTTTTAGGCATGTACGTAATCAACAAGATAAATCAAACAAGCACAACACCTCCACGCCACTATTGCACATAATCATGCTTAATGTCAGATTTAACTAAAACTAAGACTACACATATCATCAACCAATCAAGTTAAAAGTGCTTAGTAGATCAACCTAACTTAACCCCTGTAATTTTCACTTACCTAGGACAAAATTTGAACAATCAAATGCCTTAAGCACCTTGTGACTCTTGAAAGATAAAATCCAAGATCGAAAGTAGAAGAAATTTTCTTTTGGAGATTCAAGGTAGACTCTGATCTTCCCCAAGGTTAAAAATGTTGACTAGACATAGATATTAGCTGGAAGGCTGCACGCAATTACATGTAGTAGTGTCCTACTTAATCTATGGCCAAATGGAAGAAGAGTTTGACTAATGCATTAGGGTAATGATAGCTTAGTTTTAGGTATTACGATTAATATAAGAGTCTCAATTTGAAAGACACAATTGCCTTGCATGCACTCTTAAGAGGAGAAGTGAGAATTATGTGGCTTAATATGGATAGATAAAAGGTGACTATGGTGGAAAGAATGAAAAAAAATCCTTTACTTCGGTCAATGAGTGAGTGAGTTATTATTATTGTTAATGGGTTATTATTGTGTTAATTAACATAGGTTAAAATAATGAAACCCATAACATGTCAAAAAAATTTATAAACCTTACCGCATGTTAAGAAAATTTGGATTTAGTAAATTTAAACTCAATAATTATTTAAGATATAATTCGAAAAACATCCATACCCATTAACAACTAAGGTGATGGTAAATTAATTAACATCACTCAAACTATCAACATATACGTCAACGTTTATCAATTTAATTTTAACATGTCAAACTTGGGACAATTACGATCGCAAAAGAATCATCCTTCACACTCCTTGCAAAATTTACGATCCAACTAAGATTTTCTACATGCTAACCCGATCTCCAAGCTAAATATTACTTAACTTTATATCCTAAATACTATTATCGAAAGTTGAAAATTCCAGATGTCACAGTACAACCTCAATTTGTATTAGGAGTAAGCATGGTTTTAAGGTAGAACCTAGAATCGAAGAACCAAACCAACGGGGACCTGTTCGATTCAAGATTCTAGGGTATGTAGATAGGTTCTAAGTTCCAAAAATTAGGAGACCTATTTTGATAGCTAGATTCCATGTTTTAGGTAGATGGAATCTAAAACTTGGAATCTAAAAAAAGCTTTTGTGTTATTTTTTATTCGTCTTTGCGTGATCCTACGATATTCAACTATGTCCAATAATGAGTGTACAATCTAAAACTGCTAATCTGAGTTTCCATTTTAATATCGAAACTTTTAGTTTATTAATATTTAATATTCTTCATGTGTTTAAATATAAGTTGTGGTCAGTGCATTGTAGTGATAGGGGGTGATTATTAAGGTGATAATTCACAACAACCATTCAATTAAAAATATAGGCAAAACCTAGGTATATCCTAAAATCGACTTTGTAACGTGTGATGGGATAGAGTTTAGACTTTAGAGTATGGTTGCTTTTGGGAACAACTTTACAAAGCCTTTTGGACCTCCCAAGCCCTTTGAGCAAATGCAAGTGCATTTGACATTTATTTTTGGGAGCCCATTTCCCAAATGCTAGCATTTCCAAGGCTTTGTAAAGGTGTTTAGCTCAAGGCTCCCTCTCCCCTACTTTGGCTCTCTAGCATTCTCAGCATGCAATAGGACCTCAATTAATAATTTTTTTGAATTTCTAATCTTACCCTCACTTAATAAACATAATTTCACATTTACCCATTTTTAACATAAAAAACCCTTCAGATCTATCGCCTCTTTCTTCCCTCACCTCTCTTCGCTTGCGCGCTCGCCTAATGAAACATAGCTCCCTTGCCTCTCTTTATTCACCTAAAAAACGTAGCTCAGCTAGTCATATTGCTCACCTGGTCGACGGTTGCATCGTCGCCCAAATATGTTGTTGCGAGGCTTGCCGAGGTCGTGGGACCCAGTGTCATCACACCTGGCGTTTAGTGACCTCGGAACCCTCACCTGGGCTCCAAGGGCAATGAAATGATCGATTGGTCAACTCCTCTCTCTCTCTCTCTCTCTGGGCAATGAAATGATCGATTGGTCAACTCCTCTCTCTCTCTCTCTCTCTCTCTCTCTCTCTCTGAGGTGTTGCCGACTAGGTTGGAGTCACAGAGTATCGCAGGAGTCCCCCCTCTCTCTGATCGCTCATAGGTTGGACTCTCTCACCACCAAGTGTTCCAAGTTTTCCTGTTTTCCTTTTTGATTAGGCTCGCACGCTTTCAAATTCTTGAAAAAGTTGGGGGAAATTTTGGACTGAGCTTGCCGACTAGAGCGTATTCGAGTTGAAGCATTCACATGATTCGTATAGGAAAAATACAGTGAAATGGTTTGGCTCGAAACTGAGGGGGCAGCTTTCGTGAATCGCTTACTATAGCTCGTGCGTGTCAATTTGAATCAATCAGTTCAGTTTCCCTTTGCAAGCTTAATATTAATTTTCTATTGTCTATATAAATGGGCTGTTATCTTGATCTCTCCTCGAAGTTAAACGGGATCTATGCCTAGGTTGTTACCCTTTGCTCCGCCGCCTTTTCCCACCATTTCTATTGAGCTGTTGATGCTTTTCCACCATTTCTTATTTTTTTGAAGGGAAGAGAAGATGACGACGTAGAAACAATAAAGAAAAGGTTTAAGGTATTCTTGGAGTCTAGCCTCCCAGTTATCGAGTATTACAATTCTAAGGGAAAAGTCAGAAAGGTGAGAAAATCTTTAAATGTGTTGAAATCTTCCGTAGATGTATTTGCATGATCTTATTTCATTTAATTGCTTATCTATATTGGCCTTCATTCAGATTGATACTAGAAAACCTGTTGAAGAGGTCTTTGAGGCTGTTAAAATATTACAATTTTTTCATGTTGCATTCCTGTGCATTTTTTTCTTACATCAATTTATGCCTTTTTTTTTGCATCATTGTATTGATCTTGTTATTTGACATCAGCATAAGACTCTTCTAACATCAATGTATGCCTTTTTTTTACACCATTGTATTGATCTTGTTATTTGACATTAGCATATGACTCTTTTAAGATGACGATTATGGTTGGTTCGCTTGGATTCAACTCCACATTGGACAACAAAGAGATGATTTCCTAATTGAAGTTTGAGAATGAATTGGTGGCTTACAAAGTAGAAATGGTGGAAAGCAAGTTAAGTAACAGTGAGCAGTAGTTCAAGTCTCTACACAACATATTAGTGGAAAGGATTGAGCATGTGCTGAACATGAATAATAATGTGCAAGTTGAAGTCTTGAGATTAAAAAAGTAAGAGATAGACATAAGATGTGGTCATATTGAATGACACTATTATACAGTGACCATTATTGGAACATGTTGGTTTATATTGCTTTTTGTAGGAGGGATTGCTCCTAAGACGTTTGGGCTGATGTATGTCAATTGTACTAGAGAATGTGGTTTTTATTTTTCAAATTGATGAGTTGATGTATGTTAAATAGATATGTTGGTGCACATCGATTAATGGCATAAGTGGTTTTTCTATCATCCATTTCCGAGTAGATAATGATATGAGAATGTTGGTGGTTGTTATCACTTTGGACTCTTTAGATGTTGTCCTGGAATGTGAATGTAATATTTAAAAATAACATATTTCTTTCCTCGGAATATATGTGACCATGCTTATTATAATGAAATTATTCTATTTTTAATTGAGAAAGATCCACCTTGATGTATTTTTTTGGTTTGTAAATTTGTTAATGTCTTTAATACATTATTCTTAACAAAAAAATATAAAAGTTCTTATCATTATTTTTTCTTCAATTTTAAATAAATTAAAATAAAAAAAACTTAAATTGGTCATATCAAATGGCTTATTTTTACCAAACACCATTTCCCCAAAATTGCTTTTCAAAGTATTTTTCAATTACAATTTACCAAACAACTTTTGCATTTCACAAAATCTCGTCCTTGCATTATCCCAAATGCTTTTCTAAAAGCTAAACTAAACGCACCATAAATAAGGTAAGTTCGAGGTTCCAAAAAATAAGAATCTTTTGCAATGCATATGTTTTAGGTGGGAAGTCACCTGGAACTCATAATTGCCCTCTACTAATTTTGTATAATGAATTGTTTTTATTTAACATAGTTGAGGAGTTGAGGATATATATATATCGTACGTGGTACAGATGCAAAACCAGCCGCAACGTTTGCCGATCGGTCTTGGCGGCAGTTACTTTTTCTAGCTACAAAACCCTACACCAAACTTCGCTCCTCCCTCTTTAAACCATTTGCAACGCCCTCCGGTAACGCTGAGCCGAGCACGCGCGACTCCTAACTCAAGCTCGCCGCCCATGGCCGAGCCCACGGCGGAGCACGGCGAGCTCCCCGCGCCGGAGGCCACCGGCACCGGGGACGTCCCCGCATCGAGCACGAACGGAGCTCGTCGAACGCCGGAAGAGCTCGTCGCCAAAGCCATAGCCCCGGTGAAGAGCGAGTTCCTTCGGCCCCCTCCGGTCAGGCCCTCCTGCTCCTCCGGCCAGGGCGAAGCCGCCCCGGAGGCCAAAGCGGGCGCTCCGCAGTCGGGGCTTGTCAAGGAGAAGAAGTCGAAGCGCCAGCTGAAGCGCGAGCGCCAGCAGGTCCTCTCCTCTCTCCCCGCGAATTTCTTTTGAGTGTGTACGCCTAAGCTCGAGCTTTGCCTGCGAAGATTTTGAGATTGTTTGTCCTGCGGATTTCTCTTGTAAATTGCGGTTGGAGATGAGATGCGTTGGACCTTCGCGTGGAGAGATGCTCGGTTCACTGTTCAGACATCTCGAGCACTTGCTTAGGACATTGATTCACTTTTGTCTCATTGGGTAAAGTGGATTGAGTGTAAAAGAAGGGGAACGCGGATGGTTGATAGAATTGAACGCATGGGCTCGTGCTCTGTAATGCAGCTGCAGTCGACTTATTCCAAAGCCATTACGTAAAAACTGAATCTTGTCCTGAGAAAATGAGGGTCTAGGCATGAAAACATTATCTTGTGCACTGGTAGAAACCATGGCGATGGTTAATGATCCCATATGATTACTAAAAATCGTGGTTTTGTCTCGAACTTCACCTCTAAGGATGATGTGTTTATGAGTAGGCTGAGGAGCCGGTTGACGATTTTTTGATTGGTGTTTTTGTGTCAGTACGATCTTAGGAGTATGGCTTGCAGAGCTTTCTTATTCATTTGTTAATATTGCAATGCTGAGAGGAAGCTCTTTTGAAGTTGGAAAGTAGTAGGAAGAATGAGTATATGGCACTTGTGGGATATTATCTGTTTTCTGTTGCTAAATTCGGGCATTATGATTGATGAAAGGACACGGTTAAGATTAACAGCTTTTGTCAGCTGGTTATGTAGAGAAGGCAGGAGTTCTGAAACTATGGTTTTCGAATAAATTGTATGGTTTTTAGTAGATATAGTGATTTGTAGAATTGTTGCTTCTTACTCTAAGAAATCTGATTGTGCGAGTTTGTTCCTTTAATGCTACTCCAGTTTTAAGTGCTCTGATTCTGAAAATCTATTTGCTCCCTCACATATAGTGTCTGACCATGAAATGTCTGTTTTAATTGTTTAGGAAAAGAAATCTGCTTTAAATCTCTGTCCTGAGATTGCAAAAACTGGTGACATAAGCTCGTGTCGTTACAAAGATAGGTGCCGCTTTAGCCATGACCTGGAAGCATTTAACAATCAGGTACTTAACTAGTAATCTGCTGATGATATATTTGCTGTTATCTTTGGGATATTTTGGATAAATCTATCATTCATCCTTTGGTCTTTTAAATGAAGAAACCAGCTGATTTGGAGGGAGAGTGCCCTTTCTTGGGTGCTGAGGAGCCATGCCCTTTCGGTTTAGCCTGCAGATTTTCTGGTACACACAAAGACGCTGCTGCTGCTGCCGCTACTCCAAGTTCTCACAAGAAAAATTTCGAAATGAATTCACTGAAAAAAGATGTACAGAAATTACTGTGGAAGAACAAAATGCGACTCCCTAAGTCTGAAGCCCGTCTTAAGACTCTTGGCCTTATGGTAAGTGTGCTATACTCCTATAGTTATATTCTCACTTTTGATGGATTCAGATCAAATCCTATTCTTGCATCCCTTGAATCTTTCTCCATCTTGTTTACTGTGTACTATACTTAAAAGAACTGGATGTTAATGTGTCAATCTTGTTTTCTTTTCTTTAGGTTCACAATAAATCAGTGAAGAAAATTTTGGAAGAAGTGGAAAGTAAAGAACCTGCTTCAGAGGACTGTAGCGTTGCTAATGGAAATGGCTGTAAAGATGCAGTACCTAGCGAAATGACTAGTAACTTGGACCATCCACAGGAAGTTGCCGAAGAGGATGGTGCCATTGCCATCAATGATGCTGTTGCTGAAGAGGATGGTGCCATTGCCATCAATGATGCTGTTGCTGATGAAACCCGGCCCCCCAAGAAGCAGAAAAATGTTCTTGAAGAGGAGAACTCCACTAGCAAAGCCGAAAATGGTCATTTTTCTTAGTGTCGCGGTGAATCTTCATGGCAGCTTCTTGTTCTTCCATGAATCTGGAACTTATTCATTATGTTGCAACAGGAACCCCTACCCTGCAGAGTGCCTCTAAAGAAAGCCACACACTAACTGAACAAGAAGCCTCAACTGATAATATGATGACGGAGAATGATAGAAGCCTGAAATTGCACCCACGTGAGAAAAAGCTCATTGATTTGAGAGATAAGCTGTACCTTGCACCTCTGACCACTGTTGGAAATCTACCTTTCCGAAGGGTTTGCAAATCTTTAGGAGCTGATGTAACATGCGGTGAAATGGCTATGGGTACAAATCTATTGCAGGTACATGTAAATACAAATGTGTATGTTTTATGCAGTCATGTTTTGCTGTAGCATTAAGGAGCTTTTATCGGTGAACATCATGTACTTTTTCTTTCATGCAACCATGGAGTTTTTCCCTATTTGGTTTGCATCACATGCTATTCAACTAGATTAATGGCCATTCTTTTCAGGGGCTCTTATATCTCCAAATTCAAGAATCTTATTTGTAGGAAGATATTAGATGGTCAAGCTTTGGATATGTTGCTTGGTTTTTATATCTTCCCTTTGGTAGGAGGAATGTTGTAAACTAGTGCAGATTATATCAAATGCCTCTACATACACTTCAAGGTTATAGTTTCTTGATGGATGTATTAATCTTGACACTAGAATTGACATCCTGGATACCAGCATCAGTTGCATTAGCATTCTTCTCCCTGGATTCACTATTTTCCAAGTATTAACATCTATTTTCTTATGTACCACTCAATGGTTGAACAGGGTCAAGCTTCAGAGTGGGCTTTGCTGAGGCGACATTCATCTGAGGATATATTTGGTGTACAGATATGTGGGGCATATCCAGATACTGTAGCACGGACTGTGGAACTCATAGATCAGGAGTGTACAGTAGATTTCATTGACATTAACATGGGGTGCCCGATAGATCTAATTGTTAACAAGGGTGCTGGGTCAGCTCTTCTTACTAAGCCAATGCGGATGAAGGCCGTCATAGAAGCAGCTTCTGGCACGGTAGACACACCCATCACCGTCAAGGTATATGAATGATCAGTCTAGTCCTAACAGGCTGTGCAGACTAACAACAATGAACTCAGTTGGTAACATCTAATAAAATTGGAAAATGTGTCTGATTTGTTTCTTTGGCTTCAAATTGACATAGTTTGTCATGTTGTGTACTTGAGCTTCTTTGTATTTCCTTGGTAAGTTTGGGAATTTTTCTTTCAAATTTATCTTCCATATTGTTTGATTGGCAGGTGAGGACAGGTTATTTTGAAGGGAAAAACCGCATCGACTCACTGATTGCGGATATTGGTTACTGGGGCGCAAGTGCAGTTACCATTCATGGCCGATCACGTCAGCAGCGTTATAGTAAGCTTGCTGATTGGGACTACATACATCAGTGTGCTGCAAGAGCCCCTGATTCTCTGCAAGTCCTGGGGAATGGGGACATCTTTTCTTATGTTGACTGGAACAAGCACAAGTCTGACTGCCCCAGCCTTTCTACGTGCATGATTGCTCGAGGGGCACTACTTAAGGTTTAGAACTCAAGCATGTTGTTATCACTTTCTTTGCTTTCAATATTTATATTGCGATATTATCCTGATTGTTAAGTTAATGTTTTCATGGTTTTATTATGCTAAGTTTAGACAGTGATATTCATAATCTTTTTCCAGCCTTGGTTATTCACTGAAATCAAGGAACAGAGACACTGGGATATTACTTCTGGGGAGCGGTTGAACATTTTGAAGGATTATGTTCGCGTTGGACTTGAGCATTGGGGTTCCGACAGAAAAGGTATTATCATTTTTGCTCACCTGTCATCACTGAATGATGGAGCACAAGTGACTGCCTCGAAAGAGATAACGGAGGACTAGCCTTTTTTGTTCTGTTGCGAGTAATGATGAAAATACTAAAACCTCTTTCTTACATAGGAGTGGAGACAACTAGACATTTCTTGTTGGAATGGCTGAGCTACACGTATAGATATGTACCAGTTGGGCTTTTGGAAGTCGTCCCTCAGCAACTGAATTGGCGTCCGCCCTCCTACTATGGTCGGGATGACCTGGAGACACTAATGGCATCTGATTCTGCAGCTGACTGGGTATGATTTTCTCCCTTGTTTCCCAACCCAAAATTTATATGGAGAGATGCGGTGAGCAGTAAAGCTTATAAGTGCTGATAAATTTCCTCCCCTTGCAGGTTCGAATATCGGAAATGCTGCTTGGTAAAGTTCCAGATGGCTTCACTTTTGCGCCAAAGCATAAATCAAATGCTTATGACAGAGCAGAGAATGGCTAATTATGGAGAGTTTCGCATGATAAGACCATTCTTTTGAAGAGTGATTTTGGTCCCGCGATTTCTTCGTGTGGCAATTATACTGATATGCATTGAGGCTGCGAATCTTGTCATAGGATGAGCCTCAGGAAATTACCCATGCAGCGTCTGGAAATGGCTATCAACAGGATGGCAAGGTCGCTGCGCGGGCATTGTCAAAGCAATGTACTACTCCCTTTTAACAACCGTGAGATCATAATTTATCCATCTCGACATGTCTGTTTTCTACCTTGTATTCAATAAAGCATCCAAAATACGAAATTTGGACAACCTTTTTTTTTCGCATTTGAGGACTGGTAAACTTCGATTCGACGGCATAGTCACTTTCCACCTTCGTGTGGGGCTTCTGATCATGTACTAGCCCTAAGCATAAGCAAGTATATTGATCTTTTCTTTGCTGCCAGTGTTTCAAAGTTTTCCCTTCGCTGCTTAAAGACCGTTCGAGATCAGAATACCGAGTTTGAGATGAACTCGATTCATGTGAATGCAGTGAATTATGTTAAAGATCTTTAAGGGTTGGGTTTCACAAAACCTGGTCTTATCAAAACTTAAATCTTTGAGATCTTTGAGAGTTCGAGGGAGAGAGCACCAAATTAACAGGTACTTCCATTGCTGGAACCGGTAGCCAGGCCTGAATGAAAATGTAGGGACTGCCCATGAAGCCGTCCAAGCTAGTGCACGCAACTTCGATGAGCAAACTGGTGTTTCCTAGGGTGTTATATAACAACTGAACAGAGCGAGTAAAGTGCGCAATTTGGAGAGCTGTCGGTCGGCGAAAAATTGAGAACCGTCCCTAGATTTTGCTCATCGATAGAAGCACCAAGAAGCATACGAACTGCTCTTAGCAAACAAAGAGAGCTTTTAATCCCCCTAGCAACTGCAGAAAGTAACTAAAGAAGCCACATCTCTTTTTGGGGAAACTCCAGACGGAACAAAACGTGCACATATGGTCATTGAGCTCAATACTTTGCAGACGAAACGCAGCGACAAGAGGCAGCGAGGACGATAGAAAAAGGGGAGAGAACCCCGTCTAATTCTTCATCTATTTCTTTCATCAAGTAAAATATGAAGCAGTTAAGCAAAAGCTGGTATACAATGCAGTACTTGAGGTTAAAAGAAATAATCATCAGAACAAAACTTTAATCTTCTTATCCCACCACCCTCGAGAACACGGAAATAGCTAAATCCTACCCATTTTTTTAGTTTCTCAAAACTGGAGACAGGGCCCCGATATATCGAGGCTTTGGATTTCCGGAATCTGAATTTCCCCCAAGGCGGGCCAATCACAAAAGCAATCGCATCATTCTTATACTCCTTACCCCAAATCATGAATCTAACAGAAGCTTCGTCGCGGCGACAGCACCGGAGGCGAAGGATTCTAAACCGGGTGCTCGACCTTCTCTTCTTTCTCGCTCAGAGTTTTGACCCAACCCCCATCAATGGATTCTATGCTTCCATTCAGGCCATCATCCAGGAAATCGCCAACCCTCTTCACCTTGACCTCGGTGGGCTTGACAGGGTAGTTCCCCGAGAAGCAAGCATAGCAGAAGTTTGGCGAGTCGCTGCTCAGATACTTCTTCAAGCTATCGAACGACAGGAATGCGAGCGAATCTGACCCAATGAAGTCCCGTATCTCCTCCACAGTCATCCTGTTAGAGATCAGCTCCTCTGGGCTCGGCGTGTCCACTCCATAGTAGCACGAAGCAATTATGGGCGGACTCGCGATCCTCATGTGGACCTCCTTGGCCCCAGCCTCTCTAATCAACCGCACAATCTTTGATGAAGTGGTTCCCCTCACGATCGAGTCGTCCACGACCACAACTCTCTTACCCTCCAACACTCCCCGGACCGGGGCGAGCTTAAGCTTCACCCCGAAATCCCTAATGCTCTGGTTAGGCTCAATGAAAGTCCTTCCCACATAGTGAGACCTGATCAACCCCTGCTGGAATGGGACGCCAATTTTCGCTGCGTAACCGAGCGCAGCCACCACACCCGAGTCAGGCACCGCGATCACCACGTCACACTCAGCCGGGGACTCGGTGGCCAGGATCTCCCCGTACTTAGACCTCGACTCATAGACAGACCTACCAAACACGATGGAATTCGGCAGGGCAAAGTAGATGTGCTCGAAGATGCACTGCTTCGGCTCGGGGTGCGGCATCAGGCAGAGATTATGTTCCCCTTCCTTGTCAATCACCACAACCTCTCCAGGGTTCACTTCCCTCACGTAAGTGGCCTCAATCAGATCAAGAGCACAAGTTTCGGAGGCGAAGACATAAGCACCATTGCTCCTCCTACCCATCACCAATGGCCTAAACCCATGCGGGTCCCTAACAGCGACGAGCTTATCCTCAGTCAAGAACACCATGGAATACGCACCTTTGAGCTTCTCGCAGGCCTCGATGATGCGCACGAAGAAGGGCCGGGCTTTGGAGATGGCGATCAGGTGGAGCACCACCTCCGTGTCGGAGCTGGTGTTGAAGATCGACCCGCTCTCCTCGAGCTGGGCGCGCAGGGCCTGGTAGTTCACCAGGTTGCCGTTGTGGGCGACCCCGACGGACCCGAACCGGTACCCGGCGACGAAGGGCTGGACGTTCTTGAGCATGGAGGTGCCGGCGGTGGAGTACCGCACGTGCCCAATCGCGGAGTTCCCCGGCAGCTGGTCGAGCTTCGGCTGGTTGAACACCTCGGACACGAGCCCGACGCCGGTTATGGACTGGAGCACGTTGTCGTGGACGGCCACGATGCCGGCGCCCTCCTGGCCGCGGTGCTGGAGCGCGTGGAGTGCCAGGTAGCAGAGCCGCGAGGCCTCCGGGTCGCCGTAGATGCCCACGACGCCGCACTCCTCGCGGGGCTTGTCGTCGGCCTCGTCGTCGAGGACGACGGCGGCGTCGTGCTGGTGGGGCTGGTCGCCGGAGGCGAAGAAGTCGGCAAGGGGCTCTTTGAGGCGGCGGCGGCGGAGGCGGAGGCGAGCTTGTGGGGAAGGGGAGGGAGGGAGGCTTGAGGGGGAAGAGGGTTTTAGAGATGGTTTTGGGGAGGGGGCGCAGTGGTGGAGGGAGAGGGCGGCGCCAGCGGTCCTGGAGGGAGGGAGGAGCGGTGGGCCGGGGCAGGGGCGGGGGCCGGGGTGGTGGAAGCCATGCGAGGAGGGTCGAGGAGAGGAAGAAGAAGAGGCAGAGAGAGAGAGAGGAGACGCAAGAGGGTGGTTTTGCAGAGAGAACGAAGGAGGAAGACGAAGGCCACGGCGGCGAGGACGCCGACGACGACGACGACTTCTTCTTCTTCTTCTTCTTCCTCGAGCCCAAGGGAAAAAAGGTGGCTTCTCTAGGTTTTCGGAGAAAGTGTTCGTTTTATTTTGTCTAGGGAGAGAGAGAGAGAGAAATTCAGAAAATATCAAAAGAGGAGGGGCAGGAGGGGGAGAAAATTGGAATTTCACCGTCCGATGAGGTTTTCTTGGAACTGAGTTGGAAGACTTCCAAAGGAGGAAAGGCCATCTCCCCCCCCTCCTTATCTTTGCAACCCCGTTCCATTTTCTGATTTAGTACCATAAGAAAAAAAATATCTCCAATTGATATGGGTCGATAAATTTATCCAAAATTAATTTTCGAATCACCAAAAACCTCAAATCAATATGCTTGTTGCATATTTATCATCCATTAGCTTTCATCCAATTTTACCGTGAAATTATCGAATTGAATGATGTATGACAATAATTCAATTGACGCGGTAAATCCTCACAAAAATCCATATCAATTTGGGATAAATTTGTTATGGGTATAGGAAATTTGGGGTTTTTTTATAATCTAAAAATTAATTTGTGATAAAGTTATCATAAATGTGTCAGTTTATGGTTTTTTGTAATCTAAAAATTAATTTAGAGTAAATTTATTACAAATCTACAATTCGAAGATTTTCGTGATATTATTTATTTCATTAGAGGGATGGAGTTATCCTTTATTAATGAATTGAAACTTTAAAGGGATGGGTACACACAAGTGTACCGATAGTGAATCCCTCCCTTTTGTTAATTGGAGTGAATCCCATTTACATACTTCACTTTTTTATGTAGGATTTATTACCATAATGAAGAATAACACATTTAGATAGATACTATCATATATATCGTAAGCCAATATTTTCTTCTCTTTTTACAACTCTACGCATGTTAATAATTTTGCCTAGTAGATAAATTATTAAGAATTTATCACATCATCGGGCAAATTATTAAAGAGATGGAATTATCCTTTATTAATGAATTGAAACTTAAACATCCGACCGTTCGTAATATAGACAAATATCTAGAAAGCTTTTTAATTTGTTGATACAAAAAGAAGCCCCTTTAAAAATTTTACAACAAAGTCCCAACTGCGTTTCCCGATACAACGGAAACTTGAAAGACATAATTTAGTTAAATCAAAACTCTGCCTAAAGTAAAAGAAATATGTTAATGGGATTGACAAAGAAATTGTACTTTTTGACTTCTCACCAACAATAGGTTTAAATTTAAAGGGAATCCACAATAAAAAAGAACTAAAAGGATCCATCGAGAGAGATTTCATCTATCTTATATAAAAGGAGCTTATTTAGCCATATATAGATAGCTATATAGAGGGTAAAAATAATGCCGCCCTTTTCAAAATCGAAAGTTGCTTCATTAATTGAAGAAGGGGTAATTCCAAGGTAGTAGTCACGAGTAGATTTTACACACAAAAATAGTATATTTTATAATGAACATTTTAAGGAAAATTTGCCGCCAAAAAGGTCAACTACTTATGCATTTAACATTAAATACGAGTATGTTATACAACAAAACTAGACAGAAGTCCATGAGCTACACAGAACTAATATGCTTGACAAATAATTAAAATATTTTGAGAAAAATTTTGACAATTATAAATTATAGAATATATTTTCTGTAATTTTTTGTTCTCTTAAACAAAATTTAATACTTGCGCAATACATGTGATGTTATATTGAAAAAGTTAGGTATAGTCTCAATGATAAATTTCTTACTAACAGTCTGCATTGGACCTCCAAGATAGTACGAAAAAAAAAGTTGAAAAGAAAAATTAAAAACATAGGAAAGAAAAATAGCAACGGTAGTGAACTTTTAATCATTTAAAAAATAAATCAAGATAAAAGAAGATTGCTATTGACAATTTATATAAATGCCTTATTGTAGAAAATTACAGAGATTAGATAAGGAGTTGCCGTCAGAATTATAAAAAATAAAAATAAAATTGAACTATGCCATTTAAGTCCATGATACTCCTTAAACGTTACGAAAGTATATATACTTTGCAAAAATATAGCGTGCCGCTCTAAGGAAGCTTCTTCTAGTTGTTTGTAAATTATTGAGAAATATCTACATGCATTAACTTCCTTTATCATTCATACATATATATAAAGGTAAAATATTCTATCAACGCCAATTAACTTTTAGTTGACAATTTCAACTGTGGAATTAACCGGAGAAAGAAGAATAAACTCAATATTCAACTTATCAATTAAGTTTCAAATCCCCACCTTCTCGGGGGGATGGGGTAGGGACGCATAAGTTTCAAGAGTGGGTTTCGATTCCCACGCCCTACAAGAAGCAGGGCAAAAGTCTGAGAGTGAGTGTAGAATAGAAATAGAGTAAAACTGACAAAAAAAAAATTATCAATTAAGTAAATAACTCATTTATTGCTTAGGTGATGGCTACTCTTATATGGCTCGTGAGAGTAGAGTCACCCAACAAAATTATCTCATAATATGAGAAATGGTACATTTGTGTAATTCATTATGTGCTATACCCAAAACTCATGCGGGTGACGAACTTTCGAAATTTAAGGGGACCATCTTGGACTTGAACTAGAGATCTCACCTATGCTCCCAATGTCGGATAGTTGTCGTTAGATTAGGTAAATTGCTTTACAGCTTAGTTGCCCATGGAATTAGATCCATTCGTTACGATTCATACTTATAAGTTTCTTCCTCTCAATTAGTTTTAGGATTAAGAATAATATTTCAAAAGTTTTGAAAAGTTAAAAGAAAATTTGTATAGTACTATGCGGCGTAATTGTACGTTTTCAAGGGTTCTTATAATTTCATATGTAAAAACAATAAAATTATTGTAGTGGCAAAATTCGAAAAAAAAAATTCAAAATCCAAAATGAAAATAAGAAACATAGTCTCGAGACTTGTATCGATTTTATTTTTTATTTTTTAGAAACGAATGGCAACCACCGCCCTAAAAAGTCATACGAGCAAGTTGGGGGCGAATATGATAATTGAGAATGTTAGACTATCGCCGTACGTAGACCATCAAATCTCGCACTATTTAAGTTGCACTTTTTGACCGGCGGAAAGTTGTGGGATTCAGGAAAGAAGGAACCGTAGAGCATCATGAAAGTGAGTGACGTGGGCATCTCACTTCCTCAATTGCAATTTGCAAGTGCTAACTATACTTGAGAAAGTATTATTGTGGGAATATTAAATTAGTATTTACATCCTTATTCAGTTATCTGGATGGCACACAAAATCAAAGTATGACCTTTTATGCTAACACATACCACCCCCGTAGTAACTAGTAACCCCAATTATGACGCACCACTACGAATTGTTAGACCCATCTACACAAATAGAATTAGGGGGATCTTCACGTTCGATGGTTGTGGTGCTCCTATTGTCATCGACCCCACTCACATAATTTCTTTTTATTCATATCGTTATTAAAGTTCTCCTAAGTTATCAATTTGACCTCATAAAATTCTTGATTTTCGACCCCACTAAAGCTTAATTACTTCAATTTGACCCTACCCCCGACTTGGGAAAATTATATAACAGTCTCATTTTCTAAAAAGAGAGCTTATGATAAACATTATTTCAAATAATGATCTAAAATAGCTAATCAATTTCAAATAACTCGTTAGACGATCAAATATTTTTCAGCCAATATGCAAGTAGTATTTTCGATTAATGAAATATGGATGCTTTTCTCAAAAAAGAAAAGAAAAATTAAAAATTACAATTCCCAAGATTTAAAAAAAAAAAAACTAATAGCTTGTTTCTTTTTCTTCTCATCTTCATCGTACCGAAGCAATGCCATTCTGTCGGTACCACATGGCCCCCATGGGAATGCCGTTTCGGGTTTGTCAGCATAGAAGCCCCGGATTTGAAAGGCGATAAACATGCTTTTCTTTCAGAAACTTGCTTCAACAAGTTAGGGCTATACCTTTTCCATTGCAATCTACCCACGAGTCTGAGTATCACTGATTCTCTCTCAATAATAGAATGTGAGTTGAACAAAGAAAAGGACTGAAAGAATCGTTAGCAATGTCAGAATATTTAGTTAATTCCTCATATCTCCAAACATTATGTAAATATATCCTTTGATAGAGCATATTTCTAATTGTTTTTATTTGATATTATGTTTATCTCGTTACCTTAAATAACCATCTCATAAGATCTATACATAGGTCGATATATTCTTCATTATGTATATTGAAATACAAAAAAAATTCCATAATCCTAGCTTCGACATATTATTTTATTTATTCAACTTGATATCTAAGCCTCATTTCCCGAGACGGCCTAGTGCACCTTACGCATTTTTCGATGCTGCGAAGATGTGTTTCTCACAGTAATCTTTGCTTAGCAGTGCCTGTCTTATTTGGCTTGTTGCATTCACTAGCTATATCCTAAGTAGCACGGACACGCGACACGACACGACACGCCGACACGTCATTTCTCAAATTCACAAATAAATAAATAACAATAACTTATAATGAATTTGCACTAATAATATTAATAGATATATTCATAGAAAATTTGAAAGATATATTCATAATTAATGCTTAACCATATTTGAGAACATATTTTTAACTTTAACAAAAATTATGGATAAAACTAATGACTAACAAAAAAATATAATCAACTTTATTTAAATAAATCTATGATCTTTTATAATCATCAAAATTTATCATTATTTAACATTCAATATTTTTATTTTTTGAAATCATTTTTAACTTATTTATTTATTTCTATAACAAAAATAACTTTACCACTCAAAAGTTATTCCCCTAAAAACCTCTCAAAATTATTTTCCTCTCTTTTTTTTTTTTTTTTTTTTTGCTCTATACGCTCATCCCCAAAAATTATTTGCCCTCCCCCATTTCTCTCTCTCCAATCCCCCACGCCACCCCCAAAATCTGAGCACTCAATCTTTTCTCCAATATTTTCTCCCCACTTTCGGTTTCTTCCCTACTCTCTCTCTCCCCCCCCCCCACCCCACGACACCACCTGCTCCCTACCCCGCCCCATCAATCACCCCGCCCCCATCAATCATCCACAACCCACGCCACCACCTGCTCTCCCGCCCCCATCAATCAACCCCCCAAGCTGTCTTCTTCTCCCTTCGCACGCTCTCACGTTGGGGGAGAAAGGGGTTGCAGAATTAAGGGCAACGATACCTCTGACCCGACTCTATCTCCAGCGTGTAAGAGCCTAACCTCGATCAGTCACGGATGAAGTGGACGAGGAGTAGCAGAAGATATCCAAGCAGATCAATGAAACTCGAACATCTTTGAAGCCTCGCCGTCGGTCCTCCATCGCAGCGTCGCAATTGCGGCCCTACCCTTTGGATCGCCTGCTCTTCCTCTAGCCCTCCCTTGCCGTTGTGGCATTGCCTCTACTCCCTGGTCTCGCCTCCACCCTCCGTTTTCTTTAATGATCCCTCTCCCTCGGACACGCTCCGACGTGCGTGTCTAGAAAAGTTAACTGCTTGTCGAAAAATCCGACACGCGGTCAACGTGTGTCCGAGCGTGTCGAGGTGTCCAACATGCTCCGACACGTGTCGGACACGACACGGAAGCTCCGGCGACATGCCCGAGCTTCATAGATTGTATCAACCGCATTAACTAAGGATGCATTTGGTAACTTACTTACCAAATAATAACAATTTATGTTCTTTTATTATTCAGAGTAGATTTGAAAAATAAATTTGTTTGGTAAAACTTTTATTTTCGGGAACAAATTTCTATTTTTTTGTTCTCGAAAATAGATTTGGAACATAATCGAGAAGTAAAAAAAAGTTAATTCTTTGTTCCCATGAACAATTTTAGAATTAAGCAAACCCATTTTTTCTTCTTTTCTCTTCTTTCTTCTTGTTCTTCTTCCCTCTCTTCTCTTCTTCAACCGTTGCCGCTGCTACCACCGGTTACCAGTGACCAGTTCAATGAGCTTGGCGAAAGCTCACCTAGCCATCGGCGAGGCTCGACCTCGCCAGATTTGGCGCGGTCGAGCCTTGCTGGTGACCAGACGGGCCTTACTTGGGCCTCCCCTAGCCACTAGCGAGCCTTGCCTAATAGGGTGAGGCTCGGCCGAGCTCGCCCAACTGTCGGCGAGGCTCGACCTTGTGGGGCCACCGCGAGGTCGGCGTTGCTTGGTGGGGCGATGCCAACCTCACGGTGGCCCGACCAAGCGACGTCGACCTCATGGTGGCCCTACAAGGTCGAGCCCCGTCGATAGTTGGGCGAGCTCGGCATTACCAAATCTAGGCGAGGCTGCTCGCCCAACTAAGGCTCGGCCGACGAGGTACGGCCTTGTCTGGCTGGTCACCGGTCATCCCAAGGGCAGTGACTAGCAACCCTTGAAGAAGAAGAGGAGAAAGGGAAGAAAAAAAATTATAAAATTAAAAGAAAATGATTTGAAATATAAATTTTGAAGACAGTGTCAAATGCAATTCTATTCCGGGAATTGAAATTTTGGACAGTTACTAAATGATTTAAAATGCTTAGAAATTGTTCCCAGGAATAGAATAAAAAAGAATAATTTCTAATCAGAAATTGTTCTCGAAAACAGAAACGTTACCAAACACGCCATAAGTCTCAAAAGATGCATGTTGGTTGTCTCCGATGCCTTTGATCCTCGACTTTTGACTTCTCATTTTGAGAAGTCTACACCACCACCAATCTCATAGCTATTAGACGAGCAACTTATTGAATTCTTCTCATCAATGAAAGCTTGGAGCCATCACGCGTGTCACAACACGCCACCTCGTCTCGGATCCATTGAGCCTATATCAATCAAAGATTTGTGTGACGTTGTTTGGATTATCTTTCAAACTCAAGTTGGTTTGTTTCAACTCATTTTGCGTTAAGGGGATGTTAGCAATATTAATATATTTAGTTGATTTCACATATTTCTATGGATTATATATATATATATATATATATATATATATATATATATATTTGATTGATTATATCTTTATGAGAGGGTTATCTAAGGTAACAAGATAAACATGATTAAAAAAAAATCAATCAAAAATATGCTATTTTAAAACCCATCTTTTCACAAATAATACTAGCATAAAAACCCGCATTCTACGTGTGTTCCTGGCGCTCCAACAATTGCTATTATACGAAAAAATTATTATATATATTTTAAAAGGAAAGATTACAGAGAGAAATGACGTGAGTTTTTTTTTTTTTTTTTTTTGGGTCTAAAGTGAAACGACGTGGTTAAAAGAGTGATAAATTTCACATCGAGATGAGTTTTAGGAAGTAGTTGATGACGGTAACCAATAATACGATAATAGGTTAGTGGAAGCATTAATCATCACACGAGAGAGAGTCTGTCAACAGAGTCATAATAAAAAAGGATAAAAAATATTTTTTTTTTTTTTCGTCCTACGCTAATCCTACTCTAACACTCACTCTCAGACTTTTGCCCTGCCTCCTTATAGGGCGTGGGAGTCGAAACTCACTCCTAAAATGAAATCTTCCCCACCCCCAATCCCCTCTGAGAATGTGGGGATTTGAACCCCCAACCTCCCTCTTCCAAGATGGAAGGGTGGCCCACCACCTGGCGGACTCCCCAGGTGGTTGGATAAAAATATAGATTATGAAAATCAAATTAAATGAACCCTCTTTTTAAAAAAAAAGAAAATTAGAAAAAGAAGATGCATCATCGTTAAAAATGATGTTTTGGCTGAAAAATCATCTAATGGAACTTTGACAAAGAGTAAATATGTCACATAGATATAAGTTTGAGATTTTTGATATCACATAAAAAATTTTAGGATAAATGTGTTACGGTGGATATAGTTTAGGGTTTTGGTAACTTTTGTCATTTCTAAAAATGATTATTCGTATCACTTATAAAAAAAAAATGAATAAAAAAATATTACTATTGCCCATGAAAATTTTTAGATATAAATTGTTGTCGGCAATGAAAATGTTTTTTACTAATTAATTATTTCAAGTGATACCAACAATTATTTTTAAGAAAATGTTTTTTAAATTATCTATTTTTCGTGAAACAAACGGAGAGTAAGCTATAAGTTTTCAAGCTTGTAAATATGACAAACGGCACATGATTGGATCCCTACAACCAATGACCGAGCTAGAAATCTAGCATGAGGTTCTAGATTTGTGGCACAATTGACTTTAAATTTTTAATACGAGTTTTGATGATGATAGTATCGAGTATTACCAACTTAATTAATTAGTCAATAATGAGAAAAAGGAAGAACAATAAGAAAATATTCACGAAAATGTAATATTCAATCAACATGTGATACAACATACCAATCAATGTGTCAATGAAAATTTGAATATCGTAACTTCACATCTTATTGTTATTTATACTTTTACGTATGAAAATATGTCAAATCGGATTAAATGAATTTATTTTTATAGGATTATTTTCGATTTGATGTATCTTTTTTATGGGCTTGGGAAGCAGCAATACTTGTCAGATTATATTGCTTCCACTTAAAATTTAATGGAATAAGGCTACTTCTATATATTCCCTTTCCCTTTCCCTTTCCCTTTCTTTCCTCTTTTCCCTCGAAAGTGAATGCCAAGCCGCGGAGCGCCAAGAGGAACGGCTAATATTCGTACGGACAGCGGAGAATCTGGGGGGAAAAACGTTGTTTATACTCGATACAATCCAGCAATTTCGTCGTTTAGCTGTAACGCTTTACACGTCGAAAAAAAAATCCGAAAAGGGAATAATAAGAAAAAGGGGGGACTAAAACTCCACGTCCACCCGTCGCTCCCGTTATCTCTTCTTCCATCGAATATTCGGTTCGGTAGCGTGATTTTTTCTTGTGATTTTAAGGCCTCGAGGCATCATCTCACGACGTGTCGTCCGGAATAGCGTTTAGTTTGGGGAGCGATGTGAAGTTTCAAGAGGAGTTAGTGGGGTCAATGAGACGACTTTGACTTCTGGCCTTGGAAAGTTTGGGAATCCCCTCTTTCCTTTCCTTTCCTTTCCTTTCCTTTCCTTTTTGAAAATTTAGAGAGATAGGAGAGCCGAAATTCCTACAGGAGCCTCCTTGGCCAATTCATTCGATTTACAAGGACGACAAGCTCCAAAGAGATATTCTTTATATCTAAGTCCCAGTACACGCTCGCTTTATGCCTCCAATCGATACAATATATTTTTCTTGCCTTGTGCCTAGCAATATTCGTTTGTGTTTTACATCAAGAGTGCCAAGGTCTACATTAGGCACAAAAGGAACCTTTTAAGGACTTGCTAAGGTTTAATTATAGCGTTTAGTTGGGAGAACAATGTGAAATTTAAAGAGGAGTTAGTGGGGTCAACCAAACGACTTTGACTTCTCGCTTTGAGAAGTTGGAGTTCTCCTCTTTCTTTTTCCTTTTTTTTTTAAAAAATAAATTTAATGAGGGTAGGATAATCTACCTCTCTAGATAATTGACAGGTCGATATTTGAATAATAGTATGTCAAGATTCGACACTACGGTCTGCTCGCTTTTTGACTTTATTAAAATGTCGGATGCTTATGAAAAAATTGTATAGCGCACGTACTCATAACACTAACCACAAAATGTCTCTCCTCTCTTTCTCGGCCTATTCACCATAGTTGTCACTTGTGCCAAGAGTGCTCGTGTGATATCTAGAATTTTCTATACTTGATAATAATATTTAGTATAGAAAGTTAATGGTGCGTTTGTTTAAGTTAAAGTATTTTCCAGAAATTAATTTTCCAGATTTCCACATGTTTGGTTCGCTGAAGATGATCGAAAACATTTTCTGAATAATGAAAATATTTATGCATGAAATTAGGAAAGTGAATTTCTAAATCTGAGGAGGTAAAAACACTTTTTGGATATGGCGAGATTGAGCCTTACTTATGGCCTGACGCCGACATCTTCAAGGTTAGGCCACTGGCATCTTCGAGGCTCAACAACCAATGGATGAAGAAGAAAAAGGAAACAAGAAAGAAAGAAAAGAAAAGAATAAAAAATAAAATAATTTAAATATGTTGTGGATGTGGAAGGTGCGAAGGATGATTGCTGATGACCATAATTGCTTGGAATCTGATGTGTTAGGATTAAATTAGTAGATGTTGACATGTATGTTGACGGTGTAGAGTGGCGACTATTTTTGCCGCCATATTAGTTGTAGAAATGGATTTATATGCTCCGAATTACTTTTTTGATGATTTTCAAACTTTAAGTTTACTAAATTGAGATTTTTCTAGCCTCCGAAATTGTTCACTAATAATTTTAGTGGATTCAAAATATTTTTCAAACTTATGAGTGTTTAAAATAGACACTTGTTTTTTTGTTTACGTAATGATTGATTAGATACTCTCATAACTTAATAGAATATCTATTTTATAATGAGCCATTTGTCTACAGAAGAATATTAGAAGTGTCAAAAATTATGCACGATACTCACTTTAGTATCAAAAGTTTTCACCTAATAACTTAAGTGAAGAACATTAGAAGTGTCAAAAATTATTTATGATGCTCACTTTAGTATCAAAAGTTTTCACCTAATAACTTAAGTGCTAAATTAGAGAAAAAAACAATCACTTAAATATCAATGACAAGAAATTCTAGCAAAAAATAATACGTGGTATTTCTACGTGACATATTTGACACTGAAGTGATCACTTTTTACCAACGACTGGTACAAAAGTGATCATTTTAAATAAAATTTAGTATTCAAACGATCACTATTTACAATTTTTAGAAGACGTCATCTAGGGGTTATATGTTGATTGGATACATCGGCAAGCCACATAAGACCGAGAAATTAATAAAATATGGTCACATCGGATTTCCAGCATTCTAGATCAAAGTTTGCATTTAAGTGATTGTTTTTTTTTTTTAAAGCAACACTTGAGTAATCCAAAAGAAAAAAAAAATATTAGCACTAAATGACGATCACTTAAATACGAAGGACAAGAGTTCTAGCAAAAAAATAATATGTGGCTTTTAATAATTAAAAATTTCATATGACTTGGCATATTATCTAAAAAAATCCAATCCACGTGATATTTTCACATGGCGTGTTTGGCACTAAAGTGATCATTTTTTTAACAATTATTAATATTAAAATGATCATTTTAAACAAAATTTGACATTCAAATGATCTCTATTTACAATTTTTAGAAGACATCATCTAGGGGTTATATGTTGATTGGACAAGTCGATGAGCCACTTAAGACCGAGAAATTAATAAAATATGGCTGTGTTGGATTTCAAGTAACCTCGATCGGAGTTTGCACTTAAGTGATCGTTTTTTTTTTTCCCTTACAAGTGACACTTGAGTAATCTAGAGATAAAAACTATTAACACTAAAGTGAACACCGTACATAATTTTTAGCACTTCTAGTGTCATTCTCTTGTCATTTGTCTTTCTAATTGAAATACTTCTCACTTAATTTCAACCAAGTGCTTTCAACTTCAAGCCATTATTACTTTTAACCTTAGTTGTTCATTCTTATCTTTTGGTAACTCTTGATCTTCTAAATCCATCCCCCTTAACTATATTAATGGATCGAGCCATATGAATATACCGATTATATTCTCTAAGTTGAACATATCTCTTACCCTCTCCATTTAGTGCTTTTTAACCTAGAGTGATTCTGATTGTGGATACATTTGTCTCTATTCTCCACTCATAGATGCATTTATCAACTAATTTCCTAATCTCCTTGCCCTTGTGACTAGGTTTCAACACAAAAGTAATGATTCTTTTGTGCAATTTTTAGTTTTCATCACTAAAATGTGCAGTGAGATATAAATAGTTTAAGTTCTAATGGAGCTTCATGTACCGGTCGTGATTACGACCCTAGAATTAAGCTTTCAAAACAAGATTTGTTTTTTCACTAAGATACTATGCAATCTCTAGCCATTGTTAATGGTAAAATATGATTGAAGAGAGATTGTAACTAATTGATAAAATTATAAAATCCAACATGCTCAACCATTGAAAAAGGTTTTTTCATCAATTATAATCATCTGCACAAGTATTTGCCTTCAACGATCTTGATCAAATTTCCATGTCAATCAAATAAAACATTAGCACTACCAATACCAATATCTCCCTTTGTCATTTGAGCCCCATTTACTCTATGTGCCACAAACTTTGGAATGATGCTTATTGCACTTTCTTAAGTGCTTCCACATAATAGAAGTACTGTTATCAACACCGTGTGTATGCTTGACCCCATAATAATAACTTATCACCTCAGTTTTCCCTATCTCCTTATATATGCCTCCATGAAAATCAAGCCATATTGCTGATTTTGGTTTACTAGGACTAATGCAAAATACCTTTTTTTTTTTTGTGTTGAATGCCTCTTCAAAGTCTTCTTCACCATCGTATTCCAACGATTCTATTACCAAAGTCATCGTGTCATGGGATTTGTCCACTTCAATTGACGTGTAAATAGATCACTTGAATCAAACAAAAGACAGATTGGAACCAATATCAAGTACCAAAATGAGTGGAACACAAGGCATTTCTCATGGCATTTTTTCATATGCTTTTTATATAAATATATATATACACACACACACACACATTCTCATACGACTAAGGGCGCGTTTGATAACCATTCTGTTCTTAGGAACAATTCATGATCAGAAATTATTCTTTTTTATTCTGTTCACGGGAACAATTTCTGAGCAAAAGAAAGCGTTTGTTAACTGCACAAAATTTCTAATTGTAGAATAGAAAAAGAACAGAAATGCGTTTGGTAACTACATAAAATTTCTATTCCAATTCTAAAATTTGATCAAATCATAGAAATTCTATTGATTAATTATATTTATACTAAGTAATAAAAAATTTAACTAATCAAATTTAAATACAAAATTAAATATGTATTCTATATATAGCAAATTTCAATTCCTACTTCAAATCATTTTTTTTTAAAACAATTTTATTATTTTTTTCCTTTCTTCCTCCCATTCTTCTTCTTCTTCAAGGTGGCCAGTCGCTAGCCTTGGGACGATCGACGACCAGCCCGGATGAGGGCTAGCAACCTCATCGAGTGTCACCAGCCCTCAACGAGGCCGTGCCTCATCATCTGAGCCTTGGTTGGGCGAGGTCGAGCCTCGCCTGGCTAGGCGAGGCTCGCCGATGGTCGAGGGAGGCACGCCTAGCCACTGGCGAGCTTGCCAGGCCTTGTCGGTGGTTGGGCGAGCCTCCGGCGAGCTCGTTAGCGATCGGCGGTGGTGGGTGGCGAACGACAACGTTCGGTGGGGGCCGGCGGCAGACGGCAATGGCAGCAACATTGGAAGACACAAGAGAGAGGGAAGAAGAACAGGAAGAAAGAGGAGGAAAAAGAAAAAAATAGGTAGACTTGATTCTAGAAATGTTCCCGGGAACAAAGAATTAACTTTTTTTTTTTTATTCTTGATTCTACTCCAAATCTGTTCCCGGAACAAAAATTTTACCAAACATGATTCTGTTTCAAAACTACTCCCGGAAACAAAAGAATAGAATTAGACATTATTTAGCTAGTTACCAAAACATGCCTTAAAAGACTAACAAAAGCTAGCTAGAATCAAGTGTCCCCTCAGGTTTACGTCGCTGACTGCGGGCTGTACGGCGGTTCCCGGGTCATCAAAAAAAAAGAAAAAAAGAAGCTAGCTAGAATCAAAGGTAACACACATACAAGCAATTTAACATGAATGAAGTAAGCCCAACATATAGAGGTATCGGTTGTGGATTGTAGTGTCACAATTCAAAGTTGCAATAAAATATCTAAATGTCTATATTGAACAACAAGCAATCCATGCACTAAGCATTACAGTTTAAGCATTTTAACTTCTTTTTAAATCCTAAACTTTTGAAACTTGCATGGTACTCAAATACTAAAGCGTAGACTCACATGTATTTTGTTTTAATAATTTTTTGAAGTTTAAACAATATTCTAAATTCTGGCGAAAAAGTAATGAAAACTTTTTGCTTTATTTTAAATCCAAACAAACGTGCACGGCTTTGAAACTGAGTTGATAAATGTTCAAACAAAGCAAAAAGAATACTTCTAAGAT